>OU744319.1:57589974-58063426 GCA_916610145.1 Eristalis arbustorum | reverse complement strand
CCAGCACTGGCCAGCTAAATCGCTTCACTAGAAGCACCAACTGGTTCCAGTGTTAGGAGAAGTCAATCCGCGTGGTATCACAATGGGCATACTCTGGCCCAAGTGTTACTACCCTTACCAGTCAGCCACTATAGCCTTACCTAACCTAACCTAAGTTAGCGATATATTAAAATCAGTATTTGTTCTCACTATTCCCATTAGACATTTGGCTAATGAAAAAATTAGACCGAATAAAATGCGAGGTGAGATATCCTCGCTCTGATGTGAAATAAAAGGATCTACTTCACGTATAATTTGTAGTATAATATATAGAAAAAAGCATCAACGTGCAGTAAAAGGTTGCAGATACTACAGTGAGAAGGAAAATGTTTAAGTAATAATGGTGTGAATAATGGTTAAAGTAGAATCTCCCTATATCGCATTTTCATGCCATGGGTAGTTCGAGTTTAGATATAATTTTGAGAATGCATTTTTCTAGAGAGAGAAACAATACTCAAAGAGTATTGTCTGTCAAGAAAAGCGCTTTTCCAACTTGGTCGTTCGGAGGTGGCATAAAAATGTAGGTCCCTTCCACTTGTGTGAGAACAATAGCACGCACAACACGAGTGGTAGCTAGGCCCTGGCTCTCTACGGGCTGTATCTCTACCCATAGTATAATTTATATTATTATTTGAAGATAAAGCAGAACAAAGACATTTGATGCAGCACCCAAGACCGGCTAGCTAGACCCAACAATATTTATGCTCCTGTTTCGGGCTAACATTTTGTATTAAAATTTATTCACCACTTTTCAACCCCATTTACTTGGATTTTTTATTCATAATTTTTCAAATCATGTTTCTCTTGGGTGGACTAAGTAAAAAACATTCGAACAGATTTCATTAAATTTTTCGACCGATCACTATCCTTGGTGTTTCCAACTACTGGCAAAGGTAACAAAATGAGACAATCGATAACTGTTTAAGCATGACTTTGGTTTGGGGGCGGTATAAGGTATTGTTACAGGAATGTGACACAGACACGGGAACCTACAGTAATTTTCATTTTTTATTTCTTGTTAACTTTTTTCGTGTTTACTTCACGGTCCTTGAAAGTCGACGGGTGTGGGCTTCCTGTGTAAAAATGCACTTTAACACATCGAACGGTCTGTTAATGTCTTGCAACATTGGCGGAAAATGAAATAAAACACCGGTCTGGAATTTTGTGGGAAATTACAGTCAAACTTCGATAACTCACACCATCACTTACCAAATCAAGCTCTCAGGCGAATAAACAAAAATCGACATATTAAGTAAACAATTACGTAGGGTGAAAGCAATAGTAGTCTGACCCTTAACTTTTTCTTTGTGTTTGATTGTTTCGTAAATATCCATGCTTTTTAATACAGTACTACGATTGAAAATTCAAGCTTATTAGGAATATGAGCTACCTAATGGGATCTATTTACAAAATAAGCGAAAAGGGTATTATTTGCGATTCAGTCCTGTCAGCCCTTTCAACTCCGACAACAACTGTTCACACAAGTGACAAATTAAACTACATCTTACGTGAATCGAAGGGGACTGAGCCTAGGTCATTTTAAAAATAGGGTTTCCTCAGCCTCCTTTCGGCTTTCATTTACATTCTCTTCTCTCCTAACATTTTAACTGTCCTCTTCTTTTTAAATAGGCACTACAGTCCGGGGTGGACCTGGGCCTCAACCAACATGCTTCTCCAGCAAGCGTGATCTCTCTCCAGCTGCCTCCAGTTGCGCACACCAAGTTGTTTGTCATTTTCCACTTGTTTTCGCCATCTTGTCCGAGGACGTTCTCTGTTGCGTTGTCCCAATAGCACGATATTGAAGACTCTTAGGACTGGAGCTGTAAAGAAGTAGCTGTAACTTGGTGAGCGCAGCTGGCGAAAGATCGTGCTGACTAGAGAGGATTGGTGGTTGAGGCCCAGGTGCACCCCGAGCTGTAGCGCCAATCAAAGAAGTAGAAGTGCTAAAGTATTAAGACTGTGTATGTGTCGCCTACTCATTTCAATAGCGACTCTTCTGTACACAAAATGTATCAATGCAAAGTGCATCTGAAATTTATTTGTTTCATTCCAGCCTATAGGCTTTCCTTGAGCAGTTAGTGCCCCCATAAGAAAGTCAGAAGCAAAACGTTCGAGTTCGTTTTCGAGCACATTTCTTAACGTCAATACCAACCGAACCATTCACATCTGTGTATGCCAGTTGCCCTCCTTCAACTTCTTGTCATTTATCTATCTGCAAATTGACGTTCGGCACTGTAAGATCGTTCTGTGAATATAATTGAATATCTGACAGCCAGTCGTCCTTCCCCCTTGCTAGGCCCAATCCATTTGTAAAAATGACTAATTGCTCAGTGTCAAGTAACGTCTTTCACTGTCAGTCATTTCGTTCACCGTAATGGCACACAAAACACTGAGACCTTCGTCTTCATTCCCCCAGTGGGCCAGGCTCAACAACAACAGGAATCACCAAATGATTCGCAATAAATAATGAACCCTACGCGCGCACACACACAGCACAGCAAAATGCCCATCCACCATTACAACAGTCGTTTTACAACAGGGGATGATTAATCGCCCCCATCTGTCAAAAGTATTATTCACTGCCATTTCACATGCCATTATTTCGTCAAGAAACGCACGAGCACGAGAACACGTAAACACTCACTTCGTGCCCGTGGATGGTCGGAAGGGTGGTTCCTCAATTCACAGGAGAAAAACCAAGAAATACCAACCTTTTGAACGGAAGATTTATCATTTAATTTGTTAACGTTGCTGCGCTGCAAAAAGCCTCGAAACAAGATGAAACGCAAAGAATTTGACGGATGTGGTGTGGGCAGGTATCAGCATACCGTATGAACAGACGTCATCCAGAGCCACCTCGCGAATCCGCTACACAACACCGCGCCGTCCGTGCGCCATTCCACCCCACCGTTGGCGCGGCGGAGGCTCTGCAGTGCTTATTACTGTGCCGTCAGTCAGTCAGCGTTGCCAATTTCCTTGGAGCCGAGACAGGTCGAGCCGATCCAAAGCTGTTGACTATTGTCGTCATTTTAGAGGACCGACTGTTGTTTTGGTTAATACAGCCTTCATCGGAGCTCGGAGGAGCTGGATTTATGTGTGTTTTTGAGGCGCTCTCTTTTCGGGGGGATGTTTTATGTTCCACGGCGGCAGATACAAATTTTCTGGTTATTCATTTTCATTTCAGTCATTCTTCAAGGTTCTCGGTTTGGCGAGTTTGATGTTGATTATGTTCGCTTCTTCTTGCCGTTTGTGGCTGTATGCGTGTGTGTGTGCCTACTTCGGGTGGATAGAGGTGATTTGCCTAACACGCTTGTGGGTAATTTGTTGTGCTGCGGTGCAGAAAGTGAATGATGGGGCAGTGAAATCAGTTCAAAGGGAAACTCGGAAATCCTCTTTCATTGAAGACACAAGTGAGTGTCTGGAAAGTTGGATCTCTGTGTTAGGAAATGAAATTGAGCGATATTCTAAAATACATTTGACGTATGTTTGTTTTTGTTACAGCCTTTCAAAATGTTTCGTTTACGGGCGCATAGATTGATGCGAACTATATGGCAATGAGAGATAATTTGCAACGTCCAATGTGATATATCGTTGCACTTCAATTTTTATCGAAAGAAACGTGCGAGGAAAATAAACTGAACACCAATTTATTAACGGAAGAAGGCAATGCCTTGGCTACTTGTAAAAATATTAAGATGGTTTCTTCTTGTAAGCTCCAGAGCCTAAACTATTGCTTTCTTCCAAACTGTTCCTGAATAATAGATTAATCATCTAAGCTTGGTTTGGCATTGTTAAGACTAGTCAGTATGCATATAGAGCGCACTCGATTGGGGTAAATGGGGACAGTTTTTACATTTTCTTGGAGACACATTCTTCAGAAAATAAAGACGATCCCCATGAACTGGTAAGGCGTCATTTTAAGAAAGAAGACTTTGGAGCGATACTACCGAAAGGAGATTTGGTCAGCAAGGAGGTAATTCGGACGTTGAACATCATGGAAAGCTCGTTGAAATGCAATGAAGATAATGTGAAGTTACCCGACAGCTATCCAATGGCTCTAAAGAGGCTTGAACTCTGAAAAAATCGCAGGTTAGCGTGGAAAAACGATCGCATGTTGAGTCTGTTATCAAAAGTCTATGCGTGGATTGCCTCCGAAGAAGAACTTATTAGGAAACGGCCACGAGTATGGTACGTTCCAACATTCGTTATCAAGAAACCGAATAAGATCCCGACTAAGATTCGAAATATTCGATGTAGCTGGCTAGCATTTTTAAGCTGCGGGACCGTAAGATAGCAGATAACGCAGATGTGCGAGAAATGCTTCATCAAATAAGAATCAAGCCGGAAGACCAGTAATGTCAGCGTGTTCTATGGCGGATTGGAATGCCTCTAGAAAAGCTACAGTTTACATTATGGATTTCACGATGTCCGGCACGAGGTGTTCCCCAACATGTTCACAGCACGTCAAGAACTTTCATGTCAACATGTTCAAGGATGAGTACCCAGAAGCAGTGGAAGGCTTAGTCAACGTAGGTTGACAACTATTTTAACGGCCATAATTCGGTAGAGCAAGCATTACCTGTACCATTTTTTTTATTATTATTATATCATTATTATTATTATTACATTATTCCCATATTAACACGAGTAACAAGACACTGAACAATTGCGCCAATGCATATCGAGCGCAGTGCACTAATTTGCTTTTCCTTTGACTATCAATAATCTTGGACTGGGCTGTGTACTCTTTCTCAGATGAATATTTATTTACATTTCTCTAAAGCACGAGAAATATGCCCTCGACCGTTAGTCAAATTAAGAAAATAAAAGCCGATGAATGCCTAAACGTTAAGAATACCTTAATCGTGTGGTATTCATTCTGACATACTCTTAAAAAAAGTATTTAGGAAACAAGTAGCTATAATACATATGTATCCGATCCTTCCCTTAATCAAGCCAGAAGGATTGCAGGGACCGACAATTCAGAAGCTGCATAGATAAGGCGGAAAAGGAAACATTATTGCAAATACTGCACAGGAAAGGAGAAAAAAATTGACATCCATTACCAACCTTTAAAATGCCAATATCAATGCACTTGAAGAGACTCCTAAGCTACCAGCAGTTTATACGAATGTCAAAACAGACAGCTGAGTATAACGTTATTCCCCACACAATGGAGAAATTCGGAAGTCTAAGTGAAGCGCAATCTCTTCATTACACATTCTAGTCTCCCCTGGCTACCTATCTTCTGGTTGCGCTATAGTCCTTGTTCGATTTGGGCGTCAGCCAAACATTTTGTTCAGCTCGCACTATATTTAGCCCGCTACCCCTAATTTCGTACGCCAAAACGGCTGCGTTCATTTTCTGTCACGGCCAGGCTTTGTTGCTTTATCCCACTTATGCGATGTCGTAGACTCATCTAGCTAGAGTGTTGTCCATATGCTCTAGTTGAGGTAGCCAACTGAGACTTCAAATCCGTATACAGTTACCTAGACACTTGTCTTACATATTGTGTTGCCCATGTTTCCTTTAAAACAGGATAAAGATAGTCAAGTTGTTACATAATGTCAGCTTAGTCCTACGATATAAGGCTCTGCTGTTCAATTGTTTCTTGAGCCCATTATCCTCTATGGTTTACTTGGGGGCAGAGGTAGACAAAGTTCTTGATTACCTCGCGAGGATATCTGATTATGTTGTCCTTGTGGCCAAGGGCAGCAACCTCCATTTGTTGTAATTTCAGACGGGCGCTTCTGTGCTGGGGAACCTACATCATCAGCACACATCAACGCAGAAAACCTGCCACCTGGTTCGAGCATAGCTGGGACAGTGACAGATTAAGCGCTTGGCAATTTCGTCATCCTTTTCACAGGCATCGAGGGTTTCGTCGCTTAGGCCAAGCACACTTAGAAGTCTGTCGAAGGTTTAGTGTGTTCTACATAAGTGTACCTGTAAGTCGTCTGCAGTCCTTAAATCACGAGCTAACAAGGATGATCTGGAATTCTTAGAGACGTTAGGGAGCTTGCGCCTGGAGAGTGAGGGATTGTCAGAGGATTGGCAGAGGATTTTGTTCTCGCAAGGCCCAACCATCGATGGAAGCCATAACTAAGGACGCAAGAAATCCCAGCGCAAGTTTAAGTCCTGAAAATGTCGCCTTTGATCCTTGTCTAGTAAGTTCATCGCCGATCTCATTTCCAGCGACCCCCTGTGACTCAGGGTCCAGAGAAATGTTTGGAAATTTGACTGCTGATCAAATTCAATGAGAACTTGCATTCCTGAACTATCCTGGAAGTGGTTAAAGTTTCAGCAAAGCCTTAAGTACAGCCACCGACAATGAGGTATGCAATGCAAACCATTGTTGTCAACCTCCACGAAAGCGCCAGTGTTACATAATTTATTCGTTTAAGAACCATCCGTAAGAAATCGGCAATTTTTCTTTAATGGATCGGAATGTGTCCATAGCCATTAGTGAGTGCAGGGAAAGACGTCACATAAACAGGACTAGGGTCAATTGAAATGCTGTGCGAAAGGTCCTCGAAACTCCAATGCGTGTTGTACCAAAGACCACAGTACAACAGACGGAAGATAGCCTTGAGAGTGCATCCATCAGCAGTGTATCAACACCAAGGCCAGTTACAGACTCTTCTTTGAAGCTTTGTTAAAGTATCAGCTTCGTATTTACGTGAAGGCATATTCCACCAAACGATGCATTTTAAAGAAAGGACCTTATTTGGATCTTTTTGGTGATACACCCATACACCCCAAAACTTACCAAAAATCCCCTTACAATGCCAACAAATCGACAGCGCCTTGTTGATTTTTAACTTGTGTCTCCTGTCTAGAGTGTAGAAGAATAAAAAATCACGCTGTACCGTTCGTGTGCAACACGCTGTAGATCTGATTCACTTACAGTGCAGTCCGTTAGCCATTGTTTTGTTTTAGAAAGGGCCAACCATCTGATCAGGTGAATGACCCGAAGTCTCCACATTACATAGCATAAATACACTTGTCGTGGTATTGAGCGTACTAATAGTTGCTTTTTTATTTGCCGATAATTTTCCTCTTAAGAGAGTAACACCCAGACATTTGACTTGATCGGAGAAGGATATGGTGACGGCTTTTAGAATTAGAGATTAATCAAGATCCCTTTAAGAGGCACCAACGTGTCTAAAAGCTTTCACTTTTTCATCACGACTCTACATTTATTATCGCGTTCTTTATATGCCGTTCCATCCCTCTCATCGCAGTTTGCTTTCGTTTTCTAATCAAAATGCGTATCGTGGTACATTTTCGTTAGTTTAACTTTAATCCACCCCACCTTCATTTGCACTCCAATGATCTATCATTCACTTCGAGGCAGGGGAAAAAAGTCGAAAAAAATTAGAAAACATCTGTCAAAGTTGAATGTTATTAAAAGAGTTTTTATCCTTGGCACTCCTTCTTGCTTTCAGCTCCGCATTCAGTCACTTGCCTCTATCCATTCATCCTCGCAAGCGTTTCGACTGCTTTTTTTCTTTTAGCAGTTTTTCCTCTCTACCACTCACTCACTCACCCGATTTCGAACGGACATCCTAACAAGCCCACCCACACAGACTCACACATAAAAAATGTATGTCAAGACGACTGACAGGAACAGATCCTTTTCTCGGAATCTTGGGCTTATGCGGCATCCATCATCCTGTCGTTATGGGTCGTTGAAACGAAATCTCCATACATTTTTCTCTTCTCCTGTTCTGACGTTTTCACTTTTTTCTCCCCTCGTTGCCCAACTTTCTTCTTCTGAGTCGTTGTTGTTTTTGCTCAGCCATGTACAGCATGTACACTTTCATTTGGAAGGAAGGAAATATTGCCACAGAACGTGAGGAAGGTTCACGAAAATTGCTGCTCTATTGTCTGAGGGTGCAAAAATATCAATGGCGGAGGAGAAAAACTGAAGCAAAAATAATAAATTAAACACAAGGAGTCGTTTTCTTATTGATTTATCCTTGTGATTGATATCTGCTAATGAGAGTGATTTATCACTGGGTGCTGGGTGCGAGAGATGGTCTTCTGGTGGTATTGGCTTCCATTTAGTTGCTGACGGGATAAATGGCGAGAAGTCAAAAAGGATACCCTACAGACGAGGGAAGGAAGTGTGATGTCCTGGTGCTGTCTTCTTGATGAATGGTGAAATTGGAAATGTTGATGTTGATGATGTTGGGCGATGTTGAAGTTGAGTGCATTGATTTAGATATTGAATAGCTATGATTTGTGCGTGGAATATTGATTAAAGATGATTGCATTATAGGTAACAAATAGTCTCGACGATGATGAGTTTTACACAATTCTAGTGTCAAGATGTGCTTGATAGGCATTAGCGAGTTAGCATTTACGCATGTAAGGAGGTATGATGCATTTTCAAAATAGTAGCATGGAGCAAAAAATAACCGCGGGTTTTTCACAGTGATTGAAAGAAGGCAATCGCAGTCTCTGCGATAGCGTAAATTGCTATTTTTCCACAGTCACACCTATAGATAAGTTGCCATTTTTTCAGAATCACAATTGCAATTTCACACAAGCATAATTTGAAACCACACATTCGCCTTAGCTGCTCTTTTTCACAATTCCAGTCGCAGTCTCGAATCATACGAATACGGTGATAGTTTGTATAAGTTTGAGCTCCATACATGTGACTGGGTCAGTTCTGGAAATAATCCGAAAGTCGTATTGTAGGACAGCATACAGTATGCTTGGGCGGTGCTCATGCTTCTCACAAATCCAACGGTAGCTACTCTTTTTGGTTAATTTTTATAGGCAACAAATCGCAGTTTAAAATCATGGAATTAGCAAATCGCAATCGCAGTTATACCTTGTAAAATCGCAACTTAGTCCATCACCAGGAAATAGCATTTTGTCCGGCATTGTGTGTTTATTCGTAAAGCCCGTATAGAGCTACATTTTTCCTTATTTGTAATAGAACTTGGCAGAAAACGCACAACAAACAGCAAGTTATCTTTTAAGTAAGATACAGAATAATTTTGCATATATCAACTATATTATATATTTCAATTTCAACTAATGCAGAAATATCATTAAACAATCTGTTATCGGCCTTGTGATAAATATTGAATGCATTTTTTTGATGTTTTGACATTTTTTACGTCATTATGCACTTGTACATAATAGCAAGTTCATTAGTGAATTTTTCGTTCTGCTATAATTGTAATTTGAGTGAAAAAAACACGAACAAGATGTAGTAACATTCAGATTTTATTTGCAACAAAAAGTTCATCCTAGGTGTTCGCAGGACACATACTGCAAAAAAAAAACTTAGTATAACTAACGATTTCGGCAAATTTTGAAAACGTGTTAGAGGTCAGTTATAGTGAGTGAGTACAGTGAGTGTTGCTTAATTGTGGAATATACCGTGTACGCATTCAACTTTAGAGAAGATTTGATTAGTTTTGCTTTTCAATTTAAAATTAGAAAAAGTTCATTGTTTAAGAGTGCGCAAAATTCTTGGGGCAAGTATGCGCATACGTTGACTTGAACCAACATAATATAAGATGCTTTTATTTTTTTAGATTTTATTCGTTATCACTACCATTGAAACATATATTTAATATATGTCTATATTCATACATATACTTTCATATGCAATGTTCTGAGGATGTCTTTACTCATTTTTTTAAATGTTCATCTAAAATTGTATAAGGTTCCAAACCATACTCACTTTATCCTTATAATATAATGTAATATAGATGGCGCTACGGCCCAAGGAGATCCAGGTCCTAGCTTCTCAGCAAACACCCGTGTTGTGTATAATATTGTTCTGTCGCGAGTGAAAAGACTTGCAGTTTTATGCCGACTCCGAACGGCCAAGTTTGAGAGGCATTTTCTAGACAGGAAATACTCCTTAAGCATTGTCAGTGACTCCAAAGAGGTGGGGCGGTGAGTTTTATTTATTTTTACCGCTCAGACCAGGATTCGAACCTACAACGTTGAGGTTGCGGTCGACGCATATATCCACAACGCCACGGAACATCACCTTTTGTTTGGCAAAAGCGTTTATCACATAGGAAGTTTAAATCCAAAACAATTTTTTGGGCAGCCACACAAATGACGAAAAGGACTTAAGAAATTGAAAATACTTTTTAAAAAAATGTATGTTCTTAACCGTAAGGTGTAGTTATCTCAAGTTAAAACTAAAACAGACTTTCAATTGAGATATAATTTGTTTTCAAAAAACCAAGGTCTAAGAAACTATTCGACATTTTTTTGCGAAGGATTTCAAATATCCCTTTCGTCCTTCCCTGCGCCTTACGCCAAGAACTGCTTTGGCTACAGCCTACCTAAGAGCTAGACTTTATTTTTCGGAACTTAAATTACATTGCCCATTGCATGCGCGTATCTCTACAAAGGGTGAAGTGTACGCTTTCTGATCTATTTTGGTTTTTTTTAATAAAAATATAACTAATCTAAACAAAATCCTCTTCTTCTTTGACTTGCGCTTCAGTCCGGGGTTGACCTGGGCCTCACCCAACATGCCTTTCCTTCTTGTGCTAGTTGCTTCCAGTCACGCACGTTCAACTTATTTAGGTTCCATTCTAGCTGCAGTGCCTGTGGTGGAAAATTGTGCCCGTGGTGGAAAATTGTGCCTGTGGTATTAAAAAAAGTTAAATGACAGTGCGTCGCCTTGTCTGTTTTCTGACTTCAAAGGTGTCGGTACAATCTTTACTGGTCTTGACGGAGCATGGGGCGTTTTTTACCATCATTAGGCAAAGACGAACGAGTAGGTTCGTCTCAGCTGGAGTACTGGTTTCCGTGCGTTGGAAGACACATCCATTTGCGTGAAAAGAAATAAGACGAGCTCGTGAAGACTGCTTCAAAAACGCCAGATCATACTGGAAGTAATGCTTTGAATGCTCCGCTGATCCAGGCGGTGATCAAGTCGCTGCCGCATATCTCTTAAAGTCCGGCTACTGCAACATCCTAAAAATTTGCGCTGGAGATCGCTAAAAAGAGACTGGTTGATCATTATATTGAAACATCTCCTGATGCTTGGAACGATTGATTACACTAATAGTAGATGGGCTTAGAATACTATGTTCCTTATTAGAAAACAGCCTAGTTTTCTAGATCTCCACTTTGTAAGTGATCTTATGTCTTGTGAGGTGTGGCAAAGTTCTTTCGCATTCATGATCAGATATCCACAGTGCACTTCATGTGTCTTCCATAGCACTCAACCAAACTCTCACCAACATTCCCTAGAAAAGATCATAAAATATTACTCGTCGCAATTTCTCGCAACCAGTTCGAATCTGGTCTAGCGGCCCTACGTACACATTAATATTCCAAAACAGACTTTTTTCATTGAAGAAAATATATTATACTACACGAAAAAGCATAAAGGAAGACGTAAACAATAGCACCCCGTTGCCCTGACGTGGGTAGGGTCTTTGTATTCAAAAGAAAATGCTATCTCTTGGTGTGGCAGTTACTCAGTCCTATCAACAGATGTTATCTACTTAACTGGCATCCAACGCCTTCGAGATTCTCACTTAATTTACATTTTCGGATTCCATCTAGCCATCGATCAAAATCGTTTCCCAACGGAAAAGAAACGGACTAATTACCATTTGGCCGGTTTCCCGCCATGTGTTCCGATTAAGATATCACTAATGAAGTAGATGATGTTACAGCGATCTCTTCGACTCTTGTATTCCACACGCTGATCTGATCTCAAAGATAATTTTGTATTTAAATGACAAAGACGACATTCTTAGCCTGCAAGGCGACGCGACGTCAACATGACGTTGGCCACGGCAACGGCGGCGATCGGTACGTTATCTATGTGCTGCTGTATATCAGCTGTAGTGTGGATTGTCTTTATGCAAATGCCTCCATCATTAGGTCCCGCCGAGACATTCCACTAAACTGTTGTTTAAATTAATTGGGCTATTGTCGAGGAGGATAATTCCTCACCAGCTGAATTATGGGAATGATGGTGTTTTGGTTATTCAATTAGCCTAATCATCAGGGTCCCTGAAGCGATATGTTTGGTTCATGATGGCAGATCTCTGGATGGAGGTTCTTGTCTACTGGGGGCGGCCTACCCTAACCAAATGTTCGCACCACAGTCGACATTTCTTTGACCAGCCAACAAACCGCCGCCGCCGCCGTCGCCACCGTCCTCTAATTAAAAATCGATTTAACATGACCTATCCGATCTGTTTAGAGAGCAGCAGCCGACAAATTTCTAAGCACAGCGGAACATGTAATTGCACTCGGAACATAACGATTAAGGCGATGGTGATAATTATACACAAGAAGCGACCCAACAGAGAGGAGGGAAAAAAAGGGGCGGATCAAAGCAAGCAGAATGCCACCTAGTTTCCCTTGTTTTTTTCACCTTCTCTAAGCCTCAGAGGAATTTCTCCCAGTGCCCACCGCTGGCGCTGCACTGGTGACACAGCCATAGCAATGGAATTCCCATTCGCTAAGAGGATTTCACAATTATCCGATTAACCGATGTACGGCAACGGCATTAGGCCGGCATAAGTACATTGGGATAAAGAGTAATTAGTGAGTCAGTGACTACCATCTGCAGCAACTAACCCACAGCAACATGCGGTGCTTCTGCCTAAGGCGTGGAATTTGTTCTCACCTCCGTAGGCTCTGGAATCTGCTTGATGGTGCAATGAATGCCTGAAATGTGTTCTCTGCCTGCTGCTGCTGAGCTCCTGGATTTGTTGACGGTTTTGTAATTTGCTGAATATGGGGTATTTGCTGTGCGGGCAGATTGATTGACATTGAGGAAGCGGCAGCAGATTTGGGGTTTCCTATTAAATTAGGATCAAATTGAACGCAATATGTGCAAATACTTCATTTCTTTTCAGTCGTTTACCCCGCACACAAATTCAACATTTCAGAAACAACAGCAAATCAACAACTGATGCAATCCAAAGTATAAGGATCTTAATGGAAAAACATCGTGATTCCTTAAAGGATTTACATGTGGTGCTGGTTGATTTTGAAAAAGCGTTTGATAGACAACCAACAGATCTGATATGGGTGGGGCTTCCAGAAACCTACGCAAAGATTATTATGGAAATGAACGAGGGAGCAGTGACGAGAGGAAGATGCCGGAGTCACCGAGGAGTTTCCAATCAGAATCGGTGTACAGAAGTTTAGCGTCTAACGCCGTCTGCTGTTTATTGTTGTCCTTGATTTTCTGGTTGAAGGAAAAGTCACGTACCCAAATGTGCACCAGTTATTCATTGCTGATGTTGCACCCATCATAAATAATGCTCAAGCTTCCCTGCAACGAGCACTTGATGTTCTGGAGTGGAATGGGCATCGCATTAGCCAGAAAGAGACTGAGTACCTATCCTACCCCATCTCCTTTCCACTCAGGTCTATTTCAGACATTTATTCAAATCGAAAAGTGCTTCCCAAGTGCGAAAAGTTCAAATATTTGGGAAACGTGCATGAAGTATCGGGAAAACTCAGTCACTTATGTGACCGAAAACCCTTAGCTGAAAGGAAGGTTCTACACCGCAGTTGTACGTCCGGCGCTCGAATACGGTTCACAATGTTGCACAGCGTACAAAAAGTATGAGAGCAAATTAACGGCAACTGAGATGAAACATGAAAAGCTCGTAGAAAGTGTCAGCAGAATGGGTTTAAGAGGAGTCCTGACAAAATGGCTCAAAAGCTACCTGACTGACAGAACTATCCAAGTCAAGGTAGCCGATACAACGAGTACCGAAAACGAAGTCAAATATGGTGTGCCAAAAGGCTCAAAGTTAGCACTCCATCAAAACCGACAGAAGTCTGCCAAATTTTTCATCGATTTGCCCGCTGTCCGCAATCAACCAACAGCAACGAAATCAAAATTGTGAGAAGTATCAAATACCTAGGAATTACCATCCTTTGGCGTGAGCACATCAACGTCCTGCGCCTGCAACTTAAGAGCACCATCTTCGCAATGACATATCTTAAGCGTTACACGAAAGTAGAACTGCTTAAACAGGTTTATTGCTCGTTCGCAGAATCGCGCATAAGATACCGCTGGATAAGATATGTATCACACAAAATCGACTTATAAAAATTGTTAGACACTTTAACTCAACTTTTCAAGTTCTAGATGTCAAAGCTATTTTCCAGATGACAACACTGCTGCAGTACACGACAGACCCACGGTTCCAGCAACCATTAATTCATACGCTTAACACAAGAAGACATGCCCAGAGGTTTATTTGATGTTCCGAGAGCATACAACTTATATGGAGACCGAGAACTACGTTGCACTGTCCCCAAATTTACGACTGCGCTGCCACAGTGTCTTGAAGTAATTCCAAATTTCAAAAAGAAAAAAAGAGCTAAAAAGATTTTTAATGGAAACTCTTTCCGTATCATAAATTTTGTTCATAAATATTAATATTATTGAAATAATTTTCCCATCTTAAAAGCACCTGGTATAATGTTAAAAAAATGTACTTCAAAACTACTTCGGAATTAATAACTAATTTACAACCACCTGCAGATAAGTACACTTTGCAGGTAAACTAACTGTTAAAAAACTATATTACTAAAGCCATTAAAAAAAGATGCTTCGCATGACAGCGAGAGTAACAAAGCTAGATAGAATAAGAAGTTCAAGGATCCGAAGAAGTCTTCACGTCAAAGAACCCATCGCTAAGAAAGTTGAGCACGACCGGCTCAGTTGGTATTATCATGTTCAAAGGAGAGATCTTTCGAACCCCGTTAAACAGGCAATATCAAAAAACGTTCCAACGCAAGCGCGAAAGGCTTGCAGGCCTGGAGGTGGTAGGTGTCGATATGCTTCTCTTGAGTCTTTTCCAGGATCTGCCGAAGTGTGAATATTCGGTAGATGGTAGACTTCCCCGGCCTGAAACCGTATTGATAAGACCTGACAGAATATTCACAAATGGTTTCAGGCGTTAACACAAACCGGCAGAGAGGATCTTGGACGCGATGTTGAGGAGATTGATTCTTCAATAATTGGCGCAGTCGAAGGGGCTTACTTTTGTTGGGCCGCACAAACGCCGCTGAAATTCCACTCACCGGGCATGCTTTCCCCCCACCATATCTTACAAATCATCTGGTTCATGCACCCAACCAGCTCATCTCCAGCTGCTTTAAACAAATCCGCGGACAGACCGTCCGCTCTAGCAGCTTCGTTGGACTTCAGTCTAGATATGGCTGTCTTGACCTAGTCTAAGTAAGGGGAACGGAATTCTTACCTATATATAATCTCCGGATATCTGTTTTAACCTATGCAAGACTTTCGGATCTCCTTCCTGCCGTAACACCGTTTCATCTCCCCCACCGTGCGCTATTCGTGCTCTTTCTTTTTTTTTTCTGAGAAGCCAGGTCTGTTCTCATCTCTTCTGCTCCTAAAGCTTATGAAAAGCGTCGGCTGTATGTGCCTGCCTGAACACATTACATATTATTTTTACCATTAAGGTCGCATTATTTAATAATTTTGTTTCGATCACCATTGAAATATGTGAATCATTTGTTGCATCCTAATATGCATTGAATGTAAATATCTGTATTATACAGCCATGTAACTTACGTCATTAACATTTACATTACATTAATTTTACCTACGCTTGATTAAAGTAAGAGACCAAAAGTCTAACCACTGACTTTCTTTATTTCGGATGCGTGTACTGGGATTACTCGGTGTACTTAGTGTATTTTTAACTGTTACAAGAGTTCCCATGAATCGGAGGGAAATCAAGTCGTGTACTCATATCGTTATAATATAATATTCGTTACCGAAACGGGTGTATACTCACTATATACAATGTGTTTAGGATTGCACTATTATCGACGAAAAAACAAATCATTCAAAATTGTATAAAACAAAATTTATTAGGATTCGAACAACGATGTGTGTATTCTCAGTGTCGGCGACAAATAGACCGAGCCACGCTTCGAAGAGAAGAGCTTAATTCCTGACCTTGAAATTGAGTACGTATCATATGAACATGAGATAGTTGAAAATTACAAAAAATGAGAAATAGAGAACATAGTATGATCATTTTACATGAATATTGAGATAAACGATTAACATGAGCATTGAATATGATGAGAACTTCACATAATGAGAAAACATAGAATGAGATAACATTATGTGCATTGCAATTTAACATGAGTGTAAGAATAAGAAAACATAGTATATGATTAATAAGAGAGAACCTCTGCATAATAGGGTGCTGTCACGATGCTTGTTCTTTTTGTACGCAGATTACAAAACACAATAGTTGCGACTTTCGGCCCCCAACCACACTTGGACTCCACGGATGGCCTCTTAGTGGAGGTACGCCATACAATCGCGATTGGCCAACGACGCTACTTCGGTCCAGGTCCAGAAGATAACTGGACTCAAAACTCCCCACTTGAAGGATCACAAGGCTAAATGATAAGCAAAAGAAGAATTCTTCGAGGGGTTTGCATATAGCCCGTGTGCGAGGAAAGTACATAAGGGGATTACAAGGCATAATCGTGAAGTCTATACCAAGATCTGGATAAAGAGGCAGAGAGAAGGAGAAGACATAATGGAAAATTCTAGGAGCTGTATCAAGATCTGCGTTTAGAGGCGCATTGACACCAATTTTCTGCCAAAAAATTGCCAAGGCTCCTGGTTCGAGGAGAAAAGACCGCGTCAATACGGACGCGATACAGTTTGATGTTGAGGCAGTGAGCACAAAGCCTTCATTGATGGAACACTCCAATTGTCGTTTGCCTAATAAGTTAAAATCGCTGTCAGTGTAGCATCTATAAAAATATTTTAATTTTGATTACATTTTCGTTGTCATTGTACCTTGGTTGGTTTTGTTATGGTCATCATCTGGTGCATCAGTTGTCTGTATTCGGTGCTTTTTGTAACGATTTATTCTCATTATTCGCGTCTTTTGTCATCTACCTTTATAACAGAATCCTTTTGATTAGTCAATGACCAGTGATATAGACAGGCTCAGTTGTTTAATGGCAGTTTCTCACTCCGAGCGGGATTTTATACTAACTCCATAAGATGTGGGATGCCAGCTGACAAATGGCTACCTACGCTCCTCTTAAGCAACATAATTGAACTCGAATGATTTATACAAGTTGTCAGTAAAATCAATAATTACATATATTCAAATTCGTCAATGAAATCCGATTGTAATTCGATCAGTCAGAACTCGAAAAAAATAACATGCGTAATACCAAACGACAACGCTCCTCATGCATCAACACCTCGAGAGCATCGGCAACCTTATATTCACAAGGACTCAACAACTTCAACAAAAACTCCTCGATCGCCCATATTTCATGTTGCAAACCATCAATACCTCACCCAAGCAAAATCACTTCAGCCCAAAATGATGAATGAACGTGTCACATAAGGCACATTTGTCAGTGCGGTACCATTCATGCCGAAATCCGATCCAGCTCCGCTGTCATAAATTACCATCAATTTTATAACCTAAGACAAAAAGCCTCGGGTGTCTACCCCGAGAACCCTCATCATCATCATCATCGCCGCATTGCACACCCAGACGCAGACCCAGACCCAATCGTAGAATATCCTTAATTTTTCCATCAATTTGCATGACAAACTTCCAGCATCAATCAAATTCCATTCGACATCTCTCCGTCGTCTCTGACAGCCCCGAGCCAAACACTAACGTCACATATGTGGTCACAATAAATGCCAATAAATTACACATTCAACATGCTCAAGCCCAGGGGGTGGCAAACCTTCTCGAAATTAGTCTGATTTATTGCTTCTGACTTTTCCCTGACTACAAGCGGGATTGATGTAACTCCCTTTGTCCCCTTTCCATTTCATCGCACACAGTCTAGAGCGGCGATTAATTTTTCGTCGACAAAACTTTTTGATATTTGATACAATTTCGCCCTAATCTCGTTGGTCTGACAACCGCAGACTGCACAGACGCGCATATGTTTCGTGCGATAGTTGTTCCCACCGCACGGGCGCACAGGACCAGCCGCCTTGATTGCTGGCTGCGTGCGTGGACGTACACACAAAATTTGCAGCAACAATATTTGTCTACATTATCCTTGACAATCGGCACACATTTTCGTCTGCAAACAGTGCCCGTAGGGGTGTTAAATCGAGAAAAGGATACACAACGTTCCACTACGTTTGAATCCCTGTGTTATGGTTTTTTTTTGCTCTGTTTGCCTTTCGTTTGCAATGTCAGTTTTTGGGGAGAAAAATTGTATCAAATCAATCAAAGGACGAACCCTCATAATTCATGTCGGATAACGTTTCAGAAGACGAATGGGTTAATGGGCGCTGGCTCTTTTGTGCGACGAGGAGTGAGGAGCATTACTTTTACGTTTCCATTGACGAGGGGCGCTTCAGCAAGGATGAATTAGAAATAATAATGGCAAATAATAACGCAATTGACAAGAGCGGTTGACAGATATCCGCTCTGAGTGGGGTTAGTTTGCCGCCGTATTGATGTTTGTCCCACCGACAACATGTGTCGACGAATGTGATTCGATGAGGAAAAGCGAAAATAATTTCATGCCGCAACTGGTAGGAAATCAATTAGTTTCTGTGTTATCTGTCTTCTAATCTGATGTTAATCAATTACCCGTACTGACTGTGTATGACTTGGACGACATTTCAATGTTCCAGGAGGTCATATTTACATCACTCTTATGTAGGAAAGGGCATATTATCGTTTTGGAGTTGCTTACGTTCTTAATCCCTCGCGGATATATTTCGTCTATCACGCCCAAATCATCTCGTTTGGTATTAGCGTTTAAGGTTTATCCAACTTATTCCTAAAGAACCCGACATCAACTTTCGAGGTGAAAGTAGACAAGCAGTGTAGACACTGCCTTCAATGTAAGACGTCATTGTCCTATGGAATTCCATGATTTTCCTCCTGATGACCCACTAGGACTAATGTGGCGGATGTATGTACCCTGACGAACTCCGCTTTGTATTCCGAACTACTATGACAACTTCCTTAGGAGAACCGTCTCTCAGGGATTTGTATTGGTTTGTGAATGGAATTTCAAAATAATATTGACGCAAGCTTTAACTGTAGTTATTAATATTTTTTGGAAAGCTGTATCTTCGCCTAAGGAACAGAAGGGCATTTGGGTACTTTCATATCATAGACATTATTACATCAAATTTAGTACTCGATCGATACAATAGGACTTCTTTTTCTTCTAAAGGCGCTGAAGTGCGGGCTGAACCTGGGCTCTAATAACAATTCCTTCTAGCTTGCTCGATCCTTAGCCCGTTGCCTCGAAATTTTGCACGCAAAGTTGGTTGTGATCGTTTTCCACTTGGGTGCGCCATCGGTCGTCCTCTATTTGTTCCACTAGTTCGGAATCGAAGACTCTTGGAGCTGGAGCAGTGCAGAGTTGTCCAAACACTCAACATGGCCTAGCCATCCGTACGCGCCTGGTTAGACTCATGTCGTTGTACAGCCCGTACAGTTCGTGGGTGTATCTTCACCTCCAGACACCATCAACGCAAACGGAACCAAGGATGGAATGCAGAAATTTTCTCTCGAAAGACCAAGGGCTTCTTCATTCGCTCTTGACATAGTCCAGGCTTCCGCGCCATAGGACAGGGATGAGCAAGGTCTTATAATTAATGTCAACTTAATCCTTAGAGAGAGGGCTTTACTATTCATTTGCCTGTTCGGAGGCAAAAACAGTAGTTGGCAAGAGTTATTCTGCGTATGATCTCGATTCTGATATTGTTCGTACTATTAACTTTTGGGCCAATGAAGACAAATTCACGGGGCTGTATAGCACGTCTCTATGAACGTTATCATACGCTGCCTTGAAATCGACAAATAAGTGGTGGGTGTCGATCGGCATCTCTTGGGTTTTTCCGAGGATTTACCATAATGTGAGAATTTGAACCATGAAATGTTTATTGATTCCAAAAAATGATGTACTATCCTGACTTACATTTTACGGCAAGGTGAAGAAGAAAGAAATAACTTGGAGTGTCCAAATGGGAATGGCGGTAATTTGAATAGCCAAGGCTCGGTTTTTTTTTACGCAGCGTTGAAGATGACCACAAAGAAGATATACAATATGTAGTACCTTCCTCCTTCTCGTCTTTGAAACGTTCATAAAAGTCAATATAAGGCAGGTCTAGTTTTGAGTTGGATCCAAGGGCACGGGAATTCGACCTACTCATTCTGATCAGGCTGTGTGAACCTTTTGAATAGAGAGTAGTCCATACACATTTCGCTATGAGGCATTGTGTGCCAAAAGTTCATCTACGGTTTTTACAGGGTGCACCATCTACTGTTTTTGTTTTTTACTTAAATCATTTGTCATTTTGCCACTGGTAGCTGTTTCCCACTCGAAATATTGACAGGAAGTCAGTACGATACCTCCGCGGAACTAAATGATTCCAGCGACGTAGGGAATTATTTAAGTAAAATAGAGAGCTGACAAGTCCAAACAGTGCGTTTTTTGAAAACATATTATGGCCGAAATGAAGCGCCCACCGCGACTGCTGTCCATAAGTTGCACATAGCACTCATGTTCCTCGCCAAAACATTGGACCAATTTTATTCAAACATGTGAAATTGATTTTTTATTTGCTTCAGTCCATATTCTCCATTCAAAAAGAGTTCGCCTAACTTTAGCAGCTATTTTTGTTGCGCGTGCTATTCTTTTTTCACGAGTGGAAAGCACCAGACGAACAGTCAAATTTGTTTAGCCTCATTTATTTACTTAGCTAAGCACAAGCATAAACTTAGAAACTAACTTTTCGATTGCAAACTAACTTTAATTAAAAAATATGGAATAAGATGCGGTAATTGCAGTTATGAGACATCAAGGCAATTCGGAGGTATGTTTGCTAGGCCCCACGTTATACAGATGGGACAAGGGAGGCCTTGATTGGTACGATGGAGGTTAGGTCGGAAAAAGGAGGAGACGGGGGTTGAACTTTAGTGGAATCATATCCAGATTGGCAGGCGAGTCAATTGCTTTAGTTAAGACTTGGTACATAAACGGAATGTCAACTGCCTCACGGCGTTTTTTTTGGGTATGCCAGCCGATCAACTGTAGGCGGTTTATGTGGAGTGGTAAAGTAAGGCTAGCAGATCACGTAAAGAAAAGCGTAGGAATCTACGTTGGATATCTTGGAGGGGTCTGACATAGGTGATTTAAAGGGACTTAGTAACGTATTTTGTTAGAATTGAGAATTCTTTGGGCCATCGTTTTATGAGTGTCATAGATAAAAACGGTTTGGTGGGGTGTCAGATAAAACTGATATCAGAAAAGGCAAAGTAAAGTTGGCCATGTGCAAAAACGTGGATTATCAAGATTGATGCTACAATCACTTAACGATTGCCGTGGGCATTTATTAATTGGTAATGCAAGCTATGCTGGCTGTGGCAAAGATTTCAAAATATCAGGATATTAGGAATCATAGCAATGCGTGGAATCAAAACGTCTTCGTCATTGTAGCTTCCTTTCAAATTTGTGGCTTTGATGTTTTGCATTAACTCATCACCCCGAGCCGCCATTAGCTAGACGTGTCTGGTTTCTTCAACAACATAATGATTTCCGGAATCTCATTTGTAATTTACATCTTGCATATGAGTTGATGTGGTAATCCGGGCATTTCCACCGATTGGCTTTGGATCGGAAAAGATATTAGCATGTGTACAATAGGCCTTATCCACAATGGTACTTTTGTCTTATCATTTGCTAAGTGAGCTAGCGGTCATGTGTCTCACAAGTATTGCCAGCATCGCATGTGCATTGATACTTTTATGGCAGGATACATTAACAAGTAGACACCTGCGCCCATGGCTTAACCCACCCGCAGTTCATCTTGAAAAATACACAGAAGTGTCAGGTGGTCAGTCTTCCACTAATATCTTGACTAGGGTTGCTGGTTGAGAAGTCATTCTCAAAGAAAAACTTACTCGCCGCAACAGACAGACAATGATTAAGTCTGTCGACCGAAGAGCAAGGAGTATACATGAGGGTTGTCCTTAGTCCTTCGCTGATGTCATCCGTTGCACCATGTCAGGGGTGTCCATGTCCATAGGGAGCGCAGCACACTAAATCCCGAATTCATATAGTAGTATGTGCGTCATATATGATATAGATAGCTGGCTGAGCATGTGGGATTACAGTCCTTCTTTTTGTAGTAATTCAGAGGCATGGGGAGCCATTTGAGTTTTGCTTGTCATTCCGCTTTAGAGGGATTTCACATTATGAGGAAATGTCAAAGCCACGAATTTTGCATTTCGTATTCAAGAGTATTAGCTCTATTTTTCGCAGGTTTCTAGTCTAGTGTTCTATTTCGAAGATGGACTTCTGTAGTCCTTGATAGTGCATATGTATTTCCCTGAAATCGCAATATGAACGTCGTTTACATAGGCGATGACCTTGCATCTACCATATTGGAGTAGCAATACAACGTCCAGTGTGATACCAGGTTACAAAAACATGTTTCTCAATAAATGACAACCAACAGCTGTCAGCCCCTTTTTATGTCCAAACATTCAAAGAAATGTCAATTATCTCGCCTCGTTTGGTAACATTTGTGCTTCTAAGGCCAGCAGAAGAACTTAAACATTTTTACAAGTTCTTCATTGCCAATCGATTTAGCAGAGTCACAGACTTTATTGCTGCACCGTAAAATCTTTTATTCGTCATTTATAGCCGCACAACGCCTACACTGAGCGTGTACGATCCTTAAAATAAATCGCAGATGGAGTGTAGAATTGTTATGCGCATAAAGAAATGCTACTCCCTCCTACCGAATGTCATTTGTCAGTTAAAGTTGTCAATATACTAATCAGTCATGGCCCGCCTCCGTCCTTCACCCGACTCACTTAGCAAAACGCAAAACCAAATTCCATACTTCGTGCCTGCCGACAACGACACATTATCCAGAGAAAGAGTCAATGGCTGTCAATAAATTATCCGAAAGAATCATTTACACGGCACTGTTGGCTGCTGGCTGTTTTGTCATCTTTATGACTCTAGGACCGCATGCACGCTGTGCGCGACTAACCAGAAGAAAGTGACTATCTACCCGCTACGCAGGATTCCGTGTAAAACAGTGAAACCTCGATTGGACACGTACGGCAAAGATAAATTAAAAATTTGTATTCCTGCCCTCCCAGCAGAGAGAGAGCGAGAGCAGGAGGATTCTCTGGAAAATGAACGGAATTCTATTTAAGGGAACTGTCTTCATTTCTCCCTAGAGGATGTTGGCTGTCAAATGCTCGGAAGAATTATTTACCTACGACACGGATGGGTGAGAAATGACTGGAGCATGATTCGGAAGAAACTTGGAAGCTGCTGATGACTTGGAGACTAATGGTGACGGCATATGCTACACATGTTCCATGTCATGACCCCGTCATTAGGATATATCCAAAATCTAATTAATTCTGAATGATCCTTGATGCCGTATTGCATCGATGATGACTTGCACATTTGCTTGACATCAGTCAGTCAAGTTTGAAAATCTCAAGATTAATGAAGTCAGTTTTGAGGGTTTCATAATTTTTCGGTACCTTCAATCGGAATAGTACGTTTGGTAGGACTCTTCTTTTGGTGAAATAATGTCTTAATTTTCTATGCGGGTAATGAGAAAGATGACTGGGCACTTCTTGTGCGAGTGTACCGCAAGTTAAGAAGGATATGCTTTGAATGAAGTTGTCTCAATATATTCATAAATCATAACATGGGAGTCGGTTTTCATAATTCATCCCAAACTATATAGAATCGTTACACAACTCGATGCATCAGTCGGAATAATTAATCATATGGGATATTGGGTAATTGTGACTAGGTGTTGGAGTTATAAATTATTTCTGTTCGAAGAGCAAAGCATTTACCTGATTGAAGAGTATCGTGTAGGCTTTTAAATTAAAGAATTCAAATAAATTAACATAGAACATTGAAATGTAACCCATTCCTTAGGAAATCACAATCACTCAAATCATTCACACTCACTCGAATTATCTATGTACAAATGTAAATAAGAATCGTACGACACATTATGTTGACATTATGTATGACATTATATAAGCATGCAATCGAAAATAAACGGGGAGTCTCAGCCCACCGTTTTTCAAATCAACTTCTTTCATTTCGACGGTTTTCCCCCCTCGTCTCCCCTACAGAAATCAGAAGTGAGATCTGTTTTACTCGTTGATTTTGTTCAGTTTGTACAGTTTATTAAAGTGGTGAGATTTTATGTTAAGTTTATGGTTTTAACTGTGTGAACTGCGAATAAAATAATGTCAGATCGTTCCGAAAGATTTCTCCAATGTGCGACGGTGCCGTTATTAAAGGAAAAATTAAATAAGTTTGGACTCAATACCAACGGAAACAAAACTGAGCTTAAATTGCGACTTCAAGATTACCTGGCAAATTTGGATGAAGCTGAAATTATTAGGCATTTTGCAAACGATGATGAAGAGGTGGTCAGCGAAGAAGAGGTTACCAACGGTGAGGAGACACCCGAAAACCAAGATGATCTTCAACTGGAAATCGACAGGCTAACCGATAGAATAAAAAAGCAACAGGAGATTCTATCACTGAAGGAGAAACTGGCAGCTTTATGTAAATCATCTGATACGGCTGCGTGCTCAGTTTCATACAAAGATATCGAAGACACAATTCCTTATTTTTCCGGTGATGACAACTTTTCCATAAAGCAGTGGGTGCGGATTTTTGACGATGCAAGGATTTTGCATACTTGGAATGAGCAACAATCGTTCATCTTTGCAAGAAGAAGTCTTAAAGGAACCGCTAAGCTCTTCCTCCGCTCTTCCCGTTGCTCGACATGGCCGGAGCTGAAGTCCCACCTACTGAAGGAGTTTCATCAAGTTGTGACGTCAGCAGATGTGCATGATACCCTCAGGAATCGGAGAAAGAGGAAAGACGAGAACATCCACCAGTACACGTTGGCCATGCAGGAGATTGCATACCACGCTGACATAGACCAAGAGGACCTCATCCATTATATAATTAAAGGAATTCCTGATGCTTTATGCAACAAACAGCTTCTTTTAACGGCAACTAGTATCGACGAGCTGAAACAAATGCTGAAAAAGTACCAGAAGATGAAGTCATACTCGGTGGACAATGTACCATCGTCTTCAAACACCACGGCAACACCATTCGCTAGAAGCATCATACGACCATCAAATGACAGGTGCTTCAACTGTAACGAGACCGGACACATTGCCACTAGCTGCCCAAAGCCAAGACGAGAGAGGGGAAGTTGCTTTAAGTGTGGGAAGCATGGTCACTTAGCAGCAGCTTGCAAGAATGTCAATCGACCTCCAAACTCATCAGTTCTTTTACTTCAGCAACCACAAGAGAGACCAGAACCAGAAGAAAACAAAGTAAACAAAACAATTGATGGCGATTTTACTCTAAGTGTTAAGTTTAGATTTATCAATAATTTTACTAATAATGTTTTCGAAATTCAAGCAAATACTGTGATAAATACAGGAAGCCCAATAAGCTTCATGCAAGAGCAATACATCCCATCATTCGTGATCCTGCCCCCAATAGACAACGGCGCTGCATTCTGCGGGATAAACGGAACGAAACTGGTGGTGCTAGGAAGAGTTAAATGTATGATATATGTAAGTGATAGTCCTATAAGTTGCATGTTGCATGTTGTAAAAAACAAAACTATGACTAACTCTGCTGTTCTTGGCAGAGATTTTTTAAAAGCAAGCAATATAAGATTAACTTTTGGTAATCACAAACAAAATTGTAATTTTAATACTTATGCTAAAAATGATTCTAATGACTGTGATGTAACTTATTATGATAATTATGCTACTTATTCTACAAATTATGCTAAAGATTTCACTAAAAAGAGTGATAAAATGTATGTACAACCAAAAGAAAAAGATGTGATTATGAGTGATAAGAACTGTAATGGTAATTTTAACACAAAATACGACGAACATGAATCAGCATTACGTAGTGAAACTTTCGCGAAAGATATTTTAAACATTGATATGTGTTACGGGAAAAATGATTTCAACTTAAACATTAGTAGTGAGTTAACATACGAAGAAAAACAACACGTTTACGAGATAATGAAACAAACCAATTTAGACAAAAATAATTCGAATTTGCATGCTCCTTATGAGATGAAAATAAGTCTGTGCAACTCCGATGTTAGCTTTAATTGCACTTCACACCGTCTTCCTTACATGCATGCTGTTGAGTTGCGGAAAATTTTAGATGATTTATTGGAACGGAAGATAATCCGGGAAAGTAGTTCACCCTACGCGTCACCTATTGTTTTGTCCAAAAAGAAAAATGGTGAATTTAGATTATGCGTCGACTATAGGCAATTGAACAAAGTGACAAAGAAAGATAATTATCCGCTTCCTTTGATAGAAGACCACTTAGATAGGTTACGCGGAAAGAAATTCTTCTCCTTATTAGACCTCAAAAATGGATTTCACCACGTCAAGATGGCAGATGAATCTATTGAGTTAACTTCTTTTGTCACACCTTTAGGACAGTACGAGTATCTTTATATGCCGTTCGGTCTTAAAAACGCGCCGTCGACATTTCAGCACTATATTAATTCAATATTTAAGGAATTGATAGCCGATGGCAAGATACTCGTATACATTGACGATCTCCTCGTGGCAACTGAAACCAAAGAAGAACATTTTTCCATTTTGGAAAACATATCTATATTAGTTTTTGAGCATAATCTGAAACTAAGATTCGACAAATGTCTGTTCATGGCACAAAAAGTAACCTATCTTGGATATGAAGTTAGTGCAAACGGTATTAAACCTAATTCCGATGGTTTAGCTGCAGTGAAAAACTTCCCAACTCCAAAAAACATAAAAGAGCTAAACTCATTTCTTGGTTTATGCTCATACTTTAGAAAATTTATCCAAAATTTCTCGTTAGTATCTAAACCTTTGTACGATCTCCTAAAACAAAATGTTCCGTTCAGCTTTGGGTTGAAAGAGATACAGACTTTTGAGCTACTGAAAAGAAATTTGCTTCAATCTCCAGTCTTAAGCATTTATTTACCACAGGCGGAGACTGAGCTGCACTGCGATGCCAGCTCTCTGGGGTTTGGTGCAGTTTTAGTGCAGAAGCAGTCAGATAATAGGTTTCATCCCATATTCTTCTTTTCGAAGAGATCCACCTCAGCAGAGTCAAGATATCATTCATTTGAGCTCGAAACTCTTGCGATAATTCATGCCCTTAGGCGATTTAGAACCTACTTACTTGGGATAAAATTTAAAATCATTACGGACTGCAAGTCTCTGACACTTACTCTTAGCAAGAAACTTATAAACCCGAGAATATCGAGATGGGCTCTTGAACTCCAAGAGTATGATTATTCAGTAGAGCATAGAGATTCTGGCAGGATGAATCATGTTGATGAGTTAAGCAGATGCCACAACATACTTATAATTGAATCCGATTCATTTGAATATGCACTCGCTAAGGGTTAACAGGCTACTAACCGCAATGCTTTCCAAGGAAAGTGAGATCGAGCCCGGCGAATGGACAAAGCATTTAAATAAGATAGAATTTTCTATAAATAACACAAATAACAGAAGTACTGGGACGAGTCCAAGTGTTTTGTTATTCGGCGTTCCCCAAAAAGGTGAAATCTCCGATAAAGTCCGCGATTACCTGGAAAGTTACGTAGCTCAACGAAGCCCAATAGATATAGTCAACTTAAGGAAAAATGCATGTGAGAAAATGACGCGGAATCAAGAGCTAAATAAAATACATTACGACAAAAAACATAAAAAGCCTCATCGTTATAAAGTCGGGGACTTTGTGGTCGTAAAGAACGTCATTACTACAGCCGGGGTTAACAAGAAACTACTTGCCAAATACAAAGGCCCTTATGAAGTAATTGAAGTTTTACCAAATGACAGGTATCGTATTAGGGACATTCAAAACTTACAAGTTTCCCGAGTTCGTTACGAAGGTATTTCCAGTCCCGAGAATATGAAGCCGTATCTCGAATCTATCTAAAAGGACAATATACGATCACTAAGCAAGAATTATTTCGTTTAATTTGTTACGTTTCAGTCAAGTTTACGTCATTCAGTATTAAACTACAATCGCGGTATACAAAAGAAAATAAATCAAAGGGTCGTTTTGTGTTGAAAATATCAATCATAGGTTGTATATTTGTACTAGTAGTTATGTATCCCAAATCGAGTCGATTTTATGTCAGGATTGGCCGAACTGTAGGCTTTTAAATTAAAGAATTCAAATAAATTAACATAGAACATTGAAATGTAACCCATTCCTTAGGAAATCACAATCACTCAAATCATTCACACTCACTCGAATTATCTATGTACAAATGTAAATAAGAATCGTACGACACATTATGTTGACATTATGTATGACATTATATAAGCATGCAATCGAAAATAAACGGGGAGTCTCAGCCCACCGTTTTTCAAATCAACTTCTTTCATTTCGACGGTTTTCCCCCCTCGTCTCCCCTACAATCGGTAGTTCATAGTCTGCATACGGTACGCATTGTAAGACAAATGGACAGACTACATTAAAATGCCAATTCAATTGAATATCTGTTAAGACGTTGACTGTATGAAGCGGCTAAAGAAGCAGATTCCTTTATTTCTATTCCACAACAGAGGGATGCATGTATGTTACCGCGAAGCATTAGAAATGCTGCAGAAAAGCAGATTTAAATTATAGATAGTCTTAAATTAAGTCTTAATTTATTTCATTTCATTGCTTTACGAAGATAATTAACGGATGTTAGCCAAAAATGTACGGAATTACATATGCATTGAGGAGTATGTACCATAACTTTGGCACCACATTTTGACATTTTGACATTTTTCTAATAGATGGTCCATAACAAAGCAATTTTATTATGGGCGATGGGTCAATCTCACCCCGGTTAGTAGGAAGAGGCAATTTAAAAAAAATACTCAATGAAAAGAATTATTAAAAAACATTGGCGACAGTTGCAAAGTTGTGGTATGTCTGTGTTGAATATTTACAAAGTATTTCGTGATGCTTTTTAAATAGTTTTTAAATGTATGCATTAAATATCGACGAAGTGCTACTAAAATATGTCTTACATCGTAACACTTATTAATTAACACTTTTTAATACCGAGCGAATAACTTAACTCACCGAACTCGGCATTTAACAAGCGGCTAACTATTTATCAATTATTTTTTTTTAAATCGTCCTCGCATCTATGTACATCTTGTTCTTCTTATTCTTTGGCTGGCGCTCCAGTCCGACGTGGACCTAGGAATCAGTCAACGTTCCTCTCCATCTGGCTTGGTTTTGTGTTAGTTGCTCCCAGCCAAGCACTTTCAACTCATTCAGGTCCCATTCTAGCTGCGTGCGCCAACTGAGGAGTAGTCTTCCTTTACCGCGTTGTCCCTCGGGGTAGGAGTCGAAGGCTTTCCGGGCCGGAGCATTGGTGTCCATTCGCTGTATATGACCTAGCCATCTAAGACGAATGATTCGAACTCGTTTGATCAAATCGATGACGCTGTATAGCCCATACAGTTCGTCGTTCAGTGTCCGCCACCAAACATCGTCAACATCACCAACATATACAAAAATAGTATCAACTCCATGATACACATTCATTAATTTTAATTAATTTCTATTAAGAATTCATAATTAACTTAGGTACTAGACAAAAATGCTTTAAACTAGTTGGACGGGCACTCTAAGCCAAACTTAATCGTATCCTTTGTCTTTCGACCTTATCTAACATTAATTAAGTGAACTAATTCATTACATCTGTATAGCTTGATATTAAGAAAAATTGTAAAGAAGACGTTGTTTTGTAGTTAAAGCGTATACTAGCTTACACACTACCTTAAGATAACTTAAAACTATCTTATTTAAACAGACCTAAATATAAACATGCATGTATCGTACTTTACGTGCATATATACAAATAAGGACATCAAACATATAATTCCGGATAACAAATTCGGTTTCAGAGCGGGGTATGACACTATTCATGCCGCGTCGAAACTAGTGTCGGATATCCAATGGAACAAGAGCAAGAAACAATGTACGGGTGCCTGTTTGACACCTTTTGGTTAGAAGGTCTTTACTATAAGCTCAATCGGCTAGGCATTAGTAAGCCACTGCTGTTCCTACTGTATAACATGCTTACCGGTAGGCGGTTCGTAGTCAAGAATGGCAACGTGACCTCTACAGGTATTTTCGAAGTTAAAAATGGTCTCCAACAGGGTGCCGTTAATTCGCCGCTCCTGTTCAACATTTTCTTGAGCGATCTGATAAGTTCTCTTCCGCACGCTATTGCGTATGCCGACGACTTGATCGTGTACAGATCAGGCAAAAAGATCGAGGACTTCACTACGCTCACGCAGGGTGACTTCGACTCATTCATGAGAGATTGCGATGACTGGAAGTTGAATATCAACTTTCAGAAGTCGGAAACCATTCTGTTCAGGACTCCGTTGTATAAAGCTTCCGCGGATACGAAAAAGAATTGGCGAAAGTTCTCTATTGTAGGACGGCACGGACAACCACTGACGCAAAGGATTGTAGTCAGATACCTGGGGATCTGGCTAGATCAGTATCTATATTTTAACAAACATGTAGATGCTGCTCTAGCCAGGGCCCGAGGCGCTTTCGCCCTTACAAAGAGACTGTTTTACAACAGCCAACTCGATGCAAGGGTAAAGGTAATCTGCTACATGGCCCTCATACGGCCAATGCTCACATATGGTTGTCCCGTGTGGTTCAACGTGAGTGCAAGCTTGATGGAAAAGATTCGGGTGTTTGAGAGGGCTTGTCTTAGGGCTTGCCTTCGCCTTTACAGAACACCAGAGTCCCAGTACAGAAACTTCTACTCCAATGAGGTCTTATACAACAGGGCCAACCTGATACGAGTGGACAATTTCTTGGTGAAGTTGATTCGAGGTCATACTGCGAGAGCGATGAACTAGGTTAATAACTTGATCTTCGGGGCGTACTACCCTAACCAACGAAAGGGTACGTCACAGTGGCTTCGTCCCTCCGGAAGCATTTCTCTACTTTGACAAACACGGCCTGATACAAGACAAGAATGCGGTACCGTTCCTGTTTCACATAGCCAGGTCAACTGTGGATGGGCGACTCAACCACGACCGTTCCGTTGCACAACGAGCTGAGGAGGGCCTCCTCCGGTTCAGTACAGCGGTCTCGAGTCGGGATGTGCGAGATGTTGCATTGCAACATCGTAAGTTCGGGTGGCTGGGGAGCGAAGGAACTCCAGCGTCGAACCCTTTAGACCCGGGGTAAAACGGGTAGTGCGGGGGGCGCAGTCGGTCTCTGTCTTGCGGTGGATCAGATTCAATTCTAGATACCGCAACCTATGGCTGACTTCCATATCGTAGGGTAGATTTAAAGTAGTTTATAAGCTGTAAATATTTATAAAAAAAAAAATAATAAAAAAAAAAAATAAAAAAAAAAAACCAAAAAAAAAGGTATACGCATTGGTACACTGAGTGTACTTATGGGTATACCAGTGTATATAGAGTAAGTACATACATATATATATATATGCAAGTATCTTCTATACATGCATGTATATATATATATATATGTAAGTTTAGTTAATTTAGTTTTAAGTTATTTTAAGGTAGTATGTAAGTTAGAATATAAGTTTTAAAAAAAATCGTTATGTTTTTAAGTTTTTTATAAAAAATATTCTTATTATTAACTTTTACATTAGAATTGATAGTTCAAAACATACTTAGTATTACGTCGAAAGGCATATAAAATAAGATTAAGTTCAGCTTAGAGTGCCCGCCGAGGGCCAGTAAGTTACAAGTAGAATTGTACGTCCAACTAGTTTTAAGCATTTTTGTCTAGTATGTAAGCTCATTATGAATTATATAATAAAAATGTCCGCCGCAGGTTGCGCTTGCTAGATTTCAATCAAACCCACCGCAAGACAGAGACCGACTGCAGCCCATAAGGGGGCACTCCCTTTTGTACCTTGGGCCTAAAAGTTTCGACGCTGGAGTTCTTTCTCCCAATCCACCAGAACTTTTTATGTTGTGTAGCAACATCCCGACTCGAGACCGTTGTGCTGAACCGGAGGAGAACCTCTTCAGCTTCACTGTGACGTACCCTTTCGTGTTAATGTGGATAGGGGTAGTAACCTCCGAGATCAGGTTATTGTCCGAGTTCATCGCTTTGGCAGTATGACCGCGAATCAACTTCAACTGGAAATTGTACACTCGTATCAGGTTCGCCCTGTTGCATAAGACCTCATTGGAGTAGAATTTTATGTACTCTGACTCTGGTGTTCTGTAAAGGCGAAGCCCTAATACAAGACCCCTCAAACAATCGAATCTTTTCTATCAAGCTTGCACTCATTGTATATTGGTACTTCAGATTATACATATTTTACTACTGCCAAGCCAAGCCTGCAATTTTCTTTTCCAACAACCTTCTGAAAAATATTTTAAGGCCGAACTGTGAACTTCGTAAACTCTGACAACTCATTCATATGAAGTCTTGTCATTCGCGAAGAACTACGACTTAATACTGACCCTTCACTGCGATTTTTTTGGCTGTGGCTCAGCTTGACAGTTAGCAAAGAGAATTATTGATTCACAGAAAAAAGCTTTTAAATCATTAATTAGGATTCTTACACTAACTTCTGTTAACAAGTTTGTCGATGAAAAAACACGATAATTCCGTTTTAATATTTTTTGCATAACAATATATATAACTTATTGTTCAAATTTGTTGGAAAAGGATCGTTTCCAATAGTTCGTGTTTGCAATTCGCCGCTCACATCAATGGGACTTAACTTCTAAAAAAGTTTTTATTATTGCCGGGCAAAGATTGAATTTAAGCATAATCTAACATAGTTATTATGTGATTTTTCTCATTTGAATCTACGATATTTGTCTGACGTCATATTTAAAAAAATACGACTCGGTAATATATTTTCTTGTTTTCTTTGAGTAATTTTGAGGAACTAGACGAAGTTGAATTTCGAAAAAATACCGTTTCACAAGCCAGCAAGCGTAAATTGATAAGCAACATTAATAAATCTCGTGCACGTTAGTGTCAGCTGGTAGAATATGATAGATGTACTAAATAGAATGTTCAATTCAAATGTTGCTGACTTTTTCGTAGTTTTTGACAGAAGAGCATGCTCACGAGAGAGTAACAAATTTCCCCACCCTGCGAATTTCTGCCACAGAAATTTCTGTGGGCAGAAAATTGAAGGCTGTCAAATTCAAAATAAGAGCAACAAGAGACAGTTCATTCAGAATTGAATAAGTAAGAATTGAATATATTTTTTGACGTTTCTTGAATTATTTGAATTTCTATGAAACGTCGTTCCACAAGTTTGTGCACAGTTTCTCTCTCAAAGAGAGATTTTCACCCCCACTTCTGTAAATTTGCTCAACTACGAATTTCTGTGCACAAATCAATTGGAACAGACCTATTGTTTCAAAATAGGCACGCCTACTAATATACATCGAAATACAATCGAATTTGCCGCTCAGTTGTAAAGATGCAAACGCAGGAAATGCTAAGTTCTAGCAAACTCATCGTTACCAGGTTATATTCCGCGCATACATCTGATACACACGTCGTATCTACTGACTGGAGCACAGGAATACAATAATTTACTTTAATTTGTAATTCCAACATCTAATTGCACTGTATTCACTTTCTACTGTCGAGAATGTGCCAACATGTGGTTAGTATGTAGAAGTCAAAAAATAGCGTGCACCATTAGCTCGAGTGCAACTTTCAGTGTCACTGTCAACGTGCTGATGCAACGCCTTCTTTCTAATGTATGTACATATGCATATTTTTTAACATAAGCACTTCATACGTTTTCAAAATGCTAAGCAGACAAGGATAATGAGTAGCATAAGTATCATGAACGAAAAATGCACGGCACTCTGCACACTTTTGTGGGCGGCCATAATGGGCCGGTTAATTATACAACTGCACCCCATATCATATAACAAGCTGTTTCAACGGTTACCCAACGTGACGGGTTGGCCACTAAGTGCACCTTTAGTCCTTAACGACATACTTTGTGTGTGTCGTTGCCCAAAAGAGCCGGAGGGAGCGGTCAGGCAAAATTACTCCCGGTTTGGTGTTTCCTGAAACACGTTAGGTTAAACTTTATTTTATTGTTATTCACAGGAAGAGTTAGGCAAAGGAATGGAGAATCGGATGTCATGAAGCCAGAAGTGGTATAAACTCAAAAGGTTTCCTCTTTCAACCAACCAACCAAGAAGAGCGTCGTTTACATTTCATTCTCGGTAAGGGGTGAAAATAAGTCTGCCTCCGCTGGCACCTTTGTACGGCGTTGTTTTTGAAATTTATGAGAGTACTTACTTACTGAAACGTGGCACTTGCAAATTGCATTCACCGCCCTTGCCGCCCTCACAGGCAAAGGATAAAACAAAAACTTAATGGGGTGAGGTCAAAAAGAATGAGGGGATAAATACATATGCTCGAAGTGAGAGGCACTGAGCTTTGCTTTTGTTTGCAAAACTTAAAGCCTCGTTCGACTTTCTTAACGAGACTTAAACTCGAAATGAATTGAGTTCAAAGGGAAAGCATAATTTTCGATTGCGAATCTCATACCTCAAAGGCTCTTTGCAAAATAAACGCTCAAAGGAAGTAAGTACTCCGTTGGAGTCACAAACGACGTTCTCCTTTTCCCTGATTACGGCAAGAATTGGCGCACTTTCCTCCTCCTCATCAACCAAACCTCACCAACTTAGGAAGCCTAAGCGCGACTTTATGCGCAGTCTTTCTTTCAATTTTGGTCTCTCGTACCACCGGTTGTATAGGGAACTCATTCTGAGGGTGCGAAGCTGAACGAGCACCAGGTCCAGAATGAATGAACATACAATTTCCAAACATGCAGAGAGGCACTATGTCTCAGATCCAGCTGCGAGGAAATTTAGATTTATTTTAAGTGTTTTATGTTAAAATTAAGGAACGAGTGTATCCAAGGATAGGTAAAAATTGAAAATACTTTCAGAAAAGAAACTTTTATAATGTCCAAGCTTAACATCATAATTAAAGGGTTTTCCACTTCTGACTTGACAACTAATCTAATTCGTGAGCGTACTCTGTAGTCGTCACGTTACTGTGAATGGTCAAAGTTATAGTGCCACGATTACCGATAATCTTGTGCCAGAATTGCAAGAAGCTTGGACGACAGTATCAACAGGAACCACAAGCCATACAGTACACGTTGCAATTGATTTATGAGGAGTAAGTAAGGTGAGCGCCTTCTCGTTCTCTTGGTTTATCGTTTATATAGTAGACATTTGCCATCTTGTTCCAGTACGCACATACTTTCCGACCTCAAACTACAAAAAAAAAAAGAAAATTAGCAAACTATTTTGCCACGACAGCAAACGCACTAAAACAAATCTTGAGTCTGTAAACCTCCTGGGCAATCACTTCGTCTATCCCTGAACAAAATAACTTCCTTTCCACACACGAATTTCGGCAGCAAGTTTAACAGTAACCACAACATAAAACTTACCTCAAACAACCGATTTTTGACGCATTTCAAAGGCACAACAAGGCCTCAAATTCACCCAACACAGGAAGATTCACCGCAACCTGCTTTAGAAAAAACTAGTTCCTGCAAGCCTCATACCAATAGTACGCTTATTTGACGACAGCATTCATAATTTCATATTCCTTATTTTACGACACCCTATTTTGATACCATTTACCTAAAAAGCCTGGGCCATCGCACGACCCCACAAACAGACCAATGTCCATTTTCAATACAAGCTATAAGCTCTCAGAATGTAGGATTCTAACGAAACTGAGAGAACATGCTGCCGAAAACCACAGCATCCCCGAATTCCAAATGGGCTTGAAGCCAAAATACTCCACCTGTCACGCCCTGCATATATTAGCCTAGAGTATCACCACAAGCCTCACGCTTTGTGCATCAGTTGACAGCTCCGCAGAATATTAATGTGTTAGCAGGGTTACTCTATAAGCTCCTCCACTAAATCTTCGGCGTGGATCTGAACATCTGCTTGCTAATACAGTCATACCTAACAAACAGAATCTTTCGAAATCCGTAACATTTGGAGCCACAGCCGGTGTACCGCTGGGATGAATCCAAGGTCCTAACTTATCTCGGCAAGTTGAAAATAGGACTCAAGGTGATTAAAGGCCTCCACAACCCTTGTACAAGGAACATTCTGAAGCATCACACCGGAATCCGGATAACACCAAACTACGAATCTGTAACGCCAAGTAAGAAAAAGAAAGTACCTATGAGTTTCTTTCACCAAAGTTTTCTTTGTAAGAACAACTCCAACCGCTTCAAAAAAGTCAAAATACAACTCACCTATTGTTCAAAAGTAATGTGGAAATCCAACACAGTTTCCACAAGGATAAAAAAGATCCTGTGCAAGCAAATAATAAGATCATCACTTAGTTGCGCTTGTCCGGTATGGTTCCACTACTTCTCATTCAGACTCTTCGAACGAAGATGCTTCAGGACTATCACCGGCCTCAACTGACAACAAGACTCCAACAAATATATTAGGTCATCCATGCTTTACAACTAAATAGGAAGCATCAACAGGCGCATATTCCAGCTGACCACAAACTTAAGCAACAACGTGCAGAGCATCCGCAATAGACTAATAAAAAAAATCTCTAAAAGACGAACCGATCTTGATAACACTTTCCACACTACAAGCTGCATCAGAACAATTTTCGAAATGGGCAGAATAGTTGAAGATTGTGACAACATTCTACACCACAACATAAGAACGGCCTACGATACATTCAAGTTCAGCCACTCACAGTATCAGGAGAGACAACGAAGCCTGTAACGGACCTAGAATTTTTTGAAGGCATCAAACTTCAACTGACTTCTTTTTATATTTATAATGAACTTTATTGAACCAAATATGTAGCGTTTTGGTCGAACACCTTTTACCACTTTTTCCCTAGAGACATTATTCCATCAGTGTAAAAATTTTGTGGTTTCTCAGCAAAAACCTGCGACAAGTCGTTTTCACAGGCTTCTCTTGAAGCCAACTTTACTCCATTAAGGGAGTTCTGTATTGACCGAAACAAATGATAGTCCGATGATGCATGGTCAGGGCTATATGGTGGATGCATCAAAACTTCCCAGCCAAGCTCTCCCAGTTTTTGCCGAGTCATCAAAGATATGTGTGGTCTAGCGTTGCCATGATGGAGGACGAAAACCTTTGTGTTGATCAGTTCTGGCAATCTCATCAGCTGTTGACTGTAAAGTGTAGAATCAATCGTTCGTCCAGGCTGGAGCAGCTCAAAGTGAATGGTTCCTTTCCAATCCCACCAAACACTCAGCATAACCTATCGAGGCTTTGTGACCATTTGTTGAGCTTCACATTTTAAATCGTTTGAAATTCATTTTTATTTCCGTATTATCCAAAACTAGTTGGAGCTTCACCACGCTTGCAACATGATCTTTTTCGCACATTACGTCTTCTATGCGAGAATTCATAGTTTAGTTCTGAATATTATTCTGAGCGTGAAGCAAAAGCTGGCGTCGACCTGGCAATGCCCAGTGTTGCAACTTTTTCTACACACCAATTGTGCTTATTTTACCTACCTAGTGGTAGCCATCGGGTACTGGTTGTAGTTCACCCGACCTCAACCTGCCAAACTTATAAGTGCGACCTCTTGTCCTAGGGTTACAAAAAAGGAACTGGCCCTCCAGGTTGGGGGTTGTGCCGTCGGAGTAACTGCCCGGCCACACAAAAAGCTATAGTCGCAAAGCAACAGCAAGAGTCGGAAACGGATGATTTTACTGATGACGAGCCCTGCAAACGATGTACGGACAACGACCTTCGGATCTGTACGAGGAATGTAGGGTCCGTTTTTAGGCCACGTGCAGCCGAACAATTAGCGGAAGCCCTAGACTGATGCAAAGCAGATATATGTAACTGCCATCCAAGAACTGCAATGGGATGGACCGGGCAAAAGGAGGATAAAAAACTGTGATATATATTACTGTGATTGGTACAAACAACAAAAACAGAGCCTATTTGGATGTGGACTTGTCGTTAGAGGCAGACTTAGGCAAGAATCTTATCGTTTAGGTCTGTGAACGACTGGAGGAGAAGATATAACGACGAACTATACGGGCTGTTCAGCGACATCGACTTAGCCAGAAAAGTGAAGATTCAACGATTGCGATGGCTAGGTCATGTAGAGCGGATGGAAACCAATGCTCCGCCCCGAAAAGTCTTCGAATCGAACCCCGAGGGACTGCGCAGTAGAGGAAGACCGCGACTTAGGTGGCGCACTCAAGTGGAAAGGGACCTCAACCAACTATGCGTGCGAAACTGGAGACAGCTAGCTAAAGATTGAGCTGGCTGGAGACGCTTGTTGGTTGAGGCCCAGGTCCACTCCAGACTGTAGCATAACCCATTTTAAGTAAGTAAGCGAAGCAAAAGCAAATCACACAATATAGGAAACATTGTGGGCGAACCAGAAAAAAAAAAAACATCTGCGTTTGAGAGAACTTTTAAGGAAAAAAACGTGGCTCTTCAAAGGCAATTTGTACTTAAATTGCTTAAACTATTCTTAAACCTAATATAACGTAAGCTACCTTAACTATGTCCGTAAGATAGGAACGCGTGCAGCAGGCTGTGTGTACATGAATATGCCTAACATATGCAATGCACATACTCTGATTAACCTCGTTTTTTTATTTTTGTTTATTTTTTTGTGTATAATATTTACTACTTAACCTACCTTAAATCTGTATAGTTCACTAAAACGGCGGGCATTAAACAATGAAAAAAACAGTCATACCAACCTTCGGAAGACTATTAAAGGGCTGACGACGTCGGAGGCTGGTTTTGATACAGCCACCAAAAGAAACATTGCTCCTTAACGGACTCCTCTTTTTTTTAGCGTTCCCGAACGACGTTCGGTTCGAATAAGAGTCGCCGTTCTACTGTTCGGCATTGCTTACATTATTTTTAGCTCGATAGTCCGAGGACACTAATGTACGGATTGTCATTAAGTGACATTAAGTTGGGGCCTACTTTTGTAACAAGCTTAGCGGGTTTTACAATGCTTCGTTAAAACCAGTAAGCCCATCTACGTGGTACAACAATGGGCCTAAATGTGACTAAGCGTAGCTGCTAAAATCAGTTTTATGCAAAATAAACATCCGAACGCCTGATTGATCTGATACAACAAATTGACATTTTGACTTTGAACGAGCATAAGAACTAATGAGCTCATAAGTTAGACGCGGCGTAGGCTTCCAGAAGCTTAGCGCAAGTGAGCAATGTAACGCATATGTATATTTTCATCTCCGCCATGCTCATATAAACATGAATGATATTGCGGCCGCTGTTAAATGGGCACCAAAAAGGGAAAACTCATAAATTTAGGATCTGTCTGAAATTTGTCTTCCTGTCCCACTGATAACCGAAATCTAATTCCTTTCAGTTAATTGATTTATGCCAATGAAAGATTGCCGATAAATCAATGTAACGGCGAAAAAGGACATCAATCCCCCGGCATTCACATTCCAAGGCAAACATTCGAAGCAATAAACCTTCAATGGGAAGACATGTGTGCCCCCTGTCAACGTGTGTCATGACACGCCACGCACACGTACGCCTGGGTTGGTACAGTTTTTGTGTTCAGCGAAACAAGCGATAACACCATCATTGGGTTTTTAGCTTGTTAGCACTCCTGGGGTCTATAAAGTCATAAGGACACCACGGCGACAAGGACGGCTTAATAAATCACAAAAGAATACGAGGCAATAGGAAAACGAGAAATACCCAGGTAGTAGCACAAGGACACAGTTATAATACATTTAATGTGTGTTTGCAACGTAACGTGTGCCTATTTATTATCCTTCGAGAGATCACATTTAATACAATACGCTGTGCTTCGTGCACACTTACTCCCGGAGTCCCATTTTTCATTGAGTGCCTGTGTGTGTGGGTTATCCTCTAACCTTCGAAATGGCAACGAAATGTATTGTACGGCAAAATGTCGTAGGGTTTTGCTTGACATTAAGTGCCGATGTCCTTTTCGATAATGATTTCATGGTGGTCACTGGCTAATAAATTTTACGACACTATTTATTGTTTCCGACTACGTGAACGTCTGTGCCAACTTCTATGATATGACAAAAGGACGAATAGGCGACAAGTAAACATCTGCACGGCCTTAACTTGGTTCAGTTCACGTTGCGCTGTTATCGGTGCCATAAGGGGCAGATAATGAAAGAGACGACGGGGAAAAAATCTGATTTCGTGCAGTGGGTGTGACAAAATGATTAATTGACAGACCGGGAGGAAGTGCTTTCAAAGTCTGTCATCTTAATGAAGTCCGTTTGACAATTGGGGTGCTCTGCGTTCACACGGGCACTCAACGAAGTGACGGAGATTTATCGTTTATTATTTTTTTGCGTTCTGTTGCTTTGCTTCTACCGAAGGACATCAGCTGGTGGAAAATGATTTATTACCGTTAATGACAGCAGACGACAGGGATCTATTTTGCGCTCGAAGGTGTGAGGAATCTGTGACATTGGCAAAAAAACAACATTTGGTGTGCGTGCTTAGTGAATAGGGCTCATTTTGATGTCATTAATAATGAAGGTCAGATTGAAGGAATTTTGTTATCAATAACAAGTTTTTGCATGGAAATGGCGAGATGCTAAGCGAAGTCATTATTTAAAAATGACCAGCATTGAGGGGGATAGCATTTCTTCTGCTGCTACTAATCCAGCGATGACTCGAAAGAAATTAGTGAAACTCGTGGTACAGTGCTTTTGACACGAGAATCTAATTTTTACAATCTTTCAGATACATATTCCTGTCTAAGGTCGTCAATGTATTGAGAGCCATTTTAAAAATTGTTTAGGTAGTGACTGAGGTGGAAGCGAATTATCAGAAATGTCTTTCAGAAGACATAAAAGTAGAATAATAAAAAATGTTAAAGTAATGCACGTGCGATAGTAGCGACCCTTTTCAAACACGTGACCGCCAGGTCACTTCCGCAATAAACATTAACGTGATTAATGTCTGGGCAATGATAAGATAAATGTATCGTTGGTTAGTCTTAAGAATTTGGATACCGGATGCACGGTCTATATGTACCATCGATTTCACTGCGAACGAAATATACATTCAATTTATTTTAAGTGAATATGTGTACTACACCTAATTGTAGCAATACGTTACAGGAAAAAAACCGTGTAAGAAAAGTGCTACTCGTGGTCCGTGGCGTTGTGGGTATGTGCGTCGACCCCAACCTCGACGTCGTGGGTTAGATTCCTGCCTTGTCGGACGAAAACAATTTTCACGACACCACCTTTTTCGAGTCACTGGCAATGCTCAAAGAGTATGTAGGGGTAGAATTGAGAAAATCACTTCACTCACTACTCAAGAAAAACACACGACGTCCACTCGTTACAAGATCTTCTTTATTTCTGTTACCGCTTAGTGGTAAGTACATAATAAGTAACATGTCATGTACAGAAGTGGAGACTTTTCGGATAACCGTCTAGAAAAAGCTTCTCAAACAAAGCCGTTCGGATGCGGCATAAAACTGTAGGTCTCTTTCACTCGTGAGAGAAGATTCGCACGCACAACACGAGTGGTTGCTGAGAAGTTAGCCCCTGGTCCTCTACGGACTGTAGCGCCACCCATATTATATTATTATACTATTATTATTATATTATTATTATTATTATTATTATAGATGATCCTAATGATGCGGTTCACCCGACAGATCAAACACACATACAGGCTCGATCTACATACTACTAACCATTTTTTGCATCATCCTGTTTTCCGAGCCATTATTTTTTCTTCGTCTCACGTCACTTCTGAAATTTGATTCACCGGTATGTACTTTTACCTTTACTGTATAGACCTTAGATCGAAATCTTAATCTTAGGATACGCCATAAATCCACCCCAGACCCAGACCCAGACACATATCATTTCGTGATCACTAAAAGTTATGACGTATAATTAGCGCCTTCGTGCTCCGAAAACTGAAAAGGAATAAATAAACCTCCAAATATGGCTTCACTCCAAGTCCTTTCGTGGAAACCAACCAACGACCAGCGAACCCCCACAGTAGCATAGGAGAATACAGAGTGTTCTGTTGAAAACGAAAATCCTTTTTTATGATTTCGTCGAAATCGAACATCGCCCCCTTCGCGTCGCTTGAATGAATGATAAAGTCAGTTTCGAAATCCGGTCGTAAACAGATGGAAATGTTATTGCACGGAATTATGTTTTATTACCGGCACTTTCAACAATCTATCCAAGTATCCACCTACCAGAATCTAGTTACGGCCGCCTTGAGGAACGCAACGGCACGAATTCCACGTCAATGTGGGTGTTCCGATCGGGGGTCCACTTATTGTCTGGCGCATGAACGGCGAATTGAATTTCCAATTCCCATGCGAGATCCGGTGAGTACCACGAATTCGTGTAAATATGAAATTTTACGACTTGTTAGATACTTAGATACAAATTTTCGGTTGATTACATTAAGCGGTTGGTTGGCGTTGCGCTATGCATACTAAGTGGAATTGGCCACATGGGAGCAATAGAGGATCCTAAGCAGCCTGTGCACAATGAGCAATTTCATTATTACCATTAGCCGGGCATTACTGTTTAACCCTTGTGCGTGCTGGGGCCTTTGCATACCTTCTCCCCCCCACACAACGTTTCGGTGGTTCTGGGAAGAGGGTGGGAGTGGTGCACAGTGGTATTCCCATTGTAGCCAGCACATCGGCGCGGGCGTAGGTGTAGGGCGTGATGATAGTAGCTGGCTGCGGCCAATTATGTATGCAGCATAGAAATGCACTTCTGGCGCCATTGGATGATATTTATTTTTTTCCGTTTGGGCACACTCAGCAGCACTCGTACGTACCCGTATTATTTGACAAGGTAGGCGAACACATAATTAAGATGCCTCCATACATTTTAATTGTTAATTTATAACTCGTGTGCATTTGTTTTCACCGGAATGTGCGGTGGGTTATTTTTGAAAATGCATTTCTATTCGATTGTATGCAGATGAGCGGGTTCTTGGAATGTGGACACAACATTTGGTTGAAAGGAAGCTATTTGAATTTGACAGGCGCACGTTCTGCGGTTTGAATGACGTACTCGGAAAATAGATGCTTGCTATGAGTTGAATAGAATTTACATTCAGTCCTCGGTTCAGCAACGATTGTAGTCGTTCCTGTATCATGTTCTCAAAGCGCACTTCCATCCATCAGCACTGATCTTTATGCGGCCACTGCAGCTACACAAGTACGCCTACTTCTTTCCATTCCGGCTGGGAGTCCACGCGAGCGAATCATAAATTTAACTCGGCAATATCTCAATTTCATCCTTCACATTCAAATGATTAACATTAACTCCTCAATCATCGGCTACAGTCGGGCCGCTTGCGCTCTCTTAAATTATTTTCCCTCAATATAGCTGCACCATAAGTAACAAAGAAATATGATCGACCATCAATTAAAAATCTCACCGGGGTGGTGTAATAATTTCTACGAAGAGCACGAACCGTGCACGCCGCATGCGGAACACATCGACAATTTATGCGGCCCATTTACCAGGCCGCACTACAACCGAGAGCAGTAACAATCAAATTAAAATGTAATTTTCAACAGGGCGGCATAGCCCACAGAGCATGGTGCTGGCATTCGTCAGAGGAGCTCTGCTCTGCGCACCAGACCCAGGCCCCATAGCCGCAATAAAACCTATGACCGAACGGTGGAAAAATTCTTTGATCTCAGCCATCAACTATCAAATGGACCTTTTCACAACCGTGTCTGTGATCTCTCATAACTTATCAAGCGGTGGAGAAAAAAACGGAAAAAAAAATACGTAGAAATGTTGAGACTTCCTCGCCGTCTCGCATCAGCATGTAGGTGGTGTGGCAGCGTTTATGCGCCCCTCCTCTCGCCCGTAAATGAATCGTTGTTCCGATTCGTTTCGATTTTCACTTGTCGCGCCGCCATCTTCAAAGATGTCTTCCATCAGCGCCAGCCATCAGAGTGTATACAAACAACGACGAGATCAAAAGCAGCGATCCAACGGCGGCGGCGGAGCGAACTGGAGCTGTGATTGCCACCGCCGCCACCCGCCTTCGAACGTGATAGACACGGCGGGTATCGATGGCACTAATGGCAGCCCATAATGCGATCAATACTAATTATTTGTTGATGGAAGCTGTGAGGTGAGTTTTGGTTGGGAACATGTTTGATGTTCGGAGGCTTTGTGCGTGGGTGGTGTGCTAGGTGCTGGTGGTGGTGGTGTTGTGGGCGGCAGTGAATTGTGGCTTGGCTCTAGTCGTCATCATAATCATCAACGCCATCAAGCGTAAGCGTGTTACATTGTAAAGAACATCGTAAGGTTTACAAGAGCTGCTTCGATCGGTTCCCAGGACCCAAACAATATTGCCAGGTACATCGTTATTTCAAAGTTTTATGGATGCACATTTACTAGAATCTATTTTGTTATGTGAGAAGGAAAAGGATCTAATTTAGCAGTAATTTAGTTTATATTCAGTAAGAGACGAGACCTACGCTACAGTACATTACAGCGATATAGTCTTCGGTGATGACGCTAATTTTCAGCTGTTTTGTGCAAAACAATACACAGTTCCTCAGTTTTCTACAATTTCAACGCAAAAACAGTTTGCCACATTAATTTCACTATTTTAGATTTCATAATGCTTAGAGATACCCTGTTCTCTGGCAAATTCCTTAATTTTTGTTGCCGTCGAAATTACGCGCTTGTACGTTATTATTTGTCCAATTGTTGCCCATTCTACAATTAGCGTTTGTTAAAATTAACCCTTGCCAGTTAAGTGATTTTTTCTAAGTCTATCATATTTGTCCAAAGCTTGTTTAAAGTTTTTTTTACTTATGGGGTATGTTGTATATATACAGTCTTGTGCAATATGTGAAGTGTGAAGTGCATTGTCTTTCTGAAAATTATTTTCTTCACTTGTTGCCATAAAGTTCGCCATATTACCCCTTTCCAAACCATTCAATTCGCGTATTCGTCTTCCTTTTGGTCACTTGGCGTCGGCAACTGACTCTTCTTTGTCTTCTTTGATTGGCGCTACAGTCCAGGGTGGACCTGGGCCTCAACCAACATGCCTCTCCAGCCAGCACGATCTTTCGCCAGCTGCCTTCAGTCGCGCACACCAAGTTGGTTGAGGTCCTTTTCCACTTGTGTGCGCCATCTAGTGCGAGGACGTCCTCTGTTGGACTGTCCTAATGGCTCCGTGTCGAAGACTCTTCGGGCCGGAGCTATGGTGTCCATCCGCTCTACATGACCTAGCCATCTTAAGCGTTGGATCCGAAGACGCTTAACTAGGTGCATGCCGCTGTACAGCCCGTATAGTTCGTGGCGGAACTTTCTCCTCCAAACGCCATCAACGCAAACAGGACCAAAGATCGTACGCAGAACTTCTCTCTCAAAACAACCAAGAGCTTCTTCATCCGAATTCAATAGCGGATGATCAGGGTTTTATACAAGGTCAATTGGGTGTTTCGAGAGATGGCTCTGTTACTCAATTGCTACTTGAGCCCAAAGAAACAGCGATTGGCAAGAGAAATTCTGCGCTTGATCTCGGTACTGGTCTTGCTGTCCCTATTTACTCCAGAGCCTAGGTAGACGAAGTCCTTGACTACCTCAACGTACAGCAAACGCCTCATTGACGGCTCGCTGTGTTTGGCCAATCACGTCGATGCCGTCCGCGTAAGCAAGCAGTTGAACGGACTTTTAGAAGATTGTGCCTCGGGTGTTTGCGTTTGAGTTTCGCACGATCTTCTCAAGTATGATGTTAAAGAAGTCACATGACAGCGTGTCGCCTTGCCTAAAACCTTTTTTGACATTGAAGGTCTCGGTGAGTTCGTTACCGACCTTGATGGAGCAGCGAGAGTTCTCCATCGTCATCCTGCACAGCCTGCCGAGTTTGGCAGGAATGTCAAAACTAGACATGGCGCTTTATAGCTCGTCTCTATGCACGCTGTCATATGCGGCCTTGAAATCGACAAATAGGTGGTGGGTGTCGATCTGAATCTCTTGAGTCTTTTCCAGGATCTGCCGTAATGTGAAAATTTGATCGATAGTGGACTTTCCTGGCCTGAAACCGCACTGATCAGGTTGTTGACAAAGGGTTTCAGACGTTCACACAGAACGGCAGAGAGTATCTTGTAAGCGATGTTAAGGAGGCTGATCCCTCTATAGTTGGCGCAGTCAAAGGGGTTTCCTTTCTTGTGGACCGAACAAACGACGCTGAGATTCCACTCATCGGGCATGCTTTCCTCCGACCATATCTTACAGATGAGCTGGTGCATGCGCCCAACCAGGTCATCTCCAGCTGCCTTAAACAGTTCCGTGGACAATCCGTCCGCTCCAGCAGCTTTGTTCGACTTCAGTCCAGATATCGCTATCTTGACTTCGTCTATGTCGGGGGGACGGAAATCGTGTTCATCATCGTCCAAATTGAGTGAAACATTCTGCCTGACAGCGTAATTTGTGTCGTCATCGCCGTTTAATAGTCTACAGAAATGATTTTTCCAAATTCTCAGCATCGTCTGCGATAGTACTACTAGTTGTCCATTTTCTTCCCTGCAGGCTTCGGTCCGAGGTCTATATCTTCCTGATACTTGTTTTACCTTTTGGTAAAACTTTCGGACCTCCTTCCTGTCGTAACAGCTCTCCATCTCCACGACCGCGCGCTTCTCATGCTCTTTCTTTTTCTTTCTGAGAAGCTGGTGCTCTTCCCTTCTCTTCTGTTCGTAGAGCTCACGAACAGCTCTCGTTGTTCGATGCAGCGTTGCCTTGTAGGCCTCCTGCTTGGCTGCATGTACCTGCCTGCACTCGTCGTCAAACCATGGGGTTCTTCTGGGTGGTGTCGTGAAACACAGCACATCAGTGGCAGCTTCTTTGATGGCTTTTTGACAACGTTTCCATACTTCTTCTATTGAATGTGCAGGCAGTGTCGAACATTCAGAGAGTTTCAGGGAGACTCGGTCGTCAAAGTTCCTAGCGGTCAATTGCGATTGTAGCTTTCCGACGTCAAACCGTAGTGTTCTGACTCACCCAACGATTTATTTTCAGTTTGAAGACGGAACCCAACCAATGTCGTTTTGTTTCATTTAGTACTGCGTGCCGTTTTAATGATACGTCTCTGATTGAAGTGTGTAATAATAATTTTAGGAACATAATACGGCACTCAGAAACATTATATTCTGAAGTCATACCCAAGGATTAGGTTAGGTTAGGTAGTAGTGGCTGGCTGCTGCAGAGCAGTCACACTTAGGTCAGAAGTAGGCCCATTGTGATACCACGCGGATTGACTTCTACTAACGCTGGAACCAGTTGGTGCTGCTGATGAACCGATTTGGTTGGGTAATGCTGGCACTTTTAGCTCGTTACGGCCGCTGAATTAGTAGGCTCCTAGGTGCAGGCACCTACGACTGGCAAGAGCACTGCAGGAGAAGAGAAGATGATGAGTATTTTCTTCCTTCTCTTCATCCATGCAGCTTCTGCAAAAATCATTATTTGCAGTTTTGTGGTATGTCACAGTGTCCCGGCACCCACATGAGGTGAATGTTAAAATGCTCGCCCATCTCGTTAAGAGGCAGCCTGCAATTAAAGGATGTTTTAGAGCAGAACATGACATTGCCCAGGGATTTTTTGGCGGCCTGACTATCGGAACAGATGGTGATATGTCTTTTTGATATCACATTGTTTATAAGCCAAGACAACGCCTCTTTAATAGCTTCACGGAGATAGCAATGTTGAGGTCTTGAGAATAGACACCCCCACCCACCCCTTCTTTTGTCATTGATCCATCTGTGAAAATGTGCAGAGGATCGTTCAGCGTTTGCCTGTCAGTCATCCAGTCCGATCTGGAAGAAATGCTGATTGAGAGGCATAGATTTTTCTAGAATGCGTTGCTCTGCACTAGCAAGCGCTGAACATGCGCACATTAAATAAGTCAAAGTATTTGGTTATGTGTTCGGCCAGTTACTGTTATTAGCAAAATCAGTACGCGACTTCTTAAGAAGATCATTTGTACACGATATGTCATATTTTGGCCAAGTGAAATGCTGTGGATTGCATGGTTTGCTAACCGAGACTATTTTAGGTTGGGTGTTTTAAAGAAAGCAGGGTCAAAAAGAAAGCAGCTGCGCCTTAATAAATGTGCACATCACTTCAAGACGTTGGGCCCGGTTTTTTTCTCATTCACAGGTACCCGGGTAAGGCTATGTTTATTTTTTTTTTTTTCAAGTTGTAATCCTGCGAAAATTTTTAGGTTATGAAGAAGGAATCAACTGTCTCGATGGCAGATTGAGCAACATCGAAAATTATTTTTTTTTAATGTTGCCTTTGTATTTGGTGGCGGTGGTGGTTGGCAGACAGGCTTCCCTATTGGTAACAGTTGCTGCTTGGAAAAAATACTGTCATCATTCAAAAATTTCAAGACTGCAGACGTGTCCAGAGCATAGAGCATCTAATCTTGCAGGGGGGAGTACGTTGGTGGGTTTTATAAGATCTAGTTTAGGTGGAATGTAGTCTACTTGCGCCTGCATAAGTTGCTTCGGCATAGAATCTGGAATGCATCTGCGACCATAGCAATTTGCACACCTGTCTTATTAATTATATGTCGACGGGTAGCAGCTGGAGCATGGCCGTTGTAGCGCATGTGGTGCCTATGCATGCTATTTCTTAATTTCCCTAGTTTGTATCATTTTGTTAAGCCTTCTGCCAATTGACGTTTTATAACCTTTCCATCATCATCATCATCACGAAATATGAAATTTTCTGACTCAATTGTCCCACTTAAAGGGTCTCTTTTTTAAAACACTCATTAGATATCTTCAAGCCACTCAATCCTCCGCCATCGACTCTAAGTCATCATGATTTTTGGCCAAGAGCAACCAAGCGACTTTTTGGACTTGGTCCAACCACCTCGTCCTGGGTTTTCCAATGGGACGCCGTCAAGATTGAGTTGCATTAAAATCACGCTTAGGAAGACTTGATGATGGAGACATTCGTGCCACGTGTCCAAATCATCGAAGCATATCTCTTGCCTTTCAGAGAAGCAGCTCCTCTACATTGCGTTCTTTTCGTACTCCCGAACTTCTCACATTGTCTCGACAAGTAACTCCCACAACAGCACGATGAAATCGCGTCTCGGCAGGTTGTATTCGCGATGTTATTCAACCGGTCACCATACCTATTTCATGACCATAGGTAAAAGTTGAAACAAAAACTGTGTTGAAGAGGACTAACTTGGCTTTAACACCAAGCTAACCTGTCCATTAATAGAAAAAGTCTGGCTGAACTTTCATGCCTTTTGTATGAAAATTAATGGAATTCAATTAAACAATGGATTTGGGTTTTGTTATGTTGGACATTAGTAGTTTTGTTGGAAAATTTACATTACGAAAGATTTACACACATGTGGTATTTATGTAACTGAACAATGTGAATAACGATATTCGATCGCTATTGAGCAGAACACACACGATTTTTTTCCGGCGCGTTGATGTCTGGCTACCGGTGGTTGATGGTGCCCCAAAGAAACATTCGTCCGTTGCACTCAAAAATTCTTTTTGTAAATTATGAAAGACGTTAATGCAAGCATATTGTAGAAAACAGCTAATTGTCATCGAGTCATCTGTCGCTAACTTTTAAAATCTCGCAACTTCAGAGCCTAACAACTGCCTTGATTGCAATGTTTGTTGCATAACACAATTTCCGTCGACTTTCTTGTTGTTCCAACGAAGTAACATGAAATGTGAAGAAAATACGTTCCTTCATACAATATGCAAGGTCTGGTCAGTTCTCCTCCATGGACCTTAGGGGTTGTTGTTGAAAATGTAGTTTTCTCATACTGTTCGATTTTCAACGAACTCTTCCAACAATTATTATAAATGTACAGAAAATAACCCTTTCTCAATAATGCAGAAAGGCAATTCATTAAAAGTTTGCAGAAAAAAAATCAGTAAGCTTAACCTTTTCGGGTCTAATGGAAGGGTTATGGTGTGGAGTAAGACAAATTATGAACTCAAAAACAAAAATTACGCCTTCTTTTATTGTATTTAGCAAACATTTGACGAATGTTGCAGTTGTGCATGCTTGAGGAAAAGCTATTATCTAGCGACTCGACTGTTTAACCCTTTTGATTTCATTGTTCGCCAAAGAGTAGACTCGAGAACATGCTTTCTACATTCAACCAACAGCTGATTTACAATCTTAGGTCCACTAAATGGGCTGTTACCTGAGATTTTTGTAATAACTATGCGTTCTTCGTGCAGTGATAATTTGTGGGGCTGACCTTTTTGCTGCCTTAAACCAACACGACCTTAGTTCCTCAATCGTCTTTTTTTTATTTATTTAAGGCTTTTTATTGATACAATAGTAGCTTACAATAGTTTACCTGCACAGCTAAATGCTTATCTGCACGTGGTTGTAAATTGATAGTTACTAATTTTGAGGTTTTTTTGAAGTACATTTTTTTAAGTTAACATCATTCCAGTTGATTTTTAAATGGGAAGATTATGTCATTAGGATTAATATTTATGAACTACAAAATTTATTATACGGAATGAGTTTCCATTAAAAATCTTTTTATTTCTTTTTTCCTTTTTTTGAAATTCGGAATTCGGACTGCATATAAGTTGTATGGCTCGGAACATCAAGCACCTCTTGGGGACGTCTTTTTGTGTTAATCGTATGAATTAATGGTTGCTGGAACCGTGGCTGTCTCATGTACTGCAGCAGTGTTGTCATCTGGAAAATAGCTTTTACATCTAGAACTTGAAAAGTTAAGTGTCTAACAATTTTTATAAGACGATTTTGTGTGCTTATCCAGGTGGGATTTTGCTACGTCTCCCCAAGCCAGAATGCCGTATCTTATGCGCGATTCTGCTAACGAGTAATAAACCTGTTTAAGCAGTTCTGCGTTCGTGTAACGCTTAAGATATGTCATTGCGAAGATGGTGCTGTTAAGTTGCGTGGCTGTTATTATACATAAAACAAAACACACTGTCGTTTGACGTTATTTTGCCAATGTAGTCTTCATCGACTAGTATCTTAGTGAATTTTTAGAAAATCGTGAATGTACGATTGATATGAAAGCAAACCCACATCTTTTATGCAAAACAAGCTTACTCAGGTATATTCATACATAATACCACATTATTTCACTATCTCTAAACCTTGCGCCTGAATTCCCTTTTTCACCTGGCAACTCTAAATTAAGCCCACAAATTATGCCGTCTCTCTGGCGGTAAGTTCTTTTAATCTTTTTTTCTCATTCAGTTTTCCCATTTCTCTCTCCTTATTTTGAATGGAGCAGGAAAAAACATCAAAAAGTTCATCCAATAAACAATAGGGAAATTCATTTGAAGATTTCTTACATCTTCCAGGAAATGGCTTCTTTACGTTTGCGTATGTCCGCCCATCAATCCGTTCATCCCCAATGGATCGATTTGTTCGATCGACAAGTAACTCCGCGATTTATATTGCCGTCCAAGCAGGCACGATATGGTCGGCTGCAGTGTGTGCTCCGCGCCGAAGATGTGGGTGGTAGTGATGGCTGCTCCTGTGTTGGGGCTTGCGTTCGCCGCGGTTAAGGTTGGTTGTGTGTCTGTGGTCTAGAAATTCCACAAAATCAAGCCAAGCAGCAAGCGGTATGAAGCTGCGGAACGCGCATAAAATCTATGAAATGTAATGACAGCTTTGATCATCGTTCGCGCTCCTTTGATAGCCTGGTTAACAACTGTGTTGATCATAAATTCATGTTTTAATTGAGGCAATAGGTTTGCGCTGGCTACTCCCCTTTTTCTGCGGTGTTGATTTTCATCGTGCTCGTCATTCCTCCCGATTTTTTTTTCCTCCTTTTAAGAAACGCTCTCTGGAATTTATTCTTCGCACTGCTAGTCGCATGACTGTTCTTGGGATCGTTTGAAGATTCTTTGCTACGTCGACCACCACCGGCAGACGTCAAACAAAGTGTCAGGAAGTTCTGTTGATGATTTTGCAAGATCGCCGAGCGCGACTGGGGGCCCGAGCATTCCGATTGAATTGCCGGCGCAATTGCAGATGTGATTTTTGTTTCTGGAATGGTTTACACAGCACGCTAAAAGTGACGGCTCTTGATTTACAAAAGTCAATCAAAGAGACTGTTTATGTGAAGATGTGACTTTTTGACTTGGAGAAATCAATCAGTTGCAGTCAAAGGATGAAACAGAGAAGGAACAAAAAAATCAACAATCTCAGTTGAGTTGGCATGTTTGCATCTTGGTGTTGGGGGTAAATCAAACAAACGCGATTGCTTGATAAGCATTGACAAGAACATGCAAATGTTTACACACATGATGAATTGGCAGCTTGACCTAGTAATCGGTCAGCGGGGGAATGAATCATTGCTGATCTGCAACACAGTGAGTGATATAAAACAAACACAGTAAATGTAATTCACACAGTTGTGCCAATTGCAAGCACTGCCAATGCACAATTTTTCATTCTTTTATGGTGCCACTGCAAAAAATAGGCATAGTCCTTCCTCCAACTATATTATTACAGTTGATAGCGGCCATATTCTAGAAGCCTGCCATTTGTTTTAGTATGTTTCACGATGGACGGACATACAATTCAACAACAAATTATACAATTTTGCTGTCGATGTGCATGTTTCGCGCAACACTCATGCGGGTCCAATCGATCTACATTATTCAATTCAACACTTGGCATTACGATATCGATGAACTTATATTTTTAATATCCTACAATGTATACTGCTTACATTGGGTTGCTGAATTCCGAGAGTCCACGTCGGTCGGTTAGAATAAAATGATAATGTCGCACTCGCACACTTTGTTTTATTTTAATTTAAAGCAATTAATGAAGAAGCCTTTATGTTTGATGATTCTTCATGTGGTATCTTGAAGCCTAATCGTCGTTGGCGCCAAATTAATTTATTTCATATTAATTATTTTGTTTAATTGCTCCTAGCTCCTAAAGTAAGTGACATAGACCAGAGTACCCGCAACATTTATCAATTATTTGGGACCAAATTTTTCGTACTCGCCCCTGATTAGGCACCATATTTAGTCTCGCAAGTCCTGTTGTTGTTTCATCAAGATGATTTAAACGCTGCCAAATCATGTGCCTTGAACCATGCGAACCGTGGAGCAATGTGATACTTCGGTTTGACAACATATTTTTGGGTTCAAGCTCTCGACAGGCTCTCGACGAGGCACCAGTTACATTGCTTTTTTGTAGAGTAATTCCGCAAATAAGTACAACCCTTAACATTTTTAAAATAAAACCAGGATAATTCACTAATTTTTTTAACAGCCTTATAAATTATTTTTAAATCATTCTTTAGAAACTATTATTAAAGAAAAAAACAAAATATAAGAACAAAATTCAAGGGAACTTCATATAGCTGTTTTAAAAAAAAAATGGGGGTAATATGAGCCAGCAGGCACTTCGTTTTTAAGTCACAAAATGCCTTCAATTATGCCCTCTATCCGCCAAGTTTTCCATGGTTTTCAACTTTGGTTCAATATTTTAGCACACGAAAAAATAAATAAAGAACGGTCAATAAAAAATTGGACCACTGGGCAATACATTGGCACATATGGTAGGCCATATTAAACACACTATAGCTTTGAAGACGTCGTCACAGCCATTAAAAGGCTGGATAACAACACAACTGCAGGCTCACATGGCTTACCATCTGTGCTCTCCAAAGCTCCGAATCTATCCAGCGTACTGTGTAAGCGTCTACAGCAGTTTTGCACAGCGCTAATCGGCACGTACCAGTGCGTCTTGCGGCCGACTATAGACCAGTAAGGTAAATCTTGGAGAAAACCAGTTACTTTCAAATCACTACCCACCATCTTTTCATCGATTTTAAAGCCACAGCAATGGACGAATTCGGAACTTCGAGAAAATTGATCCGGTTGTGTGGCACCGCGCTACACATTCGCAAAGAATCGTGTATTTCCACTAGAGGACCCCGCACCGGATTTCGGCAAGTGGTGTGATTACTCCCATTTGGTACTAGGGAGGATAGTGCGGCGCGCAAAATTCAACCCGGAATGCACTGTCATCTAAATATAAGACCAACTGCTTGGATGTGCAGATGACATTGACATCGTTCCAACGTGTAGTAGTGACGCATTTACAGTAGTTGAAAAAGAGACGAAACGAGCTGGTCCTAAGGTCAAAGGCAATACAAAATACATATAAGCTGTCCACCAAGAAACGTTCCGTCACACAGCACCTAGTACAAAATATCTCAACCGCCAATTATATTTTTGAGGTAGTATAGGAACGTAACGGGGCAAACGTAAACTCCACAAACGATATCACAGAGGAGATCCGACGTAGAACCACCCTTGGCAGCCGATGGTACTTCGCACTGTAGAAACAACTGGAGTAAGAACTCCTGACTTTTAGGACCAAAATTAAGCTCTACAAGACAGTTGTTCGGCAAGTCATGCTATATGGAGCTAAAAGCTGGATAATTCTACGTCGGATATTTGGTCCCATCTGCTAGTAAGGCGAATGGATTAGAAGACACAACCGTGAACTCTACGAGCTGTACAAGGATGTGGATGTAGTTTGGAAAGCAAAAATCCGTAGACTGCACTGGCTCGGCCACTTCGAGCGCATGGACATCAACGCTCCAGCCAAGAGGGCCTTCGAATCCGAGCCTGCTGTTTCGAGAAGGAGAGGATGATCGAACATTCGATACAAAGACCAGCTCATCGCGGATGTAAGGCAGCATGGTCTGGATGTCTGGAAGCAAAGTGCCCAGGACCGTCTGCGATCGATGGCAACAATTGCTCAGGCTAGGACCCTTCATGAGTCGCCTTCATGAGGTTTTAGAAAACTGCAAACCAATTTGACACCAAATGTAAAAACACCTTAGTAAACTTACACAGAAGTTATGACGAAAGTAAAAAAAATCGAAGTACACTGTATGACTTTCAAGGCCGTCCAGCCGAACTCACCACGAAAGGCTGAGGCTAATCCAGTTTCGTAGTGCAAATTTTTTATCTCGCTGTGGATGTGAGACGTACAGTGGTAGGCTATATTACATACGTAGCCAACATTTGCCACACTTATTCTACTGCCAGTCTGATGCCGAATGGCCTGACGAGCTGAGTCTCGATGCATTCGAGAGAACAATTGGACGTTGAATATTTTTTGTTGTCTTCGAGGAAGGTAAAAGGAGCTTTACAGTGCAACAAAGTGAATACAGTCTCCAGCTCTGACAACTACTATCAGTCAACCGACGTAGATATAAGGTCTTTCTCGCCGCTAGGAGTATGTTCGATTGCCGAGGTCCACTGATTTTTTTACATTAATTATTTATATAGAATTCATCGGTTGTTAGTTTGCAAAGCTTAAAATTTGTTTCCCGTCTACCGTCAGCACACGCAGAATGTTCCCGATAATTTTTGCTTACACTGGCGTTGGACTCGTCTGATTGTCCAAGGCGAACTCATTTTTTTTTTTCATTTTTCTTAAATCTCCTTTTTTTTCGATTCTTCTTCTTTGCTTTTTTGATTGACGCTATAGTCTGGGGTGGACCTGGGCCTCAACCAACATGCCTCTCCACCCAGGACACACCAAGTTGGTTGAGGTCCTTTTCTTACTTTTCTGCGCCATCTCGTGCGAGGACGTCCTCTATTGCGTTGTCCCAATGGCTCGGTATCGAAGACTCTTTGGCCGGAACTGTGGTGTCCATCCATCAACGCAAACAGGACCAAAGATCGTACGCAGAACTTTTCTCTCAAAACAACCAAGACCTTCTTCATCCGCTTTCATTAACGTCCATGTCTCTGTGCCATAGAGCAGGACAGGGACGATCAGAGTTTTATATAAGATCAAGTTGGTGTTTCGAGATATGGCTCTGTTACTCAATTGCCTATTGCGCCCAAAAAAGCATCGAAATATGACGCCCTGTCCTAGACGTCGATGATTTGAGTCCTTTCGTGATAACAGCATGTACTTTGTTTTGCCTGGACCCGTTTTAGCCTCATTCGCTTCAATGCCAGCAAACGCCTCATTTACTGCTCGCTTTGTTTGTCCAATCACGTCAATGTCGTCCGCGTAAGCAGTTGAACGGACTTTTGGAAGATCGTGCCTCGGGTGTTTACGTTTGAGTTTCGCACGGTCTTCTCAAGTATGATGTTACGCCTTTCCTTTCAGACATTGAAGGTCTCGGTGAGTTCATTACCGACCTTGATGGAGCAGCTAAAGTTCTCCATCGTTAGCCTGCACAATCTGACAAGTTTGACAAGAATGTCAAAACTAGACCTGACGTTGTATAGCTCTGTATAACTGTCATATGCGGCCTTGAAATCGACAAATAGGTGGTGGGTGTCGATCTGCATCTCTTGACGATCTTCCAAAGGGTGAATATTTAGTCGATGGTTGAAAAAAAATAATTTGTATTAACGAGGAGAAGCTTCTTCACTATAAGGTGTACAAATTACAAAAATTACAAAAAGTTACTGACTTACCGAATAGCCAATGCATCCTGGTCACATTAAAGTAAGAAATGTTCAATAGCTGCTTTCAACAACCACTGTAATGCGAATTGCAACATTATCCAAACCCCGTCACATTGTGAGCAACACATAAATTTGAAACAATTTAATCTTCTACCCTCCACAAAGGTGACAGATGACTGGAGTCCTTCACACAGAATCGTTTTCCAATTAGCTCAGCTGACGGTTCTCACACCCCTAGCCTGTACCGCATCACATTGTTACCACGTTGAATGCATTCGGTACTTACCCGCATTCGGCAGCCACCCGTAAACAGTTACTAATTCGGTTACACGTAGACGGCACTTTGATCCCTAATTTAATTTCACCGAAAGAAGCCCGCCATCCCGCCAGCCTGATTTACCGGATTCAAATCTGTTTTCTTGTTTTTGTTCCATTCCTTCACTTTAAAGAGGAATAAACAAGAAAAATAATAGAAGTACTGATCCTTGAGGCTGGGTGATGCGTTCAAAAGGAAACTGCCAACCGTCTTTAGCGGCTGACATGAGACAGTGCTGCTGAAATTTTTCAATAAGGATTATGGTCGGATTTGACATCCTTGTAACGATCCACACACGAACGCACACAGGGCAGAAGCGCACAAAAAGATTTCAGTTGCCATCACTCAGCTGGTATTTGGACAAGGAGCCATCAAAACGTCATAAATTCCTGATTATCCCGACAGGATTTCACGATTGAGAAAACATCATCAGCCCATTTCAGATGTCAGCTTGTCAATCAGGTTTAGCAATGTCATATCCTCATCTCCTCAGCGTGCACGTACATACGCACATGCCTCTGCGTAAACAATGCCCACAATGCCCCATGTGTTGACAATCGACAACCAGAAGCAAAACCAATTTAAGGATATTCAGACTTCCAACAACAAAAATAAGCCAAAAAACAGAAAACAACAACAGAATCAGCCGAAAAAATACTGGGGAACCTAAGTAAATGTTTATCTAGTGTGAGATGGGCAGGAAGTGCCAAAGGTGACAGTCGTTTTCAGTTTTTTTTTTAATTCCCTCCCAACGTTTTGGCTTCGTTTTGTTGGTTTTTCATTTGAAAAAGGAAAATAAATGCGCCCGTGGTGTGGTCCTTTCAGTATGCCGATGTGCGCATGAGTGTGTTAAAAGGGATGAGTGGTTTGTGTCAGGGTTTTGTCAAACGACAGGATAATTACTTAGGGGTGCACCGCTAATGCTAATTTCCCTTCTTGTGTGTAAAATTATTTAAATGGACTTAAATGAGAGTGCGATTGTGTTTTCGGCTGTGCATGGTTGGATTTTTGAGTACGAGACAGTGCAGCTGTTGCAGTTGTTTTGTTTTGTTTTCGGAATTGTCTGTTGTTTTTGCTGTTCCACTTTTTTGTGTTGTCGTTAAATATAGGCGCTGATGTTGACACTATTAGCAAAAGGAATAGGTTCCGCAATGGTATATGTAGAGTGAAGGAAAAACATTCGAAAAATGTTTTGGCTCTCAGGGTGGTTTTCCAGCTGCTTGTACTAAAAATCCTTTTGTATTCAGTATAGACTGGCAATGGACACAAAGTTCCGACGAAATTGGTTAATTGGCAGTCGTTGCTGAGTACTTATATGTACAGACAGTTCTGGGTTTAACTCTCCTAATTCGGGTCATTCTTTGCAAAACTAGTCACCTCCACACTTGAGAACTCAAACACAATTCGTTCGGTAGTAGCTATTCCTGTAGAAGCTTGTCAAAGTTATCCTGAGAGATGGCCAGACAGTACGATAACAGCTCTAGTCGTCAGCCACCTAACGTTTTTCCACTTTAGTATGCATGCATATTCAAAAACTGATATTAAATTACAAGAGTTCTGCAACAAAATAATCAGCTAAACAAATTACGTTTCTTAGTAGTAGTCACATAAAACACGAAGTTAAAACATTCAAATTATTCGAGGAAGTCTCAATAGAACTTCATTTAAAAACTTCATTTATGAACAAATTATTGTTTTACTAATTTATGCCGATGAATTAGAGATAATTTATTGGAGTTGTGCGTATGTGTGACGACCCCAACGAACTTGAACCTCGTAGTCTTCGTTCGATCCCTAGTCTGTACGACACAAATTACTTACTTAGCTCACACTGGCAAAGCTGCAAGACTGCCTCTGCCTTCTGTTAGCTAAGCTCCTCAAACTTGGTCGGTCGGCATCGGCGTTTAACTGTAGTCCCCATCCGTTCGTGAGAGAACAAGACACGCACAACACTAGTGGTTGCTGAGAATCTATGTAGGTCCTGGACCTCTATGGGCTGTAGCGCGACCCGCACTATTATTATTAACGGTTTGAAAGTTAAATAAGATAGTTGTTTATTTTCTATTGATCCAACATTTTAAAATGTATTATAATATTCTACTCTTTCTCTTTCTTCCACAAATATATTATTTCAATTTTTGGAAGAAGAAAACGTCAATATTAAGAATGCATGTAAACAAATTAATAAGACATTTCTAAATCAGCTGCCGTATGAGCAACAAAAAAGTACTGAAGCTGACTGAGTTGTTAAACAAAGATCTGCATAGTATCTTACCCGATAGTCATTCTGTAAGTTTACATAAGAATTCCGTTCAAACAATATATGTAAACTTCATCAGTTGATGAAGGTTTTTATTATTTTACAGTGGTGAAACTTAACAATCCTTCGAATCGTTAACTCTTCGAAACCGAAGAGGGCAACGCAACAGAGGACGCCCACGTTTAAGGTGACGCATCCAAGTGGAGAAGGGCCTCAACCAACTTCGTGTGCTAACCTGGAGGCAGCCAGCCAGAGATCGCGCTAGTTGGAGAGGCTTGTTAGTTGAGGCCCATGTCCACCCCGGACTGTAGCGCCACACAAAAAAGAAAGAAGAGCTTAACAAAGTCGACGATCCATTATCGTTCAAAGTAAGCTCTAAGGAAATGTGTATACCAGCAAGTACTGCTTCAAAAAAAAAACTCTCTTAATAGCTACAATATTAATTTCATAAGAGAAGAATTCAAACGTTTCCGACGCATTTCTAACGATTGAAAAAATGTTGTTCTGGAGTGTTCCAATATAAATAAATCGGACATTTAAAAGGGCTTCGATCAAAATCTAACTGTTGATTTATTTGTTTCAATTTATTACTACCCTTTGATACAATTTAATCAAAAATACAGTTTTTCGTGCCTCTCATGTTATACGAAGAGAAAAGATGGACTGTAGCACCACACGAAGAAGGAGAATATTCCATAAGGATCTGAATTACATTCTCTCCTGCACATGTTTTCTCGGTATTATTTTTCCCTCCCTCTCCTCTTCAATTTAATTACAAAATTGTTCTCATCGCATAGAGTACTCAGTTTACTCTTCTTTATTTTTTTGAGTACTCAAGCTCTTGCAATTTGGGCAAAAAATTGATATCATCTCACGGTATCTCTCACCATTCATAGTTACGTTACGATTCACATCATCTCTGAAGAAGTACGGTCCAATGATGCCACCAGCCCATAACCCGCACCAAACTGTGACTTTTTGTGGATACATTGGTACCTCTTGCAATTCCTATCGACAACTCTGCTAATTTACGTACTCATTGAGCCAAAAATGAGCTTCGTCGATGCAGAAAGAATCAATGAAGCGCGATGAACTTTCTTAACAGAGCACGCATTTTAAAAATATAATTCAATAATTTGCAAGCGTTGTTCGTTTGTAAGACGATTCATTTTTAAATTATAGAACTAATGATATTTGACAGTCAAACAATACACGAAACGTGAGTCAGCTGCTTAAACCAGTGTTGCCAAAAAGATAAAAGCTAAGAAATCGACAGTTTAGATGAAACCGAGAAAAAAGAAAAAGTCATATTTAAAGTTGTAATTTTGCGCCGCTAAATACATACCTCATACATTTAAGAACAATACAAATTCATTAATATGTTATCCTTCAAGCAAATTATAACAAATATTCACACTCTTGTAACTACATACACTGCGCTTCACAAGATACCCCTATAGACTGCGCCAACTGTGGTGAGATCAGTCTCCTTAACATCCCATATAAGATCCTCTCTGCCGTTTTGTGCGAACACCTGAAACAGTTAGCTAACATTGCGATGCTGGGCATTACCGTCAAACAAATTTTGATGTGTATGGCAATTTTTTTTTATTGCACTTTTATGTAAGAAAATTCGGTGAAAAGGATTTAAAAAAGAACAATATTTCGATTAAGTTCCATCGATGGCGCATCTTTGGGTGTGGAAAAGTCCATGCAGTTGTTCTCTTTACTGTGAGGCACAAATGAACTTGACATGAGTCGCCAGGTTTTTTTTACCTCAATGTCGAGTTGTAGCAAAATTGACTAGTGTACATATAACGGTGAAGATGGTTAGGAAATTGCACAGAGTATGGACGCCACAACTCCGGTCCGCAGAATCTTGGAATTCAAGACATTGAGACAATGCAACATGGGTCGCCCTCTTTTGAGGTGGGAGTCTATCAACCAACTTGGTAGCAATTGACGGAAGATCATAGTGCTTGGAAAGACTTGTTGGTTGAGGCCCAAGGCCTACCGGACTGGCGTGCCAAGCTAAGAAGAAGAGGAAGAAGTAAATACTTATTACTAAACAAAAAAGGAATTACCACGTTCTTCCACTTTCGCATTATGTGGTAATATAATGAGAGGAAATGCTTAGGACATGTAATTGCATCCTCACATTAAAAAAATTCTCCACGGTATTTGTGTTACTAGGCATAAACTTTAATTTGGCCAAATCAGCCGTATCTCGAAATCCACCAACAAGCTAAACATAAAGTTCTGTGCAAAAAGCGACACCTAATGGAGACACTAAGTTAAAATCTCCGCTCTGCCTTAATATCAAGTCAGAAGTCAGGGAATTCTACAAAATCATGCAAACAGTTGACTGTGTTATTGCCAATCATCTAGGTAGGACACATACTATTTATGTATATGCCTTGCGACATGACAAAATCGCCAGGTAAACATACAGGCCCACAGAACAGATGAGGGACAGTTCGCAATAACTTGGAGCTTAAAGTGTTCTTAACCATGAAGAACCATGAAGGGTCTGAGCCTGAGCAATGGCTGCCTGTTCCCGAGGTGATGTCTTCATCCCCTTCTCGAACCAGGAGGCTCGGATTCAAAGACATTCTTTGCTGGAGCGTTGTTGTCCATTCGCTCGATGTGGCCGAGCAAGTGTAGTCTTAACTCGAAGAGGTGGGGTCGTGAAATTTGTTTTTGTCGTACAGAGCTGTAATCGAACCTACAACGTCGAGATGGGGGTCGACGTAACGCCACGGGCAGCGACGGGCAATACCTATATGTTTGTCAAAATGCAGATATTGATCCAGGCAAATTCTGAAATACCTTTGCACACTTTTCGCAGCTAACGGCCGTTCCTGCGGGTCAACTATGCCGAACTTATGTGTTCAATACATGCACGACTGGTTGTTGCTTCTGAATAGCTTTTAAAACTGAGATGTCGCTCCGGTCTTTGCGATACAGATCGGCGTTTACTGAGGACAAGCGTAATGGCATTTTTGCAATCCAAGTCTCGATGGATGATCAGGTTATAATCTTATGACGCATCAATACAAGAAGCAATATCATAGATTTATAACAGAGTTAAGTGATTATTTTTTTTAAATTATTCTCAGTCTTCTCTTTTATGACAAGTCATCCATCGTAGGCTAGTTTAATGTATGTACATCCTTATCGACGGCCAATATACAAAGTCCCCGTCCACGAATTCAATTACAACAAACAACAAACGACAGCGTAATTCAACGCACATGGGCGCCATCAGCTGTCTCGTCAACATCAATCCACAGTGAATGATTGAATAATAAATAAATAAAAAGAAGGAATAATTAAAATCAGTCACAGAGCTCGCAGCTGCATTTACATTTCACTCGGGAGCAATGCCACACACGTTACCCACCCAATCAAAGGGTCTTTTGTGTGATGTCACACATCACATGTGGTCACTGACAGCGACGACGACAGTCGTAATTAAATATTCTCGACCACACTGCGACAATAAAATGGATCCAATGAATATTAAAAATCCATAACAATCTGGTAAATGAATGAATGACTGGCTAGCTGTGTGTGCCCAGGGGAGCCAGACGACACTCACCAAATCGGAGAGCTTGACACTGTCGTGTCATTCGTTTCCTGGGAAACAATACGCTCTGGCTAGTCTGCAGCTCTCCACTTGGAATGCATTTCATGTATCTAAGTTTCCATCGACTCGACAGTACAATAAAATCATTTAATCAATCCTCAATCAAATGAACATTTCAAACTAACTGCGAAAACCCCACCCACTTGGCTGGCCGTCGCGCTCGGGATCGGTTAACGTTCGACTGCGCGATCGAGCCCATTTGGATGGGATTCTGATCGCGTATTAAAATGCAACGTCTGCGACGTCTATGGCCGGTGAAGTTGATGCCGTCCGCGGGAGCAGAGATCGTGACCGATGCTTTCCGTTCTGTTGGGGGGCAAGCGCCGCTGGTGGTATCCCATTGGACATGTGGATTGGACATCTGAGTGAAATTTCCCTCGCAGTGTGTTATTTTTGAGAATGGACATGCGGAGAAATCCGATAAGTTGCGTCTGTCGTCGAGCTGACAGCAGGTCAACGTGACTTGCTTCATTTGCATTCAGCTGCTGGGTGGTAATTAAATGCGACGTATTAGGCTAATTTTCTGTCGTCTCTGAATGCACAGGCGCGTAGTTTTATTGAAATAAAGTGGCTACACAAGGGGTGTTGTTGTGTTCTTTTCGTTTTTTTTTTGTTTTTGATTCTCTGTTTTCTTGTTCAAGTCTTGAAAGGAAGTTATCAATTATGATTGAGTGCTTGTTTTCAGTGGAGAATGACACAGCGTGTAAGCTGTTGGCATTTATGTGCACACCGAGCGATAGTCAATCACGATTTATTGCACTATCCTTGGCGCGTGAGTCATAACTGGAATTTATAACCTTGCCGCTGGGAATAACAATTTATTGAGTTCATAAGAAATGAACAAGTGCCTGCATATTGATAGACTCTGTGTAAACGCGGCTCGTGGCGCAGTGGCATTCATACATGATTTTTCAAGGATTTGCTTACTCTTGTCCGGTTTCCACTGCTTAATTCAGGATGTTATGAAATTTTCTGGAAACCGAAGTCACAACATGTAAAGATGAAATAAATAGAGGTGAAAACTTTTCTTGTATTTCTTTAGGTTACGTCTCACTCTATTAGTGGAGGCATGTTACGTAGTGGATAGGTGAGTCGACTCACAGACACGCTTGGTATGACCAGAATAATGTTCACGACTGCTCCTATTTCAAGTGACTTGCAACGATCTAGAAGTATCTCTAGTGTCTAAAAAAAGCCTTCCTAAGCCTTCGTTCAAAGTCGGCATAACACTGAAAGTCCCTTCCACTCGTGGGTAGCAATTGCATGCACAACACGAGTGGTTTCTGAGAAGCTAAGCCCTGGCTTTCTGCAGGCTGTAGAGCCACCGATATTATATTATTATATGTGAGATAAGTGCACCAGTACCCGGCCAGTTACAAGTCTACGGTCACTATCTATAAAACGTTCAATATTAAGAAAATATAAGTTATTTGATAGTCGTTAAATTGTGACTTCACTTCCAGGTTCGTTAAATATTTTTGTAAGCCTTGACATATCTGTTCATCGATGCTGTGTCCGAAAAATATTTATTCTGTGAAGTTCAGGCGAACGCAAAAAGTGGGTCAATGTATTCACATCTATTTGGCTTCGACATTCAGGCCAGACAACACCCGGAGGAAGGCAAGTTGAACACATTGCTGAGGTAAGCAATCTGACCTAGCTTGTAAATGAACCCACACGAATACCTGACATTACAGATCATTCTGCCAACACACTGGATCTGATTCTCATCTCTAAACTAGAAAAATATTCTGTTGACATATCGATATCGTCGCTCGTTAGACGACTGTGTCGTATCAGCTAATTTCTCGTAGTTGCACAAATTCCAAAACAGTACGCTTGAACGAGAAAGCCAAAGAGCGAACTTAACAAAAATGAGTAAAGCGAATATCAGCGCCTTTGGAACTCACGCTTCAGGACTAGGCCTGCCCTATAATGAATTTTGGTGAGAACGTAGAAACTAAGAGGAGGAAGAAACTATGGAATTTCAGCCGATTCTTTGAAAGGAAAGGGCTGTGCCTCTATAGGTTAGACACGTGAAGGTGGTTTAAAGCTAATCATCTCTTTTGACGAAAGGTTCTTCCTGTAGTGGGTTAATCGTTGAAGACAATCACAGTTCGGTAAGAAGACCAATGGCTGATTGCAGTGCTGCTGAGGCATGATACGTATATTTATTGTACGATCGATGAACAAGTGAAAGAAGTGAGGTGAGTGGAATCGACGGCATCACTGCAGTAAATAACACCCCAAAGGAACAAAAAAGTAATTATGTGAACACATACTAGCGGGTGAGAAAGTGTAACGCCTTAAAATAATCTTTATTTTATCATTCATGGAGTGGCGCTACAATCCAAGGTGGATGCGGATCCCAGCCAACAAGCCGCTCCAGCTAGAACGAACCCTAGCCAGCTGCTTCGATTTTGCACTACCAGTGTTATGAAATCCGTCTCCACTTGAGTGCGCCATATGATTCGTAGGCATCCTCTGTTTCGTTGTGCTAATGGCTCTCGTATGAAGATCGCATAAACTCAGACATTAAAGTTAGATTTTCTAGATTTTTTCCTCCTTGCGTCACCTTTCATGTTCTAGTCGGCACACACAAAGTGGTGGAACAGCCCATTTCGAACCCCGCCTTCATTGACTCTAGCCGACACACAAGCGTATGTTGACACTGTTGACATACGGAACATACAACTTGTCAATGCGTTCGATACAATCTATTTCTGTGACAGTTAATGGCCTCTGGGGCCTTTCTTCTCAATCCACATAAACAAAAAGGAAGGAAACACGAAAAATCCCGTTTCGTCCTTAAGCCCATGACAAAATTCTCTTGTCCTCTTATTAATCACCATCCGACAGCCCAGCATGCTGTCGCCTGCCCTCAATCCCAACCCCCCTGTGCGTAACACAATTCCGCCTTTAACCATGGAAAATTGTTTCTTTTCCTATTTATTAGACATTTTAATGGGTCACAATGGAGAGCGCGCTCAGACCGAGCCACATGCAGTGTACCAGGCCAGCATTAGGTACGCATGAAACTTCCGCTCCCATATGACAATGCCTTCTCGGTTTAGTGCAATAAAATGGTGCGTTCGGGTCCGTCCCCTTCGTGCGTTAATGAATCGAAATCCTTTGCCGAATGCTGTAACGACATAATTTCCAGGATCGGTGTCATATGTTACATGAATCTTCATTGAGACATTTCGACGGCAAGCGGGAAGAAAGAACAAATTTTATGGGTCATTTGGAGCAAACGGCCGGCATCGAGGGAGGCGGCAACGGATAAAATTTGATTAGAGAATTAATACGAGGGCGTTGGATCTTTCCAGAGTCTGCTTCCTGCGGATGCTCATACACATGTGCATGAATGTGGGGATATCGAGGAGAGGCAAAAAAAGACATGAAGCGTAGGGCATAACTCTTCCGAGTTAATTGAAAACGGGCTGTGTCTTTCGTGTATCGTTGTCTTGATCGTTTCCTGGCGAGGAAGTCAAACTGTGCTTTGCCAGTTTGGACGTGTGTAGACGTAATTATCCTCTTTCTTCCAACAAATAAAGTACTCCTACGAGCTACGCATCTTGATGAGCTGCCACAAAACCCTGCAACACGATCTCACCCAGAATCCGCTCGTAAATGACCTGAAATCACAGGACATTCTCACCACTCTGTCTCATATTGCAGCGCACCTGCCATGCCAGCATGCATTGGGTTTGGTTATCTGGCATATCAGCCCGAGAAAGTGTTCTGCTTTAGGGACTCCTCTCCTAAGAAGGCATTTAGTAGAACAATATGTGGCCAGGACAAAGAAGGTCTATAAATATTAATTTCTATCCATACCCCATACGAAAGCATTTGTCCAAAGGCAGACTGCATGAAATTTACGACATCCTGCACCCGGAGAAGTAGGCGACAAAATCGAGCACACAATAGGCACTGGCACACAATATTCTCGATTCTCGAAAAGAGCCATGCACACACAAAGTACATTATTTCAGATTTTTACAAAGCGATAATTGCACTACATAGCGCAACGAAAGATGTGTCCTTATGCCGTGTAGTGTGTGTACGTGCATCCTTCTTGAGTTACTTTCTTCGTGAATTTATTGCTTTGACACTGGGAGTGAGGACGACAGGGAAACTGTGAAGAATTATCTATTCTTGTGGTAGTCCTCAGTCGTAAATTACAAGAAAGGGAATGCGGCCAAATGCTGACCAGATCACGGATTTTGGGAAGTATGAAATTTGAATGTGTCACTTCGCAGGAATTGTCATTGACCTGATGTGTGATAGATTTTTGGCTTTGGAGAGCATTGAGATACTGAGGAGGGATTAAAACTTTTCCCCGCGATTAGGGGCGTAGCGTATCATCTGCCGAGCAGAGAGGTAGAAGTAATTCGATTTCACTTGTTTTCACTTGTGTGCTGGCTTAACTTGAGCTAGGTATCAAAAGTAGTACATAATTGCGTTGGTGTATAAAAATAATATTAATCCCAAACTAATAATAATAATATGGGTGGCGCTGCTGCCCGTAGAGGCCCAGGGCCTAGCTTGTCAGCAACTACTCGTGTTGTGCGTGCTATTGTTCTCTCACGAGTTGAAGGGGGCCTACAGTTTTATGCCCACTCCGAACGGCCAAGTTTGAGAAGCTTTTTCTAGACAGGAAATACTCTTTGAGCATTGAATTGAAAGAGGTGGGGCCTTGACAATTAATGGTTGTCACTCAAACCAGGAATTGTCGAGTTTCAAGTGCATTGGGGTCGAGGTAAATGCCTAACCAGTCACACCTTTACAAGAAAGTAAACTAAAAAACTTAACAACAGCCCCTAAGTCGAATTTTCAATTAGAGAGAGTTAAAATTGTAGAGATTTTATGCAAAATTGAAAGCATTGCAAAAATATGCCGAACAAAAAATTCGAGTTGGAAAGAAATTCGTCTTAGGAGAATCTACAGCACTATTAAATTGATTTTTAAAATATATGTTCGGAAGAGTATGATAACATTTGGTCAAAATTGAATCTTTATTAATTTTCTGCAACACGATTTGTGGGCAAGAACTCAATTTACTAGTGTCATTTTCATTTTCAATTCATTTTTATTTCGTACTTCATGACATGCTTACATACTAGATAAAAATGCTTAAAACTAGTTGGACGTACAATGTTTCTATTTCTGACTTACTGTCCCTCGGCGGTTTAATCTAAATTAGCTAAATTTAATCTTATTCTGTCTTTCAACTTAAGCTAACAAGGGTTATTTTTTAATTCATTTCGATGGATTTAATTGAAGGATTCTGAAATAAGAAAAATTGAAAAAAAAACTACCTTAAAATAACTTAAAACCAACTTAATTTTAACATACATACACATATATATACGTATTTATGCGAATACATGTGTATATACGTATACATACATTTGTATACATTTAAGAACTAACTTAAAAACTACCCTACGCTATGTGGGTCGACCATAGGTGTATGCAACATTACTGCCGCAAGACAGGGACCGACTGCTTTCCCATTCGGGGATACGTACTGCCCATTTTTAACCCGGGTTTGAAGGGTTCGAAGAGAGCGTTCCTTCACTCCCCAGCCACCGGCATTTTCGACGCTGCATTGCAACATCCCGAACATCGCGTCTTGAAACCGCCATACTGGGGCTCTGCTCATTGTACGACGGAACGGTCGACCTGGCGATGTTATAGAGGACCAGTACCGCATTTTCATTTTGTATCAGACCTTGTCGAAATGGAGGAATGCTTCTAGAGGGACGAAGCCTTTATAACGTACCCTCTCGTGGTATTGAGGATTGGGGTAGTAAGCCCCGGAGATCAGGTTATTGAGCGAACCCAATAAACCAATTTACTAGTGTACTAGTGCCCCTATTTTTAATGAACAAAATGTTTGCATGCCATACACCCTCTTGGGCACCTTTGCCAGCATATTCCTGCTAGGATGAATGCTGCATCATATGAGATGATCCACTTAAATCCATTATTGCGAAGAGTCGCTAGGCCGATCAGCTAGGCATCGGCTAGCACTTACGCGATTGATACCGTCTCGCTTCTTCTTAATCTTTGGCTGGCGCTACAGTTTGGGGTGGACCTGGGCCTGGGATGGCCTGTCCATCCAGCCCGGTCTTGTGCCCGGTCTTGCTTCCAGCCACGAACGTTCAACTTATGCAGGTCCGCTTCTAGCTGCGTGCGCCACCGTAGGCGTGGTCTCACTTTACCGCGTTGTCCCTCGGGATGGGAGTCGAAGACTTTCCGGGCCGGAGCATTGGTGTCTATTCGCTCGACGGGACTAAGCTATCTGAGACGAGAGATTCGAACTTGTTTGACCAGGTCGATGTTGATGTAAAATTCTGAACCTCCGTTTTTATTCGAAGTCTTGTCATTGTTTGTGTTAGCTTCGGAACTTAGATAGACAAAGTCACTACTTCGAAGTTATAGCTGTCTAGAGTGACGTTTTGTCCAAGATGTCGGTGTTGGTGGAACTTTTTCGCAGACAGCATATACTTAGACTTGCCCTTAGAGACATCTTGGCCACTTCATTCTCTATCCGAAGATTATTACCGTCCCGTTTGCACAAATTATATGTGCCCTAGCCTATTGTCCATTATTGTCTATTGTCCCCTTGGGTTATTCACAAACTCTGACTCTCTGAATGGACGTAATCGTCTGGATTACAACTAGGTAGTTCCTGTAAGAGTTTTCAAAAATGTGCTGTTTGTCCTAAACTATGCCTCAAATTAATGAATAACACAGCGTTCCTCCGGTTTGGTGCCCGCCAGTAGCAAGCCGTCGCAAGTCGACCGTTCGCTTTGGAAATATGATTATTCGTCGCATACACCACTTCCTGCAGATCGCATACACATCTTCTATGTATCATTATCGCAACTTGTACAATTTTTCTATAAATATATATTTCTGGACACTGAATATGCAACATATGTGTGCTGAATAATGATCCCATTATTTTTCCAGGAACTATTTCGTATGGTGTCTTCCAGCAAAGCCTGACCATTTTCGTTTGTCCGTAAAATGCCGTTGCTTAATTGGAGGTCCACTAATCTGCCATAAGAAACCCACCGATTTAATCCCCTGTCAAATGGAAATGTTGCTCGAAAGTTTCGTACCCAGAAATTAGAAGCTAAGTGGTTCTCTTTTAATTGATTCCAGAAATCGACCGCTGTGCATCCCTATTAGAAGTAGCTAAGACAACGCCTCTCGTGAATTAATATTTCAGGCATGTGTTTATATTTCATTTTGAATCTGACAGACATTAAATATTCCGCTCTACCAACTTCACTGTGGATTTTCTTAAGAGTTGCAAACAGCAAATAATGGCATTCCTCTGAACCCAACTGTCAACAAAGCACTGGCTTACGATGACCAAAAGTCATGAAACCTTAGTTCTGTTCTGAAATCCAATAAATGTATGTCGTTTGACTTACTTTCCGTGTGGGTGCTCCAGAGCGTAGTCAATATGTAAATGATACATACCTGACGCTGACTGTTGTGTTGCAGGAACAGTCCTTGAGGATCATGATGATATAAATGATCTACACTCTTCACTTTTTGTTGATTTTTAGGCCGAGTATGATAAAGGATTTCAAGGTTTGGGTCTGAGTCGATACGACGTCGTAGGTGGCTGTAAACCACATGGAGAGGCCAAAAAGTCTGTTCCAGAGCTCTCTCTCTTTGCGGGTGGCGGTGGAAGAGCTAATCATCAGATTAGCAAACGATCACATCCAGAGCTGCCATTTTAGAGCTGCAGGGACATATTTGGAGCGCAGACCTAAAATGATTCTTCCAAGGTAATGTCGGGATCCTGGAGTAGAGTGGTAGCTCATGAACCTTTCCTACAAGGTCAACGGCGGTACTAAGAGCCTCAGGACAGTAAGCGATATCGGGGGAGTCTCCAGCCTTGGCCCAAGGATAAAATAAACGCGCTTGACCCCTCAGTTGTGGGTTGTGCTTGATGTTATTGAAGGACTAACCGTTGCCGACTCCAGCCAGCGAACTAATGACCAAGAGTTTCGGTTCTGGATGTGGAATGTGAGGAACTCGCGGACTGGACTCGGAAACTGCATCTACTACGGAAATTGCAACAGAAAAAGACGCATATTTGGATATGGATTTGTTGCTTGAGGCAGACTTAGGCAAAAAGTTTTGAGCTTTGTCTGTAAAAGTAAACGAATGACACCAACCCCATCAAGGCTAAATTCGGGAACATAAGCCTGTTTGCACCTACGCCACGACTGAGGACAAAGATGACAGCAGCAAGGATGGGTTCTATGAGCTCCTAGAAAGGACATACGATCAATGCTCCAACTTCGCTAACCTGGATAAGGCGAAAATATTTGCTAAAGTCATCAGCAAACACAGCCTGCCCGACACCACGTCCAGTAACCGACTGAGGCTGGTGGACCTTGTCATGGAACAAATCTCTTTGTAGCAAGCTCGCTGTTCTCACACCTCACTATCTATAAAGGGACCATGCGGCTCCCAGATCAATCAACAGTCAACCAGATTGATCACACTGCGATTGACTTCAGACACTCCTCCAGTATTCTTGATGTAAGAACGAGGAGCCAATATTGATTCAGACCATTTCCTTGTTGTAGGCGCACTGACTTGGCTATCGGAAGATCACCGCAGCTTGGTGTCGGTAAGCTGCAATCCCAACGGACTGCTAGAATGTGTGCCAATTGAGTCTCCCAGAAGCTCTCTGTAAGTTTGACGCGGCCTGAGCGAACCCTTGAAGAAGATTTGAGTCAAGAAGATAGCAAAGATGCTGAAAGTGGTGAAAAATATATGCTTTGGCAACGAGCACAGATATTCAGTGAAATCATAGGCTTACTCGAACCAAAAAGAAGGAACGAAATGATGTCCGAATGTTCTACTAAAGGATTAAAAAATTATCCAATGGGTAGCACATTTCGGACAGAAGTGACTGGAATTCCAGTCTAGTACGAAAGTCTAATAGATCGCTTCACTAATCACACCTACATCCGGTTGTGAGGTTGTCTGAGGATTTCATAACCGTACCTTTATTGGTCTCAACAATCTTTGTCACTCCGCATTTGCAAACTAAATGTGACTGTCAATTAGGTTCAGATGCCGTGTGTGTTATATTTCGAACGCTCAAGTAGGACAACAGGGTGAAGCTTTTCAGTCGACACATTAATTCATGAATTAGCGAAAACTTCAGCGTATGATAATGCAAATATCATTCCGCGCACATTCGTAGCTAGATCCAAGTGCTCAGCAGTTCATCAAAACCTTTATGATGCAAATGTTCGGTAATCAGAATCAATTATCGAAATGGCAGTCCATTTACTTGATTTACAGTCGACCATTGCTTCATCGGCATTCAAAACAGGAGAACGACAAAAGAACAAATGAATTCATGTTCAATTTGTTATTCAATTGGCATCAGGCTATCGGCTATAGTTTGGTTCAGTACCTGTCGCAAGCCCATCCTTTCCAATGCTCATGCTGTCAAAGAGCCTTCTGTCGGCTTTGACTAATTTATCACCTACCTTCCCTTACAACTAATCACGGTCGCTTTCCATTTGACTAGTCTTTGCCTTTTCCCGTGCCTGTGCGAGACGTGACGAAAATTATCACCCCGAGGCGCCGCCGGGACGACGCTTGCTGCCATTTTCATTCAGCCGACTGGAACACTCTTCACCACTGTGGCTTCCATTTGAGCTGTAGTTCGGTCTTTAATTGAGCATTGCCGCCGTACCATGTAATTTTTTCCAACACCATCACCGTAGGAGACAAAATAGACGTTTCGAATCATGCCTCTCCTCTCTTTCAATTTCGACTTTACAATTATTCCACGGATTTGGTGAAACTCATTTAATTTCGTGACGTGCAGACGGGGACCGTCGACGTTCGGGATAAATACTCCCAACTGTTGTCATAGCTATTCGTGTTCTGTGTTGTTGTTTTTTTTTTTGCTTTGGTCTAAGCCGTGTGTATGGCACTTTGGGGGTGAGTATTAGACATTAGAGGCCTTGCGGCGGCGGAAGGCTGTGCTCTCTGGTTAGACATCGTTTAAATGCGACCACAATGGACGGCAATTTGCCCTCGGGCGGCCATGAACGTGATTACTCATTCAATGGGTGTGCAGTGAGCGTTGTCGAGAAGGTGGACGCTAACGAGATAGAGAGTAGGACCGCCCTTCGCGCCGCGAAACGAGAGGGCTTTGACTTGACTCAAATGCAAAGCGAATGAAAATTGAATTGCAATGCAATCAAAGTTTCACATCCATTCTCGCCTGTGCTACCAATTAGGAAAGAGAACTGCAAAGGACTGCTGTCCAAATGAATAGAATATGAAATGAGATTATTTAAAGGCTTGCATTTCAGTTTGTGTTAGAGGAAAAATATGCAAAAGTGGACTAATTGGAAAATAAACTCGTATTCAAGTCGTACTAAAATGAATCACTTCGGTTCGTTCCAGACATGCACATATTTTGTAATATGTATCCTGCGTCCTAAGGTCTGACAAATGCACTTCTTGTATGAGATCTTTGATCTTGAAGTTTGTACTGAAAAACAATACCTCTTCGATCCACGTTCCCACAGAGCTATCACTTGCTTAGTAGGCAAATGCATGACTTGTTGTTTCAAGCTGCTAAATTTACTGTCTTAATTGCGTATTTCTTAAAAAATATGTACATATTTGTTGTGTAGTTTTTACGAAATCTTTATTCGTCTATTTTAAGCCAACCAATATCGACCCATAATTGCTTTAGAGTCAGGATATGAATTTGTAAAAAGCAATAAATGCTTGATTCCGTTTGTCTACGGAAGTGCTACTAAATCCGTTTCTGGCGCCATGTCTCTGCATTTTGGCCGACAAGCGTCTCCACCTGGCATGATCCTTAGACAACTCCCTCCAATTTCTTAAGACACCGTGCGCATTGGGCTTCGCTAATAGTGCGTTTTGAGGGTAAGTCAACTGCGCCTTGCAGATGATTTGGTTATCCTCACATCTTCCTTATCAGACCGAATTCTAGCGCACACTTGACAGATGCTGAAATGAAAGTTAACATGGACAGATCAAAGGCAATGGTAATTTCCAGAACTCCTGTTCAATGCACTCTACATGCAAGTGGAGTGCTCCACCCACTGAAACGAGAACTTCAAGTATATCGGCGTTTTCACGAGTGATCGGAGGAGTAATGCTGACCTTTCCTCCAGGATTGATCAAGCTGGATTACTATTGGAAGATCTGTAATCGGAAAGGTCGGGTGTCAAAGCCAAGCCAGCGGTTTTCAGCTCAGTATATATTCCAATAAGAGACCAGACTCTGGCGCCAACTATACAGTGCTAAGCACTGCATACAAGATCGTCTCTGCCGTTTTGTGTGAACGCCAGAATTCTTTGTCAACAACCTGATAGGTCCTTATCAGTGCGATTTTAGAACTGGGAAGTCCATCCATCAAATCTTTGCACTTCGACAGATCCTTGAAAAGAGAGATACAGATTTACACCCACGAGTTATTTGCGGATTTTAAAGCCCCATATGACAGCGTGCATAGAGACGAGCAATACAGCGCTATTTTGACATTCCTGCCAAGCTCACCAGGTTGCCCTGGATGAAGATGGAGAATTCTGGCTGCTCCATCAAGGCCAGTAATGAGCTCGCCGAGACCTTCAGTGTCAGAAAAGGTTTTAGACAAGGCGACACGCTGTCATGTGACTTCTTCCATACTTGAGACTGTCGTTCAAAACTCGCTAGCAAACGCAAGATCCATGATCTTCCAAAAATTCGGGCAACTGCTTTCTTTTCCAGAGGATTGACATGATTGGACAAACACTGCGAGCTGACAATGAGGTGTTTGATGCCATTGAAGCGCAAGCAGCTATAAGGGCCTTAGCGGTAAACCTCCGCAAAACAAAGTACATCCTGTCATCTCGAAAGAACCCATGACATCGACGTCTCAGGGAGAAGGGGCATCAGAAACTTTGAGGTAGTTAAGGACTTCGACTACAGCGCCTCTGTAGGAAAAGGGAAAATAACATCAGTACCGAGATCAAGCGCAATATTACTCTTGCCAAACGCTGCTTCTTTGGGCTGAAAAGGGAATAGAGTAACAGAGCTCTATCCAAGCGAACTTTATATAAAACTCTGATCATCCCTATCCTGCTCTTTGACCAAGTGACATGGACGCTGTTGAAAGCGGATGAAGAAGCTCTTGGTCGTTTTGGGAAAAAAGTTCTGTATGGGATCTCTGGTCGTGTTTGCGTTGATGGCGCCTGGGGAAGTAGATTCAACCACGAACTGTACGGGATGTACAGTAGCCTGCAGTTAAGATTCTTCGGATCGAACGCTTAAGATGGCTAAGTCGTGTGGATCGGATGGACACCACAGCTCCTGCCCGAAGAGTCTTCGATTCCGAGAAATTGGAAAAGCGCAAAAGGGGACGCTCCCGAACGAGATGGCACACAAAAGTGGAAAAGGACCTCGATCAACTTGGTGTGCGCAGCTGAAGATAGCTGAAAAGCACGAATAATCGTGCGGACTGGAGTGGCATGTTGGTTGAGGCCCAGGTTAACTCTGGACTGTAGTGCCAAACAATTAAGAAGAAGATATTTTCCATGGATCATACGGGTCAGAAGATGACGATTAGTTAGTTGACATCATTTCCCACTTATTGGCAGTACGGTTTCTCTATTGCGTTGTCTCACTAGAAGGACTATTCTCTGACTCGGACTGTTTATGTTGTCCAAGCACTCTAGCCACCTTTTGATACGACCCATGCTTCTTAGAGAAGAACTGTAATGATCAAGGGTAATTACTAGAACTACTAGGAGAACATATAGCCACCATCACAACTCTGAGGATCAAAGCTCTCCTACTATGGTCCGAACTCAGCGGAGAAACTCGCTAAGATTGCCACAAAACTGTCATCCAATGAAATCTCTTGGTACATTTGTATGCAGGAGCTGCCTAGATGAAGAATAGGAGAAAAATGTACAACAACTCCTCTGTAGCTGTTCTGCACTCGCTTCGATCAGGAAAGCCACATTAGGCTCCTACTTTTTCGATAATCCAATCTAAGCGACCTAAGCAAGACAACAGTAAAACTAATGCTGGAGTTCGATGATAAAACTGGCTGACTATTACAGAAAACACTCCAAGCCCGACTCCCTGTTGTTGAGACATAAATTTCCTAGCAACCTATCTATATTTAAGGTCCGAACTCGCAATTCAACCATAATTAATGGATACAACTTGTAGGACCTTATGTTTGACAATCAAACGCTGAAAGATTCCCTGCGTATGTACACAGACGGATCGAAGACTGACAAAGGAGTGGGTGTTGGTGTCTACTCGTAAGATTTGTGTCCACTTCATTGCAGCAGCCTGACCACTGCAGGGTTTTTTAGCCCACTGCGATAAAGGATGCCCTGTCCTGTAATATCTACAGGGATACCATCATCCTCTCGGAAAAACGCAATAAGGTTTTTGCACAATATCATGTTCAAATCGAAAGATGCTTTACAGAGCCGATGAATTCAAAAGGTGTTGTGCTCAATCTTCCCTTGCACCAGGAGGCGTTTTCTCTTCAATACTTATCGCCACAGCCCACCATCTTGATCAGATTCACACAATTAGAACAAACAATCACAAGTGGCTGGAAAGCAAAACCTGCCATAAAACGAAGGAAATATGACACACTCTGCTCTGAACAAGCAGACTTTCACTTATCGGGGGTGTTACATAAATTCAACTTGGTCCTTCGAGAGAACGCTCTATTACTCGGTGCTACTGTCGTGAGAAGAGCTAGGTAGGCACATGAAGTCGAATTAATTCAATTTTGTTACCGGTCTGCGCTCGCGTTCAACCAAAAATCCCCCCACTCCCCCCCCACACCACTAAATTATAGTATGAACATCGGCATACTATTGCAGGATGCATAGGAACACCAGTTACAAGTGCATCACCCAACGATCTGAAACCAGTGAAGGTTTAGTACAATTTACTGAAACCACTTCCATCTGATCTTGTTAACGTCAATCTTCCCCGGATCTTACAGATGTGCATCTAGTCATTAAAAAATACCAAAACCTATGTGAGTGCGGACAGCAAAGAGATATTCCTGTCATCGCCACTATCTCCGTCATCACCCTCCGCCCGGAAGTAAATAATTTGAACGCTATAATTACGAGATTTCATCCAGACACCGCCACCGCCGCCACTGTTGCATGTGCTCATTTCGAGTCAAATGGAAGTCCTGGGACGGGGCTCCCTGCCTGTCCATCCCATTCATCTATCCACTTAGCCCAGACATTTGATATCGCTGGTGGTGGCGAGGCGGGCGATGGATGGCGTTGGGGTCTAGCTTCTGCAGCAGCCCTCGTGTGTTGGTTAATTTGTCGACACTTTTCATGTTCGATTACTCCATTCCGCTTTTTGTTGGCTTCTCGTTTGTTTTGGTGTTAATTGGTCCTGACTAGCATGCCATGCCATATGTCGACTGAGGGCTTCACTGCACAAGCTGACACCTGACACCGGCTTAGGTTAGAAGGCACCGCCGAATACGAACAGAGGCACTTGCGCACCCCTCGTCTTCGCGCTCTGCGGTGTTCTCGTGGTGTTTGCGGTGCAGAATTCGAGTGTTAGAAGTAAGCTGATATTTTGCCCGGGTGTGTGTGCAATGATTTCAATCATCTGACCACATGACGACCCTTTTGCTGTGCGCCTCCTTCATCATCCTCTTGCGTTCGTGTGAAAGATTTCTTAATTGCTGCTCGAGTGTCAGTGTGTAGATCGTGTAACCGATCCCCAGTAGCAGATTGCAGTGGAAATCAGTGTCAATTTTTGGTTTGGCCTGCGCCTGTCAAGACGTTGATTGATTTTCGAACATGTGGTGACACTTTGCGGTGGTGTCAGTCGACGTACTGCCACTTGGCAGAACATAAGACTTCGTCCGGACAGACGATATGGCTCGAGTTAAGCTCGTGGTTTTAATTCGTAAGACAAGCAGATGGCTTGTGTTTGAGTGAAATTTTAGAGTTTGCACAGTTTACTCATGCAATCGAAATAAATGGTTGACATGAGTAACTCGATCCAGGGAGATTAGGTGAAACTAAGCACGGTCGATGCATAATTTTCCAAGTGAGCGGTTTGTTCTACGAAGAGGTAGAATTTGCCAGTCGGTTGTTTCTAAAAACCGCTTGGAAGGGTAATCAAGTTACGGAGATTAGTCTTTATACACATAGAGACTTGTTTTTATTGTGCTAATATTTGGAGGATAAGGCTTTCGATAGGTTGAGTTTACATAAGCACATAAGCTACAAAGACCTAGAACCGCTGACGCGCCAAGAATCAATGGTGAACAAACCGTACTAAAGATTCTTTGTGATAATATCTGTAAGTCAACTGAATTAGGAATTGAACTTTGAAACAAAGTATGCTTGGAACAATGCAAGAAAATACAATGCTTTTACCAACGAAAATCATTGGACTTGAAGCCTAGCTCTACCTTACTTATCATACCAACGACACGTCGTGGATCTCAGCTGGTGCGATAGCTGCCACCATCTAAGACGGTCCTGGGCACGCTACTTCCAGTGAAACCAAACTGTTTCACGTCCGCGATGATTTGGTCTTTATACAGGAAGTTCGAACCCCTTTGTTTTTATACCGGATGTTTGGTCTCCATCTAATTCTTAAACCAGGAGGCTCAGATTCGAAAACCATCTTACCTGGAGCGTTGGTATCCAATCGCTCGTTATGGCGGAACCAATGTAATCGGCCGTTTTTGCCTTCCGGACTACATCCACACCGTGGTACAGCTCATAGAGTTCGCGGTTGTGTTTTCCTCCTCCGTTCACCTTTCTTGCAGACTTCCATACTCATACTTCCGACGCAGAGTTTTTCTTTGAAGGTATCAGCAATCAGCTCAACAGTTTTGCTATTGCTAGTCCAGCTTTTCGATCCAGAAGTTCGGAGTCTACTTGCTTCGACAAACCGAAGTACCACCAGTTACCAAAGACGATTCTACGTCGGATCTCCACTAAAATGTGGCTTGTGTTTTTAACGTTTGCCCCGAGGTAGACAAACTGCTTCAACTCAGAATTGAGATCGTTATGTTTTTGGACAGGTGGTCTTTGAGGGATCGATTGAGAGACAGCATGTATTTCGTTTTGTTCTCATTAACCTTAAGACCAGGTGGTTTCGCTTGTTCATCAATTGCTGTAAAAACGTTCAGTATGGCACGTTGGGAACTTGCAATGATATCAATATCATCTGCTTAACCTTAAAGTAAGACTGACTTTAAGAGATATTGCCTTCCAAGGTTACAGCTACCAGTCTTTTGCAGTACCAGATTAAATAAGTCATCTTGCCGAACTTCGATGCAGGCTTCAAACGGTTCAGGGGTCGTCGGGTTTGCCGCGTTGTGAAGCTTTGGTCTACGTCGATTTGACACTTTCCGATTGGTGCCCGGCGCAAAACGACTTTCACACAGCACGCTGTACAGAAAGTTGTAGGCAAAATTTTTGTGGATTGGGCATATGGAGCTGTCTTTGTCTTCCCAAATCATTGCCACAAACTCTCGAAAAGCTCTGATGTTAAAATATCCTGCGGCTTTTTTTTGTTATTAAGTTTATTATTGTCTGTGTCGACTTCTTCAAAAATAGGTGGGAGCACTGCGTCAATTTCTTCGGCTGGAGTTGGCTTACTTGACTCCCTATCACTCTTTCCTAGGCAGGCCATTTAATCAGTTGTTAGAAGTACCTAAATACGAGCCCGGATGTGTTTTACTAAGCCTAAGCGCAAGATTTTCGTTTGTTATAAATGGTGTGTGACGTTGTTGGTACAGTCGAACCCGCTTAATTGAAACTCGTTTAATTGAAAAACCCGCTTATATGAAACATTTATTCTATCCCCGTGAACATTTTCACAAATTTTATACAAACTGGTTCGTTTTATTGAAACCCTCCTAAGTGAAAAACTCGGGTATTTGAAAAAGAAAATCTGAAAAATATAAAACTTTTCACAGAGAAGACACCGATTAAATGAAAATGTTTCTCCAGAAAAATCAGATGCACAGGCTTTCAATGCATCTATTAAACTTGTAATTTTTCTGAAGTTCTGAGTTCAAGTTCAACTCTTAAAGTGACAAATATCAATTCTGACAGCACATTTCCTCATTGTTCTCACGTTCATAAAGTGAATTAAATAGAAATTGAAATTACAGAAAAATTATCAAGATTTACAGCGACCATGATTCTAAGAATTTTCTACTCCACGCAATGGACGACGATAGAAGAGAATTCCGTCCCCTTGATCTAGACGAAGTCGAACAAAGCTGCTAGAGCGTACGGATTGTCCGCGGAACGGTTTAAAGCAGCTGGAGGTGACCTGGTTGGGCGCATACACCATCTCATCTGTAGGATATGGTCGGAGGAAAGCATGCCCGAAGAGTGGAATCTTAGTATCGTTTGCCCGATCCACAAGAAAGTAGACCCCCTTGACTCCGCCAACTATCGGGGGATAAGTCTCCTTAACATAGCCTACAAAATCTTCTCTGTCGTTCTGTGTGAGCGCCAGAAACCATTCGTCAACAACATGATAGGTCCCTATCAGTGCGGTTTGTGGCCTGGGAAGTCCACTATCGATCAAATTTTCACATTACAGCAGATCCTCGAAAAAACCCAAGAGATGCAGATCGACACCCACTACCTATTTGCCAACTTTAAGGCATCATATGACAGTGTGCATAGAGACGAACTATACTGCCAAGCTCGTCAGATTGTGCAGGATGACGATGGAGAACTCTCGCTGCTCCATCAAAGTCGGTAACAAACACACCGAGCGGATGAAGACGCAGCTGGTCTCTTCGAGAGAACAGTTCTGCGTGCAATCTTTGGTCCTGTCTGCGTTGAAGGTTCTTGGAGAAGGAGATTCAACCACGAACTGTAAGATTTCATTCATCAAATTTTTGGATCCACTGAACAACTGGTCTAAATGAAACCTTTTTTCAATTACCCGTGGTCCGCTTAAATGTAAAACCCGGTTAATTGAAATTAACATTCCGGTTTCTTGTCATTTCATTTAAGCGTGTTCGACTGTATACTATTTTACGGCTCCACCTCTCACTTTGTCAGTGAGACAATACTCACAGAGTATTCCTGTCTAGAAAAGCTACTCAAACTTTGCCGTTCGGATTCGGCATAAAACTGTAGGTGCCTTCCACTCGTGAGAGAACAATTGCACGCGAGTGGTTGCTGAGAAGCTAGGTCCTGACCCTCTACGGGCTGCAGCGCCACCCATATTATTATTATTGTGTTCGATGTTCTTGAGGTCTCGAGAGACCTTTTCTTCTGGCGTAGAAACTTCTCACCGCGTCCTAGTATCCGGTATTGCTCCTGCGCTGCTCTTGCTTTTCGTTGCAATGGCACCTCTGCTGCGCGTTTTTCCTCACAGCATTAGATAAAGCGGGAGCATTTTTCCCGTTTGTTTTTCCATATAAACTTGTTGTTTAAATACCGAAGAAAAACCGACAGTCATAAATGTACGTCTATATCTTTCAAAATTGGAGTAAACAAAACACTTTATATAAATAGTTGTGTCTGAAAAACTAGCTAAAACTGATTCTGAGGGAATGGTGATTCAACTTTGCCAAGGAAATCACGAACACAGTGTCAGCTTTGAAGTGAATGCGCAGCTCCGTTTCATATGCGCTTCAACAGTGCTTTATATTCAGGAAAATGATTAAAATTTGTGTGTTAAAACCGTGCCGAATATCTGATACATAGCTATAAATTGTGAATGCTGAATAAAAAATGGAAAAATTATCTCACAAACACCATGTGCGATAACTACAGAACAAATGTAAAAAAGTCGGCAGAGTCAACAGGGTATTTTTTCTCGTCGATCGGAGACACGACACTAATCACTATTCACTACGATATCATACTAAAAATCATACATACCCATAATAAACAACTTTAACTACCTTAACTCAATTTGCAGCATTACTTTTATTTATCCACTTCGATGACATTTTATATAACTTTAATACGATTAACTTGTGCACCATCTCAAAATTGAAAATAATTGAAGAAACGATCTTCAAATGAATTGCGCTGTATAGAAAAGCGATGAAGTACACCGCACTACTCCTTTTTTATATATATCTAATGCACGTACTATGTTATATTCTCTCTGCACAGCAGCGGAATTGTTCTCAGGCACATCCTTTTTGACTACTGAAACGCTGAAAGCTGCTCGTTTCCGTTTGGCATCATTCGTGGTGGACAGCGAGATCTGGCAGCGCCGCTGGCCTGAGTACACACGGTACACTTATCACTAGAATCGGCGATGGTTTATTACTCGGATGTTTATTGCGGAAGTGTTCAGTGTTCTAGTAGTCATGTGTTTTTGTAGGATCGCGACAATAGCATGTACATTTCAGTGTTATCTGTTTTTATTACTAAGTTATGACAGGATATGGTTCTAACTGTAACAGATATACCGGGACCACATGCGGAGTTTCGTCTACTCCTTTCCATACCTCAAGAACAATTTAAATGCGCTTGTAAAATGTTGGTGTGAACGGAAATCATGTTTTACTTTGATTGCAACTAACCTCAAATATGAGTGCTATTGTGTTGGCTTCACAATAGTGGCCCAACTTATAAAAATATTCTTCTTCTTTGTGTGGCGCTACAGTCCGGGGTGGACCTGGGCCTCAACCAACATGCCTCTCCAACTAGCGCGATCCCTGGCTAGCTGTCTCCAGTTTCGCACACCAAGTTGGTTGAGGTCCTTCTCCACTTGGGTGCGCCACCTTAAACGCGGGCGTCCTCTGTTGCGTTGCCCGGCAGGTTCGGATTCGAAGATTCTTCGGCCCGGAGCTGTGGTGTCCATACGCTCTACATGACCTAGCCACCGTAGGCGTTGGATCCGTAGACGCCTAACTAGGCTCATGTCGCTGTACAGCCCGTACAGTTCGTGATTGAATCTTCTCCTTCAAAACCCGTCAACACAAACAGGACCAAAGATCGTGCGTAGAACTTTTCTCTCAAAGAGACCAAGGACTTCTCCATCCGCTTTCGAGGTTGTCCACGCCTCCGCGCCGTATAGCAGGACTGGGATGATCAGTGTCTTATATAGAGTCAACTTGGTTCTTCAAGAGAGGGCTCTATTACTCAATTGCCTCATGAGCCCGAAGAAACAGCGGTTGGCAAGAGTTATCCTACGCTTGATCTCGGTACTGATGTTATTTGTACAATTTACTCCGGAGCCGAGGTAAGTGAATTCCTTGACTACCTCGAAGTTATAGCTGCCCATTGTGACGCTCTGTCCAAGACGTCGATGTTGTATGTCCTTTTTTGAGGACAACGAAGTATATCGTTTTGCCCTCATTCACCGCTAAACCCATTTTTGCCGCCTCCGTTTCAATACCAACAGACGCTTCATTGAAAGCTCGCTGAGTTCGGCCAATCACGTCAATGTCGTCCGCGTATGCTAGTAATTGTTTTTTTTCAGGTGGCACTTTAAAACCCAACACATCCCAACATATCATCGCTATCCAGGAAGTGCTGTGGAATGGGCAAGGAAACTAGCGAGGTATACTACAGTGATAGCATAGAGAGCGTTGTATAGCTCGTCTCTATGCACGCTGTCATATGCGGCCTTGAAATCGACGAACAGATGGTGAGTGTCGAATTGCATTTCTTGGGTCTTTTCCAGGATCTGCCGTAGTGTGAAGATTTGGTCCGTTGTTGACTTTCCTGGCCTGAAGCCAGACTGACATGGACCTATCAGATTATTAATGAACGGCTTCAGGCGGGTACACAAAACGGCAGAGAAGATCTTATACGCGATGTTAAGAAGACTGATCCCTCGATAGTTGGCGCAGTTGAAGGGGTCTCCTTTCTTGTGGATCGGGCAAACGATACTGAGATTCCACTCGTCGGGCATGCTTTCCTCAGACCATATCTTGCAGATGAGCTGGTGCATGCGCCCAACCAGATCATCTCTAGCTGCTTTTATCAGTTCCGCGGACAAACCATCCGCTCCAGCAGCTTTGTTAGACTTCAGTCTCGATATTGCTACCTTGACCTCGTCTAAGTCTGGGGGACTTATAAAAATATGGATGGTGCTAAAGCCAGTAGAGGGCCAGGGGCTAGTTTCTCAGCAACTACTCGTGTTGTGCGTGCTATTGTTCTCACACCAGTGGGGGGACAGTTTTATGCCGACTCCGAAAGGCGAAATTTGAGAAGCTTTTTCTAGATAGGAGCATTGTCAGTGACTTAAAAGAGGTGGGGACTTGAACATTATTTTTGTCGCACAGAGCAGGAATCGAACCTACGACGCCGAGGTTGGTGTCGACATACACACAACGCCACGGGCCACCACTGTTACTTTTCAGGCTTCTTACCCACGTAGGGTCAGAGGTTGAGGAATAGCTGAATTCCAGTCGTCAATGATATCGGTACTTGTACTAAGAGGTTGTGACTGCTACAGATCTGTTCCTCAGCCGTCCGAGTTTCTTCTCCTTCCGTCTTCTACCCCGGCCGCAGCTCTTGTGTTATGCGCCGTACCACGTTGGTTTTTCCGGAGGCAGAATGTAGTCTTAAGTTATTTACGCCACAAATCAAGAGACCTAGTGATCAAGATCAAGAGACCAACGACATCTCCGTGGGGTGAAGGTTCGACGTAGGCATACCGGAGAGTCTCTTAGTTGTGGTAGCCCGGCGAACACTTTCCTAAAATACCTGCCTTACACTGCTTGAGGCTCGTTTCCAGTGGGTGAGCGGTCATCATGTAGAGTGCTCTTACTGTCCATGCGGCCTTTTTCACGCCATGCCGTTGTTGTAAATTCTCCGCTCAATCGCCACACTGGACGGGATCGATATGCACCCTCTTGCCTAGGGTATGAGGATTGCTTCGATTGGCGGATTGGATATCACCTAATGAAGTTCGGACCATTAAAAGTATCCGTACAGGACTTCGAGGGAAAGAGAGAGAATTTCATCCTCGAACGGTAGCGTAAACGCAATTGTGGAACGCATCAAATAGGACTTTTGTATTCATCGAACGCATTCGGCATAATTATGCGTGCGTGTGTACATCTCGCCGGCGCGCTATGAAATTATACAAGTGATAAACACATTTAACGAGCCGTAGCCCATAATCCATAGCTTATTCTTCGCCTAGAAATAATGAAAGAAAATATGTGAAAGAGCACAAAATTACGATGAATTTATGAACCATATCCAACCAGTAAATAGCAATGAAATCATTCAGAAATTTTATGCGAGAAATACATAAGCCCTCATTTCCATAAAGTCGTAATTTATTCCGGCGATATCCATAACAGTCGGCATCCACCACCGTATCTGATGATCGTAAAAATATTCAACTAATTTTACGCATTTCTGACGGAAAAAAAGGAGCAAATCATTTCCCATAATCGTGTCGCATCTGCGCAATGAATCTTGGATGCACACGAACACACATGTGCTCACACGCATCCATGGATCGTAAATTATCGGTCAGACTCTTGCGCACAGGAGCTCCTGGAATTCACTTAAGTGCCTTATTTATGGGGCATAAAAATTGCACTTTATTGATTTATTTGGCTAGTTGTTTGCTATTTATCTCTCCCAGTTGCACTCGTAAATAAAGAGATTTTCTTCGGCATTGTTCGAGCGAAGATAATGGACGGACGCAAGACGGTAGTCCTTTGTGAAGTTTCTGAAGCGCAAGAGCACGTCATAATGGCATTTCTAATCTAATTGGCCGTACAGATGTGCGGCTTGGCAAATCGCAATCATTCACTTATAAGCGGACTGGAAAATAGGGAAGGGAAGAATACAATGGGCCGGGGAAACAGGACGAACAGGACAGGGCGACCGGCAATGATTTCGACACGCACTCGGATCACTTAAGGCGAAAATGTGGTTTATCGAGTTTTTGTCTTGACTTGTTTGCCAAGAGATGTGTTGATAAGAGCCGAGCACACACACACACCAAACAAAACATCCATTGTGCGGCGATCACGGGAATCGAGCACATCGTAGCGTTGTTGGTGGTGCGATTGCAGTAAGGACTTATGATTTGTTTCTTGCTGTTTGGTGTGGCGAAATAAAGGCCGGTGATGCGAAAGGGGATCATCCTCTTTCGGAAGGATCACCTCTGAAATGCGACCCGGGATTGTTGATACAGCCTGCTGGAGGGGGATTTGTTTGAATGTAATTATAGTTTTGCGGAAAGATATGGTCGGCTTTGTTTGCACGGCAGATAGAGCTAATGCGCTTGTAATCTGAGTATAAGCTGTTTGAAGAGGAGGTTGCAGTTTTCAAACATGAGGCCGGATTTGAGTGATGAGGGTTGCGTAAATGCATTCTGCTGTCTTCAAGGGTGGTGACAAGGATGAGAATGTTCTCATGTTTCTTGGATCGACAGTTTGGATCGGAAGTTCACTTACTCCAATTTTCTGCGTCAACGATTTTCATGTTACTCCAATGTATCGTATTTGAGTTCGTATAAGCTGTAAGTTAGTAATTTCTTTGCACCTTCAGCATATATCACGGATTGTTGTCATCTTCTAATTGAATTAATTTACTTTTGCACGTCTATCGTCAATGTGCGTTCCTCGGTTATTAATGAAATTCACAGTAAGGATTAGGGTAGTGGGACCCGTTCTCGAGATATGTCCGATTTACCAAAATAAATGACTTCAGGTCTTTCTCATCCTTCTCCGCCCGTTTTCTCTACTTTCAACTGGCCATAACGGAGTGATTGAGGGCTTGAAAGAAGAGATATCTGAACTTTTCAGAATAAGCTTCTTCAGATCACTTTCCTAATACTTGCAACCTTCCATTTCTTAACCTATTGCCCGAACGGGCAAGGTTGTGGCCTCTAAGGAAACGTATTTTTTATTCCTCTATATATCCCCAAAAATTCTATATCGGCGATATTGCAAAATACGACGTTTCTTCCTTTATAGAATTTCAGGCCACCTTTGTCGACACACTTTCCTATGTATCTTCTACTAGTTGGAGCGACATGATTTTGAGCTCAAAAGAAGTCTTTAAGCCTCTCTCCTACTGATCGCCCACTGTCTGTCTCTAGGAAGTCGGCTGTCTCTATACAAGACTTTAATAGTCCCAGTCCTGCAGTATCGCGCAGAAGCATGGACAATGCCAAATGGTGACGAACAGATGCTTGGTTGTTTCGAAAGGAAAATTCTTCGAATCATATTCGGTCCCATTTGCGAAGAAAAAGCTTGGAGGAGAAGACTAAACGACGAATTCTACAAGCTGTACAACGACATTGGCCTAGTCAAACGAATTCGCTCGCAAAGTCTTCGTTGCTAACCCTGAGGGACAATGCGGTAGAGGAAGACAGATTGTGCAGAGGCCAATTGCTTTGTTACTGAAAGCTCTAGCATTAACATTGAGTAGTCCGCAACGCGACTTTAGGACTAGGCTGATCATTTCTCGAGGAGGTATTTTCCCAATTAGTTAGGAACATCGGTATAAGATAAGTTGCATTACACTGCAATACATACTGCGACTGTATGGTGTTCGAGAGACAGTGCCTGTTGTACCGCACACCCGAGTCTGATAAAAGAAGTATTACTCCAACGAGGTTTTGTATAATAGACAAAGGTGAATAGAGTAGATAATTTTATTATTAAGCTAATAAGAATTCATGTGGCACGAGCTATGACTTCTACCAACAGTCTGATCTTCGCGGCTTACTACCCCAAAGATATGTATCACGAAGAGGTGCGAAGAAATGGCCTCGTCCCACCTGAGGCATTCCTCTACTTCGATAAAACTGGCCTGATACAGGATGCGGATGGATGTCCTGTAATCTTCCACGTGGAACGCCGAACAGTCGAACGGCTACTCTTATTCGAACCGAACGTCGTTCGGGAACATAAAGAGCTCCTCCGGTTCAGTAGAGCAATCCCCGCTCGAGATAGAGGGGGGTCCGGTAAGGCGCGATGTATCTTCTGGTGGCTGCATCAAAACCAGCCTCCGACGTCGTCAGCCCGTCTATATTCTTCCGACGGTTAGTGTTGCTGTTTTTTTTTCTAATTGCTTAATGCCTGCTGTATAAGTAAACTAATTGCATAGTGTGGTAAATTACATATACAAAAAAGGAGGTTCATCAGGGTGTGTGTATTGCATGTGTTAGGCATGTCCATAGACACACACCCTGCTGCGGACATAGTGCAAGTATCTTATAAGTGATTTAACTACAAATAGCCTTTGAAGAGCCAAGTTTTTCAAGTTTTCTTGGCATAGAGAAATTAATAACTACGTTTTCGGATAGAACCAAAAAAACGATGGTATAGGCTGTAAGGCAATAAGAGTTGTAGACTAGATTAGTTAAGAATACCCGCATAAGGTCAGCAAGTTAGTAAGAAGTTCAAAAGAATTGTTCAATTGAAATAAACTAAAAACTGCGACTGTAGTGCATGTTTGGTGAATTTGTTCCATTGGTTTTCTTCGAACGAAGTTTATCCGTTGGCATATGACATTCAGACTTCATAGCCCAGTAAAACTCTAGTCCAGTTTGTTGGAAAATTGTTGACCACTCCTTTGCATACTTGATTTTCTGCTGAATAATTATATCCGATGGCCTCCGCGGTAGTCGGTTTTGTGCAAGTGCAACCACTCTCTGAATGTATCGAAAATGTATTCTGAGGTGTTGTTGTTGGGTGTGTTGTTTTCTTTTGAAAAGAAACGTTGTACAGCTTGGTTGCATTCAGAATATCACCATACTTGGGCGCAACAATTCATTATCGCACTTGTAGTTGCTTTTTATTTCCCGTTCTTGTCTGAGTGAATGATGATTTTATTATTGAAGAATTTGAACCATGTGACATTTATTGCATTTTTGGACATTGCAAGCCTTTGCGACGTGTCGACCATGACATGCTGTCCACACACAAGTATTTGAATTATTTCTGTGGTAATGAAAAAAAAAACATTTCATTCAGCTGCTATTCGACCACCGTTCCGATTTTACTACTAAGCCCTATTTATCGCAGTATCATTGCATAAAGTTATCGATCATGATTTGAAGAGTAGCAATACTGTCGGACAATATTACTGTAACATCGATTCATTGATAGTTATACCACCAGAAAGATCATTTAAATATAGTATGAAGAGAAGACCACTAAGAACTCATGAATGCTCAAATCATTTGTTAATAGACAACTTGTAACATCCCAACTGTATGGTAAAAATGACGATTCCTAGCAGTGAGAATTTCGAGAACAGAGCTTCTCTGTTGATGTTGCCAAATGCAGCTTTAAAGTCAACGCAAAGTCGACACAACTGGAGCTGGAACTGGAAAGATTTCAAATCTGGTCTGTGGTCGAAAAATTGTATCTGTAAGCTGATTCGAATTTATTTTGAAAGCTGTTCGTTTCTATGTTTTGAGCATAAAATGTTCTGCTGTGATTGTGTTATAAATGGTGTCGAGGAACGACAGACTATGGTAATTAACAACCTGATTTTCCAAAAAAAGTACTTTTTGAAGTAGAGTGGTATAGTCTTAGTTCTGAGTAGTTCGTTTAAAAGCTTGCGAACTTTAGATATAAAATTTGGGGTAGCATTTTTTTAGTGTTCAAATGGTGTGCCGCCAATTCCAAGTGCTTTGCTGTCCTTACTGGATCTGATAGATCCCTAGTGTGTATCATCTGAGCGACGTTCTTTCTACTATTCAATAGCAAAGTTAAAGTCATTGCCGCCGCAGTAATTGAAGGCAAATCTCCCGTCTGTGCATAGAACTGTATTTAGACATCCAAGTATAATCAACAGCCCACCACCCCAACCTGAAATGACTTGATGAGTTTTTCAATTGCTCATAAAGAAGCTCTCGTCCCCCCCTTTGCACACTGTCAAGCCAGACACTGCACCCGCTTCCATCAAGAAGAAAAGGACCGCAGAGATATGCCAAAGCAATATACAACTGCTGAGACAGAGAGAGAGGGAGTAAAAAAAGCAAAATGAAAATTTCATTAAAAACCCGTTTAACAAAGAAAGTACGCTTTCACGCGCTCTCCACCCGTCAGATCTTTCCTCGCCTCTCAATACCATTCGCACTTAGTTCCAGATCCGCAGCCGCCTCACACAACAGACAATCCCCGCCCGGGCGACATGAGAGAATAATGACAAGCAATTAATTTCAAGTGGCTCTTGTGTCAGTGGCACCCATGTCTTGGCGAAGATGATTTAATTTCTGTCTTTCCTTCTCTCCATGGCGTCATCGTCATCCCGTGGGTTTTAGTAGTCTCAATTTCCCGGTCGCCATCATTCAAATTGGAAAACAAAAAGACAGGAGGAAAAAAAACTTTCGGAGACCTTATGTTGTCTTTCAAAATATCAAGGATTTATCACCACCATCAGCACTGGCAGAACGAATACCCTGGGTAAACCGCATCGTGTTTTGGGATCCTCTTCAACTGACAATACCAGCAAACGCTTCTTTTTCTTCTCCGCTTCGGCACTCGGTTGAAGTTGATGATGACGATGATGGGAGTCGATATTAATTTCATTCACTGAATGGGACTGTGAATTATATGTCGGTCTCAATGAAAGACGACGAAAAATGTCTGACGGTGGCGGTGTCGGTGTCGGTGTCAGTGGCGGCGGCGAAGGCGATGGATGAGGATGAGTCTCATAATAAAGGAGCGCCCTAGTGGAATGATTATTGAGTCGTCATTGTTAGCGGTGACAGCTTTGCCAAGTCATTGAATGAATTAATTGAAATTAAATTGTATGTCATTGTACTAGGAATTGGGGGGCGTCAATGCGGGTGTACCGAATTATGGAGATCTGCTAAGCGCTTCATGTGATGGATAAATTTGATTTGAATTGAATTACTTGTGAAGTTCACTGCAATTTAATGAATGATGCATTTTCTTTCTGTTCCCAAAATATACTGCAACGGAATGTTTGCATTAAATTTCTGCCATTCAGTCATCGTCGTTCAGTGACTGAAAAATAGGTTTCAAACAAATATTACTAAACAGAGATTGAATTGACACTTCTGATATATGTATTTATCAACGGCCTTTTTTTATTTCTGTTTTATTTTGAATTCATCTACTTACATGCTAGACAACAATTCTTAAAACTAGCTTAACTAACTTAACAAATGTTCTTACATCTATATTAATGACAGCAGTAGAAACGCGTGCACCAGGACGTAAATATATGTCATGTCATAGCAAATATACTTTATGCACCTTTTTTTTGCTTTTGATTGTTTTATTTTTTTTCCTTTGATTTGTTTTTTTTTATTTTTTTATTTTCATTTTTGTATATCTTACCTTACAACTACCTGAAACCTATATAAGTTGGCCATTGTGATACACTATCGATCCAGTTAGAGAAGCTAGCGGCTGAGGAGACTGGTTTTAATGTACCCAACAGTCAAATTGCCGTTTTTTGGCAGACTTTCTTCTATCTCAAGAGATTGTTCTACTAAACCGCAGGAGATCCTCGTGACTGCGAGCGACATCCCGTTCATATTGAAGTCGCCTATCCACTATTCGGTGTGCGACATGGTGTGGATCATCATCCGTGTGGATCCTGTATTAGGTCAATTGTGTCGAGATAGAAGAACGCCTCGGGAGGAATAAAGCCGGTAAGGTGCACTCTCTCATGGTACATAACGTTGGGGTAGTAAGCCCCAAAGATCAGACTGTTTAACAAAGTCGTATCTCGTGCAATATGCTTCGTACGGAGACAAGTCCAAAGACATTGTCTCTCGAACAACCTCATCTTTTCCATCTGGAAAGGACTCACGTTGAACCACAATGGACAACATGTAGCAGATTTCCTTCACCCTGGTATCAAGTTGGCTGCTGTAAAACAACCTTGCCGCAGCAAAGCCCTTTATAGGTTTGGTCAGAGCAATATCTATATGTTTGTCGAAATACAGATATTGATAATCAACTTCCAGTCGTGGCAAAATCGTTAAATTTGTTCGAAGTCAGCTTGCAACAAGATACTTATTTCTTCGAGCCTCGGACCTGATCTGTACGCCACTAAATCGTCGGCGTACGCAATTAAGTGCGGCATTGAACCTATAAGATCTGAAATGAATATTTCAAACAAGATCAGCGAACCAACCGCTAACTGTTGCAGATCGTTTTTGATGTCGAAGGTCGTTGAAGAAGTTACATCGCCACTTTTCACGACGAACTTTCAACCTGTTATCATGTTATAGATCATGTATAGCAATGGTTAACTTATGCCGAGCCTGATCAGCTTGAGGAAGAGGCCCTCCGAACAAACTGTGTCGAACGCTTTCTTCAAAGGCAAGCACGCGTGCATTGTTTCTTGTCTTTATTACATTGAATGTCGGCCAATAGTTTAGACGCGGCATGTATGGCTTCATGCCCTGTCTTGAATCCGAACTGGTTGTCCGGTAAGACATTATTTTCCTCAACCCATTGTTTCAGAACTCGAATAACTATCTTTTCAAAAACCTTGCTTATGCAAGGAAGAAGACTGATCGATCGACGGTTTTTCGGGATAGATCTATCTTCACGAAAAAGAGGTTATCTTGTAGTTTTTTGTTTTCGCCTTTTATTTTTCCGTCCGATTTCCGTGCACCTCTCCAGCACAATTTTCTATTTGCTTCATCTCAAAATCATTCATGCTCGGCAGTTCTTGTTAGCTTAATTTCTGAAAAATATGTAAATCTCCGGCCGTTCGAAGAAGAATGTAAGGGTGGGGTAGGAGAATAATCCCACGAACTCAATATTGCTATTTTTCCCCGGCAGCAGTATTATTTGTATGAATAAATTAACAATCAAATAATTGCTGAACATTTTAAAGACCAAAACTTAAATATTAATTTAAATTGTAATAGTTTACGAGGTGAGGCCGTGGCGTTGTGGGTATGTACGTCAAAAGCAACCTCGGCGTCGTAGGTTCGATTCCTGCTCTGTGCGACAAAAATAATTTGCACGGTCCCAACTCTTTCGAGTCACTGACAATGCTCAACGTGTATTCCTGTCTATTCCTTGGCTGTTCGGAGTCGGCATAAAACTGTAGGTCCCTCACACTAGTGTGGGAATAATATCACGCACAACACCAGTAGTTGCTGAGAAGCTAGGCCTAGTTTACGAGAAATTATAGTTTTTTTATATGTTTCTTGAAAAAGTCTCTAAATATTGGTGAGTCGAAAAAATTGCTAACGAAATTGTAAGGTATTAAAGATCGAGTTATGGGCTCCTTTTGACTATAGTTTGTTAAATGAATAGTAGATGAACTATATCATCTCGGATTCTTAAAGTACGTTCAGAGATGTAAACAGAAATCAACGCAAATAATACTGCAGTATTCTAAGAGAGGTAACACTAAAGGCATACACATTTTCGATGGCGTATACACATCCTTAAAGACTGCTGAAGTCCTTTTAAGAAAACCTAGCATACTACTTGCTTTCCATTCAACTAGATAAGTATGGGCCGAGAATGTTAGCATCGATCAAAGAAGACTATCGAAAGAGATTTGATTTCAATTTTGTAATTAAAGGTCACAGGCGCTAATATACACTAGACACTAAATATCTTTCACTTTAAGGAAATTAGCTCCAGTTTATTATAGCTACACCAGAAAACCAAAGGAGGTAATATTATTTTGAAACTCAATTCAGTCATGTTTTGATATTGTCCTAAACAACTTCACATCGTCTGCAAACATTAGGCATCCCGAAAACTTCAGTGTATCTGGTATACAGTTGAATAGGATTGGTTCCAAGCACGGTTGCAACTTTGGTAGTTTTCTACCAAATCTGGTATTTTTTTTACTTTGGGACTTTTGGTAGCTTGGTTTTTATCTCATTTCAGTAAATCAAAAACGAATTAAAAACTTAACTATGAATACGAACATCACCTCATGTAAATGATGCTTGAACTTATTCGATTAAACGCGCCCATGTAAAGCATGTTAATAAATTCCTAAACGCGCTCAATTGTTTCGTTTGACAGCAGCACATAGCACTCGTTTAAACAGTTTTTTGGGTTATCATATATGTGTTTTTTTACAAAAAGATAAGTAATTAAATATTTTTTTTTGATTTTCTATGTATGGAATGTTTTGATATGGAATTATAATTTTCTTAAAGGTTTCTTATGAGAAGAGAGGCTAAAAGTTCTGAAAAATAAGTTAAGGGGATGTCCGTCGAAGATGAAAACGTGCTTTCTAAAAGCTTAATTTGCAATAATTTTAAGCGCAGCGCAGTCAAATTAACTATGATTTTTCAATATATCTCCAATAGTGATCTGAATGCAGTAGACACAAAAAGCAAATCAGGAAATAACAGCGAAAGAAAATTTCCTCAAGAATGGCTAAGCCATTTTCACTGGCTCAAACAAAAGGCAAATAAGAGCTATTGCGTTGCATGTGGAAAACTACTAGTCAACCATTTATCGTACCTAAAAATGTATGATAAGAAAGAAGCGCCTTTCAAAAATGTCGAAAAAAACGAAACCAGTTAAAAATTGATAATTGTCTGAGCACGGAGAAGTCTGATTTGCAAAAAAAAGTGTATCTAGCAGAGCTAACACTTGTTCATTTCCCATTTTTGTTGATGGATTTCCTGCCAAACCTTTTAAGGGAATGATGCCCAGATTCCGAATTAGCAAAATTTATAAAATGTAACAGGGCGAAGGCGACTCAATTGGCTGGGACTTTGGGAAATAAAGCAAAACACAAATACTTAAATTTAAGCGAAAGACTTGTATTTTACATACACCTTATTCTGTTTTTACACGGTAGATTGGTTCCAGAAATAACCGTGTAAAAAAAGTGCTATTTACATTTGCTTTGAGCAGTAAATTTGCTTGTACGCGTAAAAAGAGAATTCCCTAAAATTTGCGATATGACTATACTTCGAAAAAATTAAATTTGACAAAAAAAATTTAACCACAAAAAATTTTAAATCGTTCTAAATGCAATAAAATGGTGTAAAAAAAACTTAAAATATTTTATTTTCAAATCGTGTTATATCAAAACCGTGTAAAAACAGAATTAGGTGTATTCATATTTGTTATTAAAAAGTGTTTGTTTTTGAAAAAAACATAATTTCTTATATTTTTAAACTCCTTCCTTAGGTTTGCTTTTCTACCATCAACTGCTAAGCTTCTTTGAATCTTTTGAAATGTCACCTGCTATTATATTAATCTCACAAAACTTGAAAAACCACAATCAAAGCGAACTGCATTATTTTACTTTTGTATATTCATTTCTTGTATACACCTTTTTGAAAAAAGGTAGCGAAGAGCAAGTCGATTGAACATCTGTCGATTTCATACCATCAAGCTCCATTGAATTTGGAAGAAATGTGACATGTCTTTTAAAATAAATTGAATCCAGAAAGACTTATTTTTTCTTTTAATGTTTCTTTCCACATCACATATATATTGCTGATACTAGTGTATTCATTTAATTTAAGTAAAGTTATTTTATTTAAACGCCCTAAAAGATGAAATGGCACAAGTACATATCACTATCTGCAGACATTCACGCCGTAATTAACTTCTACATAAAGCCATCCTCAACCAAGCCAAAAATAACCAAAGCAAAATGTGTGGCACATCCTACCACTTTCGTAAGATTCATAGAAGCAAAACCACCCAGAACTGGTGAGAAGTTATCGTCTCCTTTCAAAGAAAAATTGGCAAACACTGAATCTTAACTGATCACACCTACTCTGATTAAGCAGCAGTATAGTCAGGAAACACATAGGTGTCACAACCAGAAACTTTGCAATTGACACAGGTGCCCGCTGGATTATTATCATTTATGCAGCTTGGAAGAATTGAATGACGTCCAGATAAGCCATCCACATCGCATCAACTGCTTCCAGATTTAGGACTGAGTCAATCTGCGTTCTATACGGCTGTGCGGATACGCTGGATTGAGTGTGATTACAGTAGCCAGTATTGGCCAAACTAACTTAATCTAAGTAATTTTACAGCGGAATTCGGTGTTCTTATGGAACAGGCGAGTGTGCAATAATTGTGAAAGTGGACTCAGTTCCATTGTAAAAGCATATGACTTCTGTGAAACTATCGAAAAAAAGCACCAAGTCCTGACAACCTCACAAACTGCTCATTCCATTCAATTGAGTGATTTGACTATATCCTCTGACCTTGCGTATCCGGTGCCCATATTCTCGAAGAAACAAACTACTTCGCACCAATCAATTTAATTCCAAACCTACGAAAAGAAATGTCTGGCAACATCACTCGGTTATAAATAAGCCCCGGGTTCTTTTAAGTGATCAAAGCAGACGTAAGGTGATCAACCATTATCATGATATACTATCGGCGGCTTCATCAAACACTCGAGAACCGCGCTAGCGCACAAAAATATTGATTATTCCCGCCGCGCTTATTACCTTATTCAAACACAAGCAAGAGGCCGCATCAAACCAGAGGTCATCGATATTCAAAATTTAATTAATGGCCAATGATAATTCTTCTTAATAACAACAGCGGCAGCCGTTCCAGTACATTCAGCTCCAGCTTCAGTCACAGTAGTCGGACGAATGACAAATGATCCGACAGCTCACCGCAGAGAAAGGTGTGTTTAATGTCTACCTCTCCCTGCCTGCCGGAGAGCCAGCGATTTACCAAAAGATCCCACATCCCAGCGGTGGCAGCCACTCATTACAATGACACCAGGTAATTTTCAGCTGTCATTATTACCACATACTCGCCCCGGAGCGGCTTCATTGGCGAGATATTCAAATCGGCTTGTCATCTGACAGCCAACACAAAGCCCCCAACCAAACCGACAGGTCGACCATCCGAGAAGGCGTGTAATTTACCCCATCGATCATGATTAGTGGGAATTGTACTCTGCTCGGTTCCCAGTCTCTGCCTCGCTCCGGTGATTTAAGGGATCTCCCCAGAGTCCAATTGTCAAAAATTTCACTCACAGTCAGATGTTAATTCGATTCAGAGAGACCATTCCAGTTCCGAAAGCGGTGCGGCAATCCGAAGTGTGCGTGGGGAGGGGCAGGGGGAACCAGTGCAGCCGCAACCGGGAGCTTTGCTTGTTTAATTTATCATTAATTTCTTTTTGGTGTTTTTTGACAGCAGAGAGTGAGATATGTACGCGAGGCGGCAACCGTAGACCGTCCAGCCAAACTTGGGTTTGCCGCTGTCTACTGCCGACTGTCTGCTGTCTACCGAGGCCAGGCAAGCGGAAAAATTGAAAAACCGAACAATGCTACCGAAAACAGTGACCATTCCGGGGCGACTTCCCCCCTGCTTCCTGTGTCATTTGTCTGCCAGTTTTCCCGTTGGAACCGACAACCGACCTGATGATTAATGATCCCACCGGCGACCGGTGGGAGGGTGATTTTTTATGCGGTCATACATGTTATTCCAAGCCTTATCGCATTCAGATGCGGTAAAGGTGTATGAAGTGTGGAAAATGCTTACGTGGTCTGGATGCATTTTTGATGAGCGAAAGTCAACACACCCCGACGCGCGACCTGAGTTATACGTGAACGTATACGTGTATTCTGGAAAACTAAAATTGTCTGACAAACAACAAACAAATGGACTTAATGAGTTGGTTAATTTGTGTCTACATGCCTAGCCGGGTTGCGGTCACCCGCATAGGTTTTTGTCGTCGTGGTCGTCGCCCGTTTTGTTTAGCAATTTCGAGTTGGTCATTCCAATTTGATACGCACTGGCGCGTTAAGCGGTTCCGGGAATGTGGAACAAATGGAAACACATTTTGTTTAATTACGTGGCGACCAGGTCAATTAATGCCAACCGCTTGGACACCTGTAGATGGCTAGACTTAATTTCATTTCGAAGAGTACATTTTAATGACTTAAATTCAGCATATGAATATGAATTGTGTGTGTGGGAGCATTAACATGCCTTGAACCTTGGGAAAGGGAATGATTTCAAAGGGTCGCATATCCGGTGTCATACGCAATTTGAGAAAGTGTGAGATTATTTAGGGCATTGTTTCGGTTTGCATTTGGCTAGCCTGGGTGGGGTATCTTTTTTCAGACATTCCTGAATTGGAGATTAAATATTTTGGGGTGGGTTTCGGACGCCGTTGGAGCGCAACTTAGTTGGTGACTTGAGGGGTATCTTTAGTAATTCTGTGACCACTCTAGGTGGGATGATTGGATAGTTAAGGATATCTCGCTTAGTATTTTGAGTCTGTTGGTTTCTAGTGTTGGATATTTGTTTGAGAGATTTGTGTTTAGTTTGTCCACTGTTTCCGGACTTTACTGCTTATGGCTATTTTGATTGGCTAGTCGCATGAAGAGGGGCCGTGATTGCTCCACATTGTAACTATATATAAGGTTTTTTGGCTAAAAGTCTTTATTCTCGTTTTGGCTCCATTTTCGTGACTGGTTTCACAATTTGACGACCTGAAGTTCAGACGTTTAGACGTAGATGCATTTGCAAATCAGCTAGCCTTCGTTTATTTTTTACTGGCACCCAAGCATATTGGTCTCTGTTAAATATTATAAATGCGTTATGGGAATATCACTCCAGCTTTCATAAGTGCCAGGGCACACTGTCATTCAAGGAAACGAAAGAGCAAAGAGTACGGATGCAGATTCATGACCCACATTCTCAAAAAACGTTACCTAGAATACTTAAGCAAATTGCCAAGAACGCTAATATCAGAATATGTCGCTTTTTTGGACATTTTCGATTTTATCAAAAAACCTTAAACTAATTTACTGAAGAATGGGTAAAACAGACTAGCGGTTTTTTCCTGGTGGCTTCCTCTTCTTTGCTTGGCGCTACAGCTCGGGGTGGACCTGGGCCTCAATCAACAAGCTTCTCGAGCCAGAACTATCTTCCGCCAGCTTCCAGCTACGCAGACTAAGCTACATGGTTAGGATCCTTCTCTACTGGAGTGCACCATCTCGTTCGAGGACGTCCTCTATTGCGTTGTAAAAAATGGCTCAGCATCAAAGACTCTTCGAGTGGGAGCTGTGGTGTCTATCCGCTCTACATGACCTAGCCATCTTAAGCGTTGGATCGGAAGACGCTTAAATTGATGTATGCCCTTGTGCCCTTGTAGACGTAGTCGTTGACTGCCTCAAGGTTTCTGCTGACCGCTCCGTCCGAGACGTCGTTGTTGTGTCCTTTCGTTATGACAAAATGCACTTTGTTTTGCCCTGATTTTTTAACGCCAGCAAATGTGTCAATGACACGGCTCGCTGTGTTCATCAAATCACATCAATGTCGCACGCGTAGGCAAGCAGTTGAAATTGGTAGATCGTGCCTCTGGTTTTGACGCTTGAGTTTCGCACGATCTTCTCAAGTATGACATTGAAGAAGTCACATGACAGCTTGTCGCCTCGCCTAAAACATTTTGTTGATAATGAGGGTCTCGGTGTGTTCGTTACCGACCTTGATGGAGAAGCAGAGAACTCTCTCCATCGTATCCTGCACAACCTGACGAGTTTGGCAGGAATGTCGGAACTAGACATGCCATTGTATAGGTATACAGCTTAAAGTCGACAAATTGGTGGTGGGTGTCTATCTGCATATCTTGGGTTTTTCTTGAAGATCTGCTGTAATGTGAAGGTTTGAACGCTTGTGGACTTAGGTTGTTGACAAATGGTTCCAGACGTTCACACCAATCGGCGGAGAGTCCCTCGATAGTTGGCGCAGTCAATGGGGCCTCCTTTCTTTTGCACCATACAAACAATGCTGAGATTCCACTCGTCGGGCATCCTTTCCTGCCACAATATCTTAGACATGAGCTGGTGCATGCGCCTAATCAGATCATCAGAATTTGTGCGATCATTGCCGTTTAACAGACTGTTTCCAAATTTTCAGCATCGACTGCGATCATAACACTACTTGCCGATTTTCGTCCTTGCAGGCTTCGATTCGAGGTCTATACCCTCCGGAGAGCTGTTTTACTTTTTGTTAAAACTTTTGCACCTCATTCCTACCGTAACACCACTTCATATGTTAATTGTGACAACAGGTTTTTAAAATACCGAAAATATTCTACCAAATATCTAGTTTACTCGTCCCCACTCTTCATGCATCTGCCACCTGCAAAAAGAACTTTGGCATTTTCTTACTGTTTTCACAATATACTATGTATTTCTTAGGATTATTAAAAAAACTATAATCAGTCGAAAAAAAAAGTTGGTAACGCTAGACTCAGTGCACGTTATTAGACAGGTGTGACAGAATACACCACATCTAGCCCCATACGCCAGCTTCGATCCAGGAAATCGTGTATTAGGTAAAACACCAGTTGCAACGCTGCAAGTATTGACTCAGAATTATTGGGTTTTTTTTTTAATCTCCCAAATCATTGATTTCGAAATCAAGGTTGCAGATAAAGGGAAGTTCGGGAGGGTTGACAGATAAAACACCCTGCTACTTCTAAGATGTAGGTGGCCCGTGGAGTTTTGGGTATGTGCGTCGACCCCAACATCGACGTCGAAGGTTCGATTCCAGCTCTGAGCGACAAAAATAAGTTTCACGGCCACACCTCTTTCGAGTCACTGACAATGCTTAAAGAGTATTTCCTGTCTAGAAAAAGCTTCTTAAACTTGGCCGTTCGGAGTCGGCATAAAACTGTAGGTCCCTTCCACTCGTGTGAAAACAAAAGCACGTACAACACGAGTGGTTGCTGAGAAGCTGAAGAAGGCCCTGGACTCCTACGGGCTGTAGCGCCACCTATGCAATTATTATAGCAAATATATTAAATGTACTGAAAGCTCTATTTATGAAGTAAGTAGAATTTGAAAACACTGTCGAAAGCAGAAGTAGACAAACCGATTAAAATTAAAATTTACTACACTCAAGCCTTCTTGTACGAGTTTTAGGAGAACCCCGTTGGGTTACTCAATTTGTTTTGGCCATCACATGGACACAGGTAAGAATTGCACAGTATTTTATGGGCTTGGGTGTCTGAATAATTTGTTATTGCATTTCAATTTTTCTTCAAAACAGCAGCATTCAGTGCAACCTACAAGACCGTATCGCAATTCAGATTTGACATCATAATCTCTGGATTATAGGAGATTGATTTCAAATGGACCCTTAATTACTGTCTCGAGACCCAAAAGTTGTTCTGTTTCCGGATAGCAAAAATCTTGCATTCAAATTTGATACAGCCTTCCGGTGGACGATACTCGCTACCACATCCCAGCAGCAGCTTTGTGTACACCTCAACGCCGACTGACTAGTGACTAAAATAAAAATACAGTCCCCACTTTTTCCATGGATAGGTACAAAAATATTCCACAAACTACGACAAGCCATTTATACAACTCAATCACAACCGCAATTTAATTTACGATTTGAAATTGCTCAAGTTTACGTAGTACACTTAACAAACGTGTTTATTGAGAGCGCTGAGCAAATTCCATGCTTATACAGCTGTCTGCACTAATTAACCTGACAACATTAAGCCAAACAACTTAACAAATAAATTTATGCCAACACTTTGCGCTGTCTCGTCCGAATTGTGTTTTTGAAGCGGGCATCATAAAAATGCACAAATTGTAATTATCTCTCCCCTCGTGTGGCCGCAGTTCTGTCTACCCAGCCCAGCCACATACAATCGCTGCTGTTGCTCTGATGCCGCGGCCGCAGCCAGCAGACACCACCAGCAGAAGATTATATGAAAGTAGCCTTTGGCGAGCACCCATCATCGCAATGTGCGACCCGTGTGTTGGTGCGTTGACGTTTCTGTCACAAACTTAATTAATTTGTGCGTGTCAGCTGCAACACAAGAGTGTAATCAACATGGACTCAGAGCTCCCGGTTCCCGGTTCCCTGCCTTTTATTAAAATAAACTTATTTTTTTGTTTGTTTGTTTCTTGTTGTTGTTGTTGCTGTTAAGTTTGCTCACCACATTTTGCTGGCACAGCCGCGAGCGACAGTAGATTGCGTGCATCTCACTCAGAAACCCGCACCGACGAAATAACCTTGTTAAGAGCTCGCCCGGTCGCCTGGACTGTGCGAATGGAGATGCCTGGTGCATGGTAGTTATCCATCAACCAGAGTCGGGACGTTCCTCCTTTCAATTGCATAAATTTATTGGCAAAGTATAAGCCGTGCTCTCATTGCATATGCAATTCCTGGCCCGCTATCAAGCCGCCTTCCTCCATTTCCACAGATGCCGCGTGCACCCAGACCCGAGGAGTACCTCGTTTGTGCAGTAGGCTTTAATCAAGCATCAATGCTCCTTGCTGTGCTGTTGTTGTCGATGCCGGTGTCGTTGCTGGTGCTGGTGCTGTGGCCCTGTGCTGCGCTTCTTTAGTTGACTTGGTTTGTTTATTTGACAGCAGTTCCTTTTAAATCACTCAAGTCTCTTCATGTGTCAGTCTGCCGTCCATCGTCCGTCGACTGAGTCGTCCGGCAGTGGGATTGATGGACAGATGACAATGGCTTTGACATGAAACTTTCCTGGTCCCCCTTGAGTGAATGTCCTTTCGTTGCTGCTCGAAGAGTAAATTGGTGTTTTTGAGAGTGATATTTAGAGTGGAATAATTGACGAAGACGTCTGCAGAGCAGCGAAAACTAATGGGCTTCGGTGTCGGTTGTCGACTGTCGGCTGTCTTCTGTCGGTTGTCCTTAAAGACCAAGTGCACCATGGGATGCTTGGAGGTTCGATTGTCTATAGATGGTTAAGCAGGAACTTATTTCCAAAGCACGGCACGAACAAGACAGTTATCATGCGTCGGTGTCCAGACAGATAAACACAGGTGTGTTAGTTCATCGTTCACAGGATATACATGCGTAGTGAATCATTGGCTCCCCAATCTATTCCTGGGAAGAAGAGCAAGCCACAAACTTTATTCGAGGCAATTCGTGGAACGCTTTAAGTTGTTCCCAAGAATGCCTTAATTTTGATGCCATCCCAAGGGATAACATGCCACAGTTGCTGTGCTATAAACTCACAGCAAAGCCTCAAACATTGGAAACAGCAAACGATCTTCGAACTTCGCCGAATAGAAACTCCTTGAGAACAAACGAAAAAAGATCGAAGCGCTTCGCTGTGCCAAAGAGACGATGAAGAATACACATAATTGCTGGAAGGGAGTCACGACAGCGGGGCAGCTCGCACAAATAAACATGACGTGTCATAAATCAATATGTTTCGGCTCATAAATTCATGTTGGGGCCAGTGACAAACGATCCGCTTGAAGCATAAAAAACTAACATGCTCACCGTTCACTCTCCCTTGCTTTAATGAATATGAATTCACGTTGTTGCCACTGTTCAAATGGCCTCGGGCGGCAGCGGAGCGGCGCGGCGGCGTCTGCCCTACCATCCTGGTTACCATTCTATTACATCCTTTGTGACTCTCTTTGTGTGCGCGCTGACCAAAGGAATCACCGACTGGGTGACAGATTTACTTCTCAAGCTTACTCTGAGCTGGTAATCTTTGAAAAGTGTACACTAGTGACTTTTTTCGATAAAAGGGGATCGACTTTAAACTCTTGGGTCTTTTTCAAGATCTGAATATTTGGTCAATAGTGGATTTTACTGGCATGGACCAGCATTGATATTGATCACGATCACCCATACTTTCACGCTCTAGTAAGTTAAGGCTTCTGGCCCTATTATACAAGATGTTCAGGAGACTATTTCCTCCATAATTGGCTCAGTTTAGAGGGTCTCCTTTTTTAAGGATCGGGCAAACTATGCTGACATTCCATTCGTAGGGCATACTTTCATCCACCAGACCTTAAAGATAAGTTTGTGCATGCAACTAAGCCAATTATAACCATCAGCTTTAAAAGCTCGGCAGTTAGTCCATCGGCACCAGCAGCCTTGTTGGTCTTTAGTTTGGCGATTGCTGCCATCACATCAATCAGGTCAAGAGCCCGTCATTCTTGTCCATCATTGAAGGATTAGTCAATACCCAGTATTTATGGAGACGCAATACAGCGTATTGTCTAGTTTTGGCATCCCTGCTTAACTCGTCCGTTTTTGCAGAATGATGATGGAACACGCCAGATGCTCCGTCAAGATCGGTAAAAATTGTACCGAGGGCTTTTATGTCAGAAAAGGATTCAGACAAGGCGACGCACTGTTGTGCGACTTTTTTAACATCATTCTCGGGAAGATAGTGAGAAACTCAAACGTCAACACCAGAGGCACGATCTTCTTCGTTTGTGAGCAGCGAGAAGGAAGCGGCCAAGATGGGGCTTGCGGTTGAATGAGGATAAGACGAAGTAAATGCTGTCTACGAAAACGCCCACCAAACCGACGTCTTGGACAAAACGTCACTATAGACAGTTTTAACATCGAAGTAGTGAACGACTTTGTCTACCTTGGCTCCAAAGTTAATACAAGAAACGACACCACCGCAGCCATAAAACAGAGGATCAGGCTGTCCAATCACTGTATTTTCGCACTTGGGAGGCCAGTGTGTAGCCGTCCAGTTTGGTCACCAAATTTTACCAGTGTATTGACTGATGCATTGCTAACATCATTGTCAAAGAAGTATGAGCCTATAGTGGCTTTCCTAGTTGTGGCGAGCGCAGGGCAGTCGTGTTTTTCAGCACAATAAAAAAAACATAGCATAAGCCGAAAGGCACAGACAAAAATATGTACAATAGGAATAGCTTAGAGTACCCGTATAGAATCAGTAGGTTAGGTGTAAGAACAGGTGTTAAGTTAGTTAAGCTAGTTTTAAGCATTTTTGTCTAGCATGTAAGTATATGAATTAAAAATAAAAACCTGACTGCTTGTCTCTTCATCCTCACCTAGGCAGCTTCAACAGAAGTAATTGGAGAAATGGCCAAATCCGTTTGTGTAGCAGTGTTCGGTGATTATTTCCACTGCTATGCTTATTTTTGATCGTTTAAAGATATCAGGCTACTTGATCTTTTTGGGTGAAAATAAGGACAGATTTGTTTTGCTTTTCGACAGGTGCTGCTTGTCAACTATATGGCATGTATTTTCTAAGAACAGTGGTTAGTGAGCTGTAACTTAAAGATTGTTAAGCGGTTCCATCAACCGTCAGTCTTGTAGGGTGTTCAACGAGTTCGTCTTTCGGTGCGTGCAAGTTAATTAATAAAGCAAACATAACCTTATTTAAATTATTTTATTTAATCTTTATTCGAACTCTCAGATTCAACGGATTACTAGATTGGAGGTTCGATCAGGACTGACAACCAATATGCAAAAATATAAGAAAAATGTGGGTTGCTCCGATGGTACCCTCTCGTTGTCTAAATTTCGCTTAGAGAGCGCAGTCTTATGTCCAATCGGTTATACTGGTATAATTGGCTTTTTGATTAATTATTGTATAGACACTCACATCTCTATAGCTTGGCACTCAGCACAGGCGAATTTTAAACAGCACCGATACCTCGTTAAGGTGTAATTTTTGAGCTTAAAGAAAACGATGGCAGAGACTTAACATTAGGGGACTTAACGTAAGCTTACGATGCAGATACCTCAAGTGGATATCACGGTCCACCGTGAGAGGACAGGGCTTTGCAAATCGCCATTACTTCTTTTTGGACACACTGCAGTTATCGAGGATACTAACAGTTTTGTTCAGTTTTAACCTCACCACGAAGAATCCGCTTGCTACTCCATTTTCCGCCTTGGAACCATCTGTGTAGAAGTGTATCGCTTTACCATAAGGTATGGTGCTGCCTGGAATGAGGGTTTTGAAAGTGGTTTCCGGGGAGTGTCCAGGTGAAGTGTAGTTAGTTTTCGGTAAAACTTCTTCGTGTAGGTTTTTGGCGTGTCCGTAGATGTAACTATTCAGAACAAGCCCTTAGGCGAATAGCGCAGTGGGTTTCTAATCGCTTACCAAAGATATCCAACTTGGTGAAGTTCATTTGAATGGCAAGTGCATCGGTAGGAGTGGTTTTGAGGGCTCCTCTGCAGGTGCAGGCTTGTATTTATACCTTTCTTAGTTTGTTTAGGTGAATGCGGACGTATAATGTAGGCCACTAAACAACCACACCGCAAAGGGGGGTGTAATGATAACCCAGTGTGAAGGCCCATTTCATATCCAATGGCTTTCTGGCTCACGTATAAGCCCGTAATGGCTTTTCTTACTCTTTCTTCTGGGTTGAGTTTCAAGTTTAGTCTGCTATTTCTTATTTGTAAGGCCAAGGCATTTAGCCTTATTCGAGAACGGGATACTGGTGACTGTTAACGAGGAGAGAGGTCATTGAGAGGCATTTTATATTATTAGAGAAGAGGACGATTTCTATCTCGTAAGCATTGATTCCTAGGTCATGTTCAGGTTAGTAGTAGCAGGTTACTTACTGCTACTGAGACTCCCCCTTAAGGTGTCCTCTTCTGATAGAGTTTTTGAAGCACGCATTTCCTAGAATAGCATAAATACACTACGCGTAAGTAGTTGATCTATTCTTCCTACTAGTCTTGCTGCTCTTCCAGTATGCCTTTCTGTGTAAGTCTAGGCTGGAGGATGTTCTTATATTTATATAGGAAAGCAACCATTGGTGAGTACCAAAATGTGCAGGACTGTTTATCCAGTCAGTCTTTGTTGTACGCAAATTGAGATAGCGAGAGCTTAGTTGGGTCTATACGCGATCTTAAATGTAGATCAACGAGCCTTTCTAGAGTTTTCAATACAAAAGGAAGGTAAGCTGATAGATCTTAGATCCTTAAGGTGAACGTAGGATCTCTTGCCGCATTAGCTATGGAAACGTCTTTAATTTGTTTTTATCTGGTGGGGATGTGACCATCTGACTTTCACTGACACTCTTCATCCTTCTGTATGACGCTGAGCAAACGAACAAGTCCTGGAGTCTTCGAGAGCAAAAAAGATCAAGAAGACGACATGTGCCAAGAGTGCATGGACAGCTTAGCTTCAGCCGCCTAAGTTTTCGAACTCTTACTTAATTACTTGTCACGCAGACGAACCATGGAACTCACCATTGGGAAAAAACGCAATGGAGGACGCCCACAAACCAACTTCGAGGTAGTCAGGGAACAAGTGTGCCTCCCTCGAACTACCAATGTGTCTTTGCTATATACTCATGAGCTATATTGACAAGGAAGATATTGGACTTGTCGTTGATAAGCCTAGCGTATGAAGTTGAGGCTACTCCATCTAAGAGTGTTGCGCCTCACAAAGCAGAGGAAAAGCTGAAGAGCCTCCTTCCGAGGCCATCTTTTCGTCGAATTATACTAGTGTCCAACCTTTCAGAATGGGAACAAGCTTGTGAACCACGGTACCAGGTTTCAACCTGCAGATACAACGGTCGTTTACGACACGTACACACGACGCTTGTGATGGAGGTTAACTGATTTCTACCAAAGGATCTCATGCCATCCACACCCCGTACATCATTAAGAAAATTTTCTCAGTCGGGAAAGTTCAGCTGCCGCATGCAGCACCTTCAAATTCGAAGCCTATAGGTCATGATTTCCCATTAATAAGCCGCTGTTTCACACTTTCGCAATATTCTTGTACCACCACATCGAATGGGAAATCCCGGTGGCAATGCCAGCAATGTCAGCCAATTTTTGCCAACGCATCTCTCGGAAAGCCGACTAAAAACAAAATCATCCATCAAAAGCCAAAGAAAAACAAGAAGAAGAAATAAACAATTAACGTCGCGTCGCAAATAACCAGGACTGTGCGCAGCGAATATGCGTGCCATCATGTGTCTGTCTGTGTTCGTGACGTCTTCCTTCAACTTTTCGGCCATAAATAACCAGAATGATTGACAGTGCTGACAGTTTTGATCGATAGTCATCAGTCGACGGCAGAAATATGTTCGAAATAAATATCATTGTGATGTTCGCAGAGCTTCTAAGTTTTCGACGGCCTGCTAGGCCAGCGGCAATGCAGCGAAATTCTCGTAGGAGCAATGCCAGCAATGTGTGTGCGCAAGTCGGCCTCAGTGGACACGTTTGGACGATGAACGGTGGCCGGTCACGTCAGTGGATGGCCAAGGGGAGGGCGGAACAATGGTGAGAATTCGCATGCGGACAGCTCCAACTGATGGAATTTTTCGGCGGCAGCAATTCTGCTGCATTTGATGGACGGCAATGACAATGCAACGGGCAAAGAGTTGAAGTCATCAGCATCATTTGGAGGATTTATGTCATGCTGGCTGGCTACTGGTACTGGTTCAGGCGAGGCTGCTGCTTGATGCCTGCGACTGAGAATGGCTACTGTGAAGGGCTGGTATCCATCAGCGGCCTCAACGGACAAAGGGTCCAAATGGCACAAATAACAAAGTGCTCCAATTTACATACAATGGATGCTTCAGAGAAGATGCGCAGAAAATACTCACACTCATCGGCGGATGGAGCGACGGCGACAGGGACGTCAACAGTTCAGAAGTCGATTGATGGAATGGCAGGGTTTTTCTGTGATTGGCGGCAACAATCAATAGGGCGAGGTGATGCGATGGGCTTTCATGGTATTCTTGTTGCGAGAGGTTGTTACAAGGGATCAACATGGGCGATTGCGGAATAATTCATTTAAGGGCGAGGTGGAAAATTGCCACTTGACGTGTGTGTGTGCGCGGGCTGTGCAAAATGCGAATCAATTGAACAATATTTTCCCAAAAACTATTTTATTTTTCATGTAATGCTTAACACATTGTACGGGCAGTAGCTTGCAAAAGCTAACTTCATCAAAAAGCTGTGCTGCACTTTGGCGACCCATTAGGGTACATTGTTCTGTCACTTTTCTGCTATGTTTTGGAAGTAGAAGTCATTAGTAAATATGAAGTTGTCAACGATGAAACGGAATTTCTGTTTAAAAGCGCTCCTTGCCTGATAGACTGTCTGTTTTCTCTTTAGGTTCACAAGTGGCCCTGACTTCTGTACATGTGTTGTAATATAATTATTTTCGGTACATCAGCTGCTTGATCTAGGAATAATACTTAGTAATTCCAGTTTACTTTTTTGCGAGGATATTACTGAGGTCGTGCACATTCTTCTTTCTTCTTCTTCTTTAACAGGCGCTACAGTCGGAAGTTGACCTGGGCCTCAGCCACCTATATCCTTTCTATCTAGCTCGGTCTTGTGCTAGCTGCTTCCAGTCACGCGCGTTCAACTTATGCTGGTCCCCTTCTAGCTGCGTGTGCCACCGTAGGCGTGGTCTTCCTTTACCACTTTGTCTCTCGGGGGTTGGAGTCGAAGACTTTCCGGGCCGGAGCATTGGTGTCCATTCGCTCGACGTGATCTAGCCTTCTGAGACAATAGATTCGGACTCGTTTGACCAGGTCGATGTCGCTGTGTAGCCCGTGCAGCTCGTCGTTCAGTCTCCTCCTCCAAACAACATCCGTGCATACGAGACCGAAGATATTTCGAAGGACTTTTCTCTCGAAGCGACCAAGAACATCTTCGTCCGTTTTAATTAGTTTCCATGCTTCTACGCGAAACAGCAGTCCATGCTTCTGCGCCAAACAGCAGGACTGGGTCTATATAGAGATACCTTGGTTCTTCGAGAGATGGCTTTATTCCTCACTAGCCTCCCAAGTGCGAAAATACAGTGATTGGCCAGAGTGATCCTCTGTTTTATCTCTGCAAAACTGTCGTTGTTGATGTTAACTTCGGAGCCTAGGTAGACAATGTCCCTCACTACCTTGAAATTACAACTAGTGATAGTCCATTGTGAGGTTTTGTCCAACACGTCGGTGTTGGTGGACCTTTTTTGAAGACAGCATATACTTCGTCTTCAATTATTAACCGCAAGCCCCATCTTGGCCGCTTCCTTCTCGATGCTCACAAACGCTTTACTGACAGTCCGTTGTGTTCTTCCGCTGATGTCAATGCCATCGGCATATGCGAGCAGTTGCACAGATTTATGGAAGATCGTGCCTCTGGTGTTGACATCTGAGTTCCGTACAATTTTCTCGAAAATGATATTAAAAAAGTTGCATGACAGTGCGTCGCCTTGTCTAAATCCTTTCCTGACATCAAAGGTCTCGGTAAAATTTTTACCGACCTTGACAGAGCATCGGCCGGTCTGTATCGTCATTCTGCAAGAACGGACGATTTTTGCAGGGATGCCAAAACTAGACAAGGCGCTGTATAACTCGTCTCTATAAATACTGTCATACGCGGCATTAAAGTCATGAACGGGCACCAACTTGAAACTCTTGGGTCTTTTCCAAGATCTGCCGTAAAGTGAATATTTGGTCAGCAGTGGATTTAGCTGGAATGAAGCCGCACTGTTATTGACCAATCTGGCTGTTAACGTAGGGTTTCAGACGATTACACAGAAAGGCAGAAAAGATTTTATAGGATATATTTAGGAGACTTATCCCACAGTTTAGAGGGTCACCTTTCTTTAGGATCGGGCAGACGATGCTGAGATGTAGATGAGTTGTGCAACTCACCAAATCATCACCAGCTGCTGTTAAGAGCTCGGCAGACAGACCACTGGCACCAGCAGTCTTATTGGAGATCAGTTTGGCGATTGCTGCCGTCACTTCACTCAGGTCGGGAGGGCGGAATTCTTGTCCTTCATCGCCTATATTGGATGGGTCGTGCAGATTGGAAGCGCCAAATCGAAATCGGGCAAAAATGGTAGTAAAGGCGTCATCAAACACAGCAAACTCACCTGGAAAAGACACACAGAAAATATAAACAGGAGGAGACTTAATAATTTGCTTTAATGATCTGTGCAAGCTTAGCGGGAAAATCTTGGGATTGCAGTCCAAGCATCTTAAGATGGATGTACATAGCTATCGTTAGAATAACAAGATAGACACTCAGCAAAGTTCAAAGGTTCACATGCCTCTGTATTACAAGAGCCATGAGAACTTATCCAACTGCCGCCATGGAGGTGCTGTTGCACCTGTCCCCATTGCATCTAGTGGATTCTGAATACTATAACGCGAATGGCAAAAGAAGGGTTAGGAAACGAAATTTCATCTAGACAATTCGACGCACTAGTTTCTTCCAATCTTCTTTCGAAAGATGACGCAATTTCGAAATGAATAAATTGAACAAAACGAGTTCACCATTAGGCTAAGTACCATAACAGATTAGAGTAACCAATCCAAAGTCCACAGACTGAGCAGCAATATGGTATACAGACAGATCAATGACTGGGGCGGGAGTATTTGGACCTCAGACAACGTACTACAAAACCATGGTCAAACGCACCAGTATCTTTTAGCAGAAGTGTATGCTATGGGCAGATGTGCTCAGGCACCAAGCTTGTGTGTAAATGTTTGCAAAGGCTTAAGAAGCTGATCAGAAGGGTAAAAATCTGCTGGATTTCTGGCCATACAGAAATAAAATTCTTCAAATCATTCTGCGCTTCCTATATAATGGAATCATGGGAGTTTTCAGGTAACTAGAAAAAAGGAACCCGGCAAACACCTCTGACGACACTCATGGCATTAAGCCGGAAGGGATTTGAGGCATGTATCAGAATAAGCAAGAACAATCTTCGTATCCTAACAGTGCACTGTAGAATAAGGGAGCGCTGCAAGAATCTAATTGTGCATTTTGTGAGGCACTAGCGAAGTACTTATATGCTATCCTCAAAAAAGGGCATACAACATCGACGTCTTGGACAGAGCGTCTCAATGGGCAGCTATAACTTCGAGGTAGACAACGACTTCACTTACCTCCACACCGGAGTGAATTGTACCAATAACATCAGCACCGAGATCGAGCGTAAGATAACTCTTGCCAACCGCTGTTTTCACGCAGAGGACGCACCCAGGTGGAGAAAGACCTCAACCAACTTGGTGTGCGGAACTGGAGACAGCTAGCTAGAGATCGCGCTAGTTGGAGAGGCTTGTTGGTTGAGGTCCAGGTCCACCCAAGACTGTCATCTATCTTGTCAAAGAATGAATTGAAGGCGCAAGAACCAGCTCTTATTCTCAATTGACAAGCAGTGGCAGAAAATGTATTAGATTAGCTCTCAACTACTTCCTCATCTATATTACTTCCGCAGCGATAATCTATAAGGGCCTTTGTCCTTCCTGTCTTGTTCCCTGGACAGAACCCAGCAATGGCATCCACCGTATTGCCAATATTTGGTATGCTTTGAGAAATTACTTTTTCGGACAAATCCTGATTCGTAAATCTACTGTCCCATCATAAAGTCTCCTTTGGTAGGCGATTATAGGTGGTGCGAGGGACTCATATTGGCTCTTCTGTAATGTGCTATAAAATGCCTAAGTGCCTAGCGAATTCTACCGCTACACAACTACCAGAGACGTCTCAATTTTTAGCTCATTGATGCAGGATACCTCTCGCTCATATTTTCCTGCCGATTACGGCATCTGGCGAACTGACTGCGGAGGGAAAATCTCGCATCCGCTATTTTCTCATTATAGAAAACCTAATCCATAAAAAGACCGGATGTCGGTGAAGTAGTGCGATAAAATGCTATTATAGAAAACGCAACTCATGCTCATTTTGTTACGTTTTCAATCCGAATCAAATGAGCTGCGGATTCGGAGGATGAGTGGTTGCAACGAAAGTAAATTTTAGAACAATTAAAAAAATTCAAAAAACTTAATCTTGATTTTTCATACAGATAAAATTTTGGTTGCCTCTTTTTTCTCTCATGCTTAACCCCTTATGTGCTCGGATGTCTACATTTTTAGCATTTTTCCAAAGCAAGTTGAATAAAAAAATATTTTTGCATAACAACGGGGTCCTTGGTTCTCAGTAGCTTCCTAAAAACAATTAGGAAATATTTCCAGGACTCTTACACTATACTTTTCAAATCAATCAAATCGCGGCTGGATGACTACAAATGTAGTCACAAAGACAAACAACGCATGCTTCCTGTTCGTTGTCAATTTTGCAAAATAGTAAACAGTAAACAGAATGAGTACTCGTAAGAATTGCAGTTGGTGCAAAAAAGCAGTGTGTGGCACACACTCGGTCACATATGTTTTCGAAGATTGCTGCTCCAAGAATGATAGTTAACTTTTCCAAACATATGTTTTTTATTAAAAATTAATGTACTTAAATTTTTATACAGAAATGAATAAATGTACATATACACTTATAACATATTGAAAACTTTACATTTTATTCCATACAAATATATACTTGCTACAAATGTAGACAACCGACTCTGCACGTAATTTTACATTCCCGAGCACATGAAGGTTAAACTTATTCACATTGAACATAAATATTCTTCCAATAGCAATCCTTGAAAACCTCGGGAAGAACAACTGAAAAATGTCGGCTGTATCATATCAGCTTCACGGTCCTTGGCAGAATATCTATCTGATATCCAACCTCAGTCAGTATTAAACATGCTGCCAAATTCTTTAGGACTTACGGATGTGGATCCTACCACAGGTGGCAGTATTTTCTTCATTATAACATATCTTAATGCTGCTTTAGTCAGCCAGAATAAAATTACAAATCTGAAAGAAATATGCATCAATGAAGATTACAAAAGAACTTCTTCTGCTCGATATCGTCAAAATATGCTTCGCCCTACTTCTGATTTAGAGCGAATATCTTGGGAACCAATGTCTTGCTTCTCTGAATACATAAAAAGGCCACTTGTCCATAATATACTTTGTTCACTCTTTAAATAACTATTTTTCAGCACAATTGAATTAGCAAAATTAAAATTGACAGAAAGCAGAAAGTTTAGCGGGCCGATAATGTAGTTCATATGACGGATTCTATAATAGGGTCAAACTCCGATTGCGGATTTCCACTGGATTCCATAATCGACATGAATACTTCATTTAAGCTTAGTTAGAACACAGCTGCCAATTTAAAGTCCCCTTTGTAAGAGCCATCGTCCGTGTGAAGATAAGAAGCTTTCTTTAAGGGAGTCGCATTTCTTGAACAAAGCGGAGTGTCCATAGTAAGTTTACCCTTGCAAAGTTGAAAATAGGATCGAGTGGTTCAACATGTAGGCATGTTGCTTCAATTCTATTACGTTGTTCGGATACGTAGGCTTGTCTGAAATGAACCATCAGACCACCACAATGAAATAGGTCCGACTATCTGGCGGGCCATGGTTGAAGAACACTGGTCCTTCAACAGGAAAATCACTCGGATCTTCACTGAAGATTCACCAGACACTCTCTATCCGGTGACCTGGCGCCCCATTTTACATGCTTCTTCGTCAACGTAATCTTCGCAGAAGCGGTCCAGTAGTAGGGCAGGGTTATATTTTCAGAAGCTCCATCTCCCATCCATACATATATTTGCATGCATTTGTCCATGTGGATCTGTAAAGCACCAGCTCGTGCTGCATCATCAAACTGCTGCCACTTTGACAGTGTCCAAGTCTGCGCATGTGACCGGAGTGGTGCTCCTCCTTCTCTGCACTGGCTCAGTCGTAAATCATCTTTTCGCGAAAGTTTTCCAAGCCTGTCCTGGTTGGAACAAAAAAAAAAAACGAAAAAACTCAACGAACGGATAGCCTCCCATTTCACCGATGCATGTTAGCCATGCATGCCTGCTCATAAATAATCAACTAACCCTTTCCGCAGTCCCGACCCATAGAGCCATGTGCAGTTTATAAAATACCCGCACAATGTACACATTTGCAGATATTATGCAAATGACACAGTGGCGTACACTCGGGTCGTCCGGGTCGCGCGGCGATCGCTAGGTGTGCAATACATCATTGCTTGGGTGAGAGATGAGGACTCGTAGATTTATGCGTATGGGTTGTCTCGGGTGTATCTGAAAAATTTACTAATATTTAATAAACCCTCCAATGATGAGGAGAAATTTATTATTCATGACGAACGTATGCATCCCCGGGCACATGTGTGTTACCGCAGTCAGGCGGGGTCTTTTCCGAATGACTATGTTATACGTAGATACATATGTGATGTGATGTGAGCAGTTGGGTGGAGGTATTGTGCAACGATAATCTCTAACAACGGGGTAACCTCCAATGTGAGTGGTTCGCATGCGGATCGGAATGGACACGCACGAATGCTCGAATGCGTTGTACTTTGGAATTTATGGGACTGGGTTCCGGTTGAAATAAATCATAATTGTGAGAAGTAAACACACACGCTTCGACTAAGTATGTTAGCCTTGAACTAAGCCAACGAGTTTGCTTTTTTTCCAACTGCAAGGGAAAGTCGTTCAGACGCATACATTTGGGCAGTCTGCTTGATCTCGAGTTAATAAATTGTGGGAATTCTAGTGAGACCTCCTTCAGAGGATAAATGTGAAGACAGATGTGAGCAAGCCAATTGTACTTGAATTACGTCTACTTTCCTTTGCAAAAAGTATCTCACACTTCTTAGAAGTCTCTAACGATGGGATGGGATCTGCTCTTCCAGTTTTGTACTAATCGCACATTCAGAAAGACAATATTCATCGGTGACACCACTCAGCATACTCTTCCAAATTCCTCCTTTAGAATATTTTTTGGCAAACACCTAGCAGCCAGCAGAGAACTGGGTCTAAAAGCATTTCGAATTCGGTCCAAACTCGCTATCGCTCTCCAAGCTATTGTTAACGAATTCGAGTTTCTTCCTAATGACACCGACCGATTATACGCCCAGCCATCTTCGAGAATCTGGAATGAGACGGATTAAAGATGACCTAAGGAATGGGTGTAGGTGTCATCTCTCTCAAGACGTCAATATTTATATATATATATTTTTTTCTCATTAAAGCTTCCAGACCACTATAGCGTATTAGAGGCTGAAACTGTTGCGATAATGGAGGCACAGTCCTGGTTGAAGAATAATGTAATATCCAAAAGCGATCACCATCTGTTGAGAAAGCCGATCTGCGGTTAAGACTCTGGACAATGTCATGTTCACTTCAAAAACATCCATTGCTAATGGTCCCTCAACGAGATGAATGGACTTTTAATATACCCATCAAGTGGGGACATTGTATCATACTGGGCAATAGCAAAGCCGATAAACACCCAAATTGTAGTACAGCCTCTTCCCTCCCCATAGCTCGAGTACGATGATCATGACGTTTCTGGTTCCGGTTCCCTTGGGTGGAGGCTGCCCGATGATCGAATGAACCTGTATAGAGATGTTAGTAGCATGTTAATGATTGCCTATGACGGGTCGATTTCGGCCCCTTTGCGTTAAATTTCGTCTGCTGCCTCATAGCCGGCTATGTCCCTATAACCTGGGACGTAGCATGAGTATGCGTGTGCTGAGTACTAGACATTTTTAGTTCGCCTTCCACTAGCTTTTACTTGATTTCTATTATTATATTATATACTTAATAAGAATGGTAATATCAGCCGCTAGTATTTCCAACATCGATAACATTCTAGCCGCTTCTTTGAATGCAAAGACCTCCGCCAAAAAAAAAACTGCCATGTTAAGGAATTCCGACAGAGCAGTGCAAGCCTTAACGGGAAATGACATTTTAATGGAATTTCAAAATTGAGATATGGAAGTTGTAAACGCGTTCAAAATGTTCAATTTGTAGTCTACTAGGCGCTAGCATGTCCAGTGATGCTTTGCCTCCAACAATTGGATTGGATACTCTTAATGACACTCTTTGCAGCGGTAGCTTGCATGAACAGGTCGATTGGTAGAAGATTCAATAGCTTCTCAAAGCGTGCTGTCGGGGTGGTAGAGAGTACTCCCGTAACGCCCAGGCATGCTAGGCGCTGTATTCTGGTTAGCATCGTTAGATTAGTGGAAGGGGGCCTTTTGCCATATTACATGCCCGCAGGTTGGATGTCCAATACATGATATGGATGAAGAGGGGATAGAAACTACAAATCACCTCCTCTACTCATGTAGTGCTCGAGCCTACTATTTCAACAAGCGCAACGAACGTAATAACGTAAGTAATAGCCAGCCATGAGGCTTTTTCACAAGCATTACATGGTTAAATGATTACGTTTCACTTTGGCTTAAGTGTGACTGCTCTTAACGGTCAGCCACCATAATCTGACCTAAACTTTTTTGGAATGATTCCATTTTTAACTTATTTTTGAATTCCACTGAAATGTCGTGGAGAGGTCTGTTTACTGCCCATCAACTAACGCGCTTATTTATTGGTATAGAGAATGGCAGTGTACTCCAAAACGTTATTGTAAATTTAGTACGTGGGTTTTATTTTTGTTTCCTTTGATTTTTCTCCGGAATGTTTGTTTGCAAAGTGCTCTCGAGGGACCATTCAAAATTCTATCCGCAGAAAGTCAGGAGCAATGAAATACTGGTGATATCACTGGTTGTGCCCAGTTGTAGAACAGAATCGATGACACGATGCGTGAAGTTCGGCCACTTTCTACTAAACGTACAAAGTGATGAAGATTTAACATTTATTCGTAGTCAAATAAATCAAACCGCCCACCCTGGCGGTTGTTACACATTGTATTCAATATGTATAATAGGCCAAAATCCGGCCATTGGTTTAGTCGAAGGATTACTATTGGCGGTATTGGAAATGCATACCTTTTTCTAGGAAATGCGTCAGGAAACCGCGGCAACGATAAGACTTTTCGCGAGATAAAAGAATATATCTTGCTTTAAATAATATTAGAAAAAACAATTTACGTCAAAGTCAGATAAATATCAGCTTCGGAATGTAATGCCCCAAAGACACTCTAGGCGAATAGTTTATATGGTAAAGTTGTGTGGCCTGAGACTTTTTTATATACAATGAGGTAGAGGAATTATAAATTCGCGCATTCATTTAGCAAAGTTTAATTCTCCATATTCTTACTGACTTTTTTGATAGTCCATCCATTCCAGACGTACTGGCAAAATGTTCGGTACAGCCTATAGAATTAGCAGAAAAAGGGGAACTTTTCGAAACAGCGCAACCGATGCAAAAGGACAATAAAATCATAGAACAAGATCGGGTCATCCCTCAACTTCAAATCATAACAAGAAGTATTTAATGTCATTAATTATTACTATTTATTAATTTCTATTGGTAGCATTAATATTTACATAATTTTACTTTGCTTGCGCAGCTTGTACAGAGATGATCTCATGACATTTTCTGCAAGTTAGCTTCTTATCTATGAGGATTTCGAGCTATTTTACAGAGCCAAACCATGGGATATCACTCGAGTTTAATTTGAAATTATTTGAGGGCATGAGACAAATCTTTTTTTTTCTTGTAAAAAAGACTGACTTTTTCCAGAATTTTACTACGCTAACTCAGCAGACTTATTGATCTATAATTTGAGGGATTAGTAGGAGGTTTACCTTGCTTCAGGATTGGGGCTACTCTTGCAAGTTTCCATTTTTTTGGAAACACTGCACTCTAAAACATGCATTTATTATAAATGTGAAGAAATGTTTACCTATAATTGGGAGTTCTTTAAGTATAGTGTTGTTTATTCTATTCAGACCGGGTGATTTCCTGTGCTTTAAATTGCAGATTATGGCGATCTGGTTTATAGGAAAAAACAGTAGAGCGTACATTAAAGTTGGCTATTTCATTTTGAACTACAATGTCAATAGGTGTTGATGATTATTGACCGTAGCAAGGTGATTCGAAAGAAAAGAATCCGCCAGTAGATTAGCCTTTTCTTTGTTGCTGGATGAAGTAACATTTTCGGTTTGAAGTTCGGGAATGAAGGTATTTCTCTACCTCAAACATTTTGCTGTATTTCAGAAAGGTTTAGAATTTGAGTCGAGATGACGGTTCCATTCACTATTTCGAAAGTCTTTAATTTTTAAGGAGATAAGGTTGTGGTAGTTTGTGACTCTTAGATCATTCACGCATCTAACTCCTTGCATAGTTCTTCGTGATTTATTGCATATTTTGATTAGGTTGCCAATACAACGTGGTAGAATAAGGACTCTTTGTGAAGGCATTTTTTTAGGAACAGAAACATTAAGGCTTTCGAAAACTTTCCAGTCAAATCAATTAATGGAATTATCGACATGACTATACCAACATGAGATCTAAACAGCCACCAATTACCATTTTTTTAAAAAATGATGTCAATAATATAAAAAATACTCATCAAGATTTTCAAGAGACACTTTCAGAGGCTCCAAGTGCGGTTGGATGCACTTATTGCCCATGTGTTAGCGGAGATCTAACACTGCAATTGTCTGAAACTATATGATTTGATAAACTGAAACTATATGATTTGATAAACAACTTTCTATTGCGAATGTTGTGCATATAGTTTCTTCGCTTCCAAGCCCAATGCTTACAACCTTTCAGGCGTCTGTTATCATTCCAACGATCTGCATGCTCAATGCGAATAAATGCATCTGAGTTCATCCGCTGGTCTTGAGATTGGGAAAAGTGAAGTGGCCGGAGATTGCATCAAAGGCAAAGTTATTGGCGAAAATTTACTCTCCTCAAAAATTGCTATTAAAAATTTTTTATTGAAAACTAAAGATAACCCATAATGGATCAAGACATATAACATTGGCGTACATAATTAGTTAAATTAGTTACACACCGTCTAAGTAGGAAAATGTGTAAGGTGGCCGTTTACGGATGCACTCCCACTATAGAGTGAAGCTGCCAAGCCGGTAACTGCTTCATTCACCACTTTCGGATGTTCAGAAAATAAGAGACACATTCGTGGAAATGCCAAATAAAGGGAATTGTTTAGCTATTATCTTTTTGGCAACACTGGTTTAAACAGCTTACTCACGTTTCGTGTTCTGTTTCACTGTCAAACATCTTCAGTTTGGTTTATAATTTAAAAATGAATCGTCTTACAAACGAACAATGTTTGCAAATTATTGAATTTTATTATCAAACTGAGTGCTCTGTTAAGAAAATGCTTCGTGCTTCATTCATTCTTTCTTCATCGACGAAGCTCATTTTTGGTTCAATGGGTACGTAAATAAGAACAATTGTCGATCGGCACTGCAAGAGGTACCAATGTATCCAGAAAAAAGTTACAGTTTGGTGCGCGTTATGGGCTGGTGGCATCATGGGACCGTACTTCTTCAAAGATGATGCGAATTGCAACGTAACTGTGAATGGTGGCGCTACCGTAAGATGATATCAAGCTTTTGTTTGCCCAATATGCAAGAGCTTGACTTGCATGACATGTGGTTTCAACAAAACGGTGCCAAATGCCCCACAGCACGCGCAACAATGGACTTATTGAGAGGCGAGTTCGCTGAACATTTTATTTCACTTTCGGGACTGTTCAATTGGCCGCCTAGATCGTGGGATTAGAACCTTACGCCTTTAGACTATTTTTTGTGGGGCTATGTTAAAGCTCATGTCTATGCAGACAAGCCCGCTTCGACGCTTTGACGCATTGGAAGACCACATTGAATCATTTATTCGTGAGATACCGACCGAAAAGTTGGAAAGAGAATGCCAAAATTGGACCATTTGAGGCGCAAAAAAATTGCATGATATAATCTTCAAACATTAAATTATATGGACCGAACTATTGATTCAAATAAGGATTTCATGCATTTTTCTGAATTTTATATTTTTTTTAACTTTCCTATAGGTTTTAAAAAATCACCCTTCAGAAGGTAGTCTTGTTAAGGCACCTGCAATTCTACTTCTTCTTGTGGCGCTACAGTCCCGGGTGAACCTGGGCCTCGGTCAACAATCCTCTCCAGCTGGCACGTTCTTTAGCCAGCTGCTTCCAATTTCGCACTCCAAGTTGGTTAAGGTCCTTCTCTACTTGAGTGCGCCATCGGGTTCGTGGTCGTCCTCTATTGCGTTGTCCCACTGGCTCGGAGTCGAAGACTCTTCGGGCTGGAGCAGTGTTGTCCATGCGCTCTACATGGCCTAGCCATCTTAGGCGTTGAATCCGTAGACGCCTGACTAGACGCATGTCGCTGTATAGCCTGTACAGTTCGTGGTTGAATCTCCTTCTCCAATAACCTTTAACGCAAAGAAACAGCGGTTGGCAAGAGTTATTCTGCGTTTAATCTCGGTACTGATGTTGTTCGCACTATTTACTTGGGAGCCAAGGTAGAAGAAGTCCCTTACTACCTCGAAGTTGTAGCTGCCTATGGTGACGTTTTGGCCGAGTCGTCGATGTTGTGTGTCCTTTCTTGATGACAGCATATACTTTGTTTTGCCCTCATTCACCGCTAAACCCATTTTTGCCGTCTCCGTCTCAATACAAGCAAACGCTTCATTGACGGCTCGCTGATTTCGGCCAATCACGTCAATATCGTCCGCGTTTGCCAGCAGTTGAACGGACTTCTGGAAGATCGTGCCTCTAGAGTTGGCGTGTGAGTTTCGCACGATCTTCTCCATTACGATGTTGAAGAAATCACATGACAGCGCGTCGCCTTGCCTAAGACCTTTTTTGACATTGGAGGTATCGATGAGTTCGTTACCGACCTTGATGGAGCAGCGAGATTTCTCCATCGTCATCCTGCACAATCTGACGAGTTTGGCAGGGATGTCAAACCTAGACATGGCGTTGTATAGCTCGTCTCTATGCACACTGTCATATGCGGCCTTAAAGTCGACAAATAGGTGGTGGGTGTCGATCTGCATCTCTTGGGTTTTTTCAAGGATCTGCCAAATGTGAAAATTTGATCGATAGTGGACTCCCCAGACCTTAAAACCGCACTGATAGGGACCTTTCAGGTTGTTGACGAATGGTTTCAGGCGCTCACACAGAACGGCAGAGAAATTTGTAGGCAATGTTAAGGAGACTTAGCCCCCGATAGTTGGCGCAGTCAAAGGGGTCTCCTTTCTTGTGGATCGGGCAAACGATACTAATATTCCACTCGTCGGGCATGCTTTCCTCCGACCATATCGTGCAGATGAGCTGGTGCATGCGCCCAACCAGATCATCTCCAGCTGCCTTAAACAGTTCCGCGGACAATCCATCCGCTCCAGCAGTTTTGTTCGACTTCAGTCTCGATATCGCTATCTTGATTTCGTCTAGATCGGGGGGACGGAATTCTCTTCTATCGTCGTCCATTGTGTGGAGTGAAACATTCTGCCTGACAGCGGTATTGGTGTCCTCTTCGCCGTTTAACAGTCTGCAGAAGTGATCCTTCCAGATTCTTAGTATCGACTGCGACTCTACTACGAGTTGTCCCTCTTCGTTCGGACAGGCTTCTGTCCGATGTCTGTACCCTTTGGATAGTTGTTTCACCCGCTGGTAAAATTTTCTGACATTATTCTGCCGTACCACCTCTCCATTTCCTCGATCGCGCGCTTCTCATGCTCCTTCTATTTCTTTTTGAGAAGCCGGTGCTCTTCCCTTCTTTTAAGTTCGTAGAGCTCACGAACCGCTCTCGTCCTTCTATCCAGCGTCGCCTTATATGCTGCTAGCTTCGCTGAATGCGCCTGCCGACACTCGTTGTCAAACCATGGGTTTTTTCTAGGTGGCATTTTAAAACCCAGCACATCAGAGGCAGCTTCTCTGATGGCGTTTTGACAACGGTTCCACTGTTCGTCGATTGTTTCGCCTGGCAGGGTTGGACTCTCTGAGAGCTTCAGGGAGACTCGATCGGAGAAGTTCCCAGCGGTCGATTGCGATTGTAGCTTTCCAACGTCAAACTATTTTGGTCTTGCTCTACTCCGTTGTACAATCGATATCCGAGTTCTGACCTTGGCTACAACAAGGTAATGATCCGAGTCGATGTTGGCACCTCGGAACGTTCGGACATCGAGGACACAGGAGGAGTGTCTGACGTCGATCGCAATGTGATCAATCTGGTTGACGGTTGATTGATCAGGGGACCGCCAGGTCCCTTTGTGAACGTTGAGGTGAAGGAACCGCGTGCTGGCTACAGTGAGGTTTCACCCCGTCACGAAGTCCAAAAGCCGGAGTCCATTGTCGGACGTGTTGTCGTGTAAACTGTGTTTTCCGACGACTCTAGCAAAGATTTCTTCCTTGCCCAGCTTTGCATTGAAATCTCCTATAAAATCTCCTATGTCTGCCTCGAACAACAAAACAGCATCCAAACAAGCGCTGCCTTCGCTCTTTGTAGCAATCGCCGTAATATATGTCGCAGTTTTTCATCCTCTTTTTGCCCGGCCCATCCCATCGCACCTCCTGGATGGCGGTGATGTCAGCCTTATAGGCTTCTAGGGTCTCCGCAAGTTCATCGGCTGCACGTGGTCTGTTAAGTGACCTCACATTCCACGTGCAGAACCGAAAATCGTTGTCCTTGTTTCGTTGTCCATGGTCGTCAGCAGTATTGTCATCCGTATCCGAGGCTTGTTGCCGTCTCTGAACTATTGTGTGTTTTACACGGTGGGGAAGTTAACCCCACGCGAAACTCCCGAATTTGGAGGAACGGGTCCTGTTTTAAACCCCCGGACAAGTGGTCGCTGCATACATTGGTTCACCTCTAAGCGGCTGCAATAGAGGTTATCCAGAGGGCGCCGCTAGGAGGCTATATGTCAACTTAACCTGTGTATTTACAGGGATCGTTGCTGGCATCTCGCCAAGTTGAGAGCAATCAATAACTTTGCACTGGATGCACAGGCCCATGCCCTCCGAAAGCCCAAAGCACCTGCAATACCACTCGAATAACTTGGCCCAAGTTGAGCAGTGCAAAAATCGACAGACTTAATGAGTTCAACTAAAATTTCTAGTGATCGCAATTCGAGGGGAATCGACTACTCTTCACCGTAGTAACGACACCTTTTTAATGAGAGTCCTCACAATGGGATTGGCGCGGCTCACGTCCGCCTACTTAACCTATCCGATTAGAGGATCTGGACCGACTAGATCCGCTTGGTAGTGCTGTGGGACTATGCTGACCACCGGGAATCTCATTTCCTTCATTTCCACGAAACCTTGCAACTAACTGACTCTATATTCAAGTTCGTGCCCAAAATTCTTATGACCCGAATTGTTTAATATATAAAACCTTCTCCATTCATTCATTCCTCAACTACCCGTCGTTTTGTTATCACACCCAGAAGCATTTCAGTTGAATAAGAATGGAAGACCAGATTCCCGTGCATTGACATGCAAATTCAAACCGCCGCATAATTAGTGCCACTATCGATCATAATAGACTCCTTCAAAGAACCACTGCTGTAGGTAACACCTTACTCGCATTGTTATGGAGTGTAACAGCCCACGACCACCCATAAAGACGGGATATGTCCCATTCGAACAATGGAATATAAATAGCTTCTCAAGAAGCACGATCCGAGGCAATAAAAATGCGATTATCGGTATGCTCACAGATAATCCATTGTCACGAACACTCCTTTCGAATGTCTTGTAAATGACTTTTTCATTGTGCACAGACTTAGCACCAGCCGACACGAAGGCACTTTTCAATTTCCAACTTTTCGTTATGGGAGCCAGACCATTTAATTACCATCACAATGGAAACTGTTAAGAACACAAATTCCATAAACATGTTTTATAACGAGCAATAAAATGAAGATTAAATCGGTGAGAGTGCAGTTCGCTTGGACTGATGCGAATCTAGATTGTCATGCGACATTGCATATTCATCCCTCGACACACATAAACTTCACACAGAAATTAGTTCCCAGCGTTAGATAGGAGTAGCGAACATCTTTGACAGCCAATTATTCCCTGTCAGCGACAACATCGTTCGGCTCGTAATGCAAGTCTCACGCAGCATACTGCGCCAAGCGGCAGGACTGTGCGCCGTAAATATTCGTCTTAATAATGCAGGAGTGCCATCAAACAAGCACTCTGCGGCCATACTTTCGGCTATCGAGCTTTTTGATATGCAAATTTCCTGCAGATGACTCTCCCCAGTGCAGCCCTTAGCTCTGTCGGCGCTCGCACAGCGTCGCACTCATATGCAAATGTCAAGTAAGAGGTATTTGATACGTTTCGGGACGCAAGAGCAAAGGAAAAATTATGCATTTCGGTTTATTTGTGAATGCAAATTTTGCGCAGACGGATATCCTTTTAAGCCGTCAACTTCAGACAACAGTCGTCTTTCTGTCTGTCATTCAGTCGGCGACAGCGATTAAGTGACGAGTTGTCGAGGTCACCTCACCGCATCATCATCAGCAGCGCAACGGCAGCAAATCTCCTTAATCTTAATTCCATTTTAAGATTGCGAAGCAGTCTAGGGCAACGAGGCACACGGGTGCCGCGCCGCGTACACGGGATGGTCATCATCGTCATTGACGACGAGATGATGAGACGATGACAATGACAATGACAGCGCAAAGGCTGGCATCACTGCGGGTCAGCAAACGGCAGCGAATCAAATGCGACAGCTTATCGGCATCTTCGTCTTTCGCATGTGATTATCCCAAAAAAGGGCAAAAATTCCTCAACTACCCGCAGCAGTGCGGCAGGACACTGAGTAAAATCGAATGCAATCGAATCCTGGTCGCAAAACTCCCGCAGATTGTTTATCTGTCACATAAAGAAGTCACTCGATGGTAGTGATCTCTCTGCGTCTGGGGCTGCTGTCACCGTCCGTCAGTGGTTGTCCATCACGATGTCGGTTGTACATCAATTGGATGCAAATGTCGCAGACAATTTATATCCGAATGCTGAAATGACAGTTAATCATTGTGTATTGTTGGTCGCATTGCTGCAATTTTGGACCTTAAGACACCCGCACCACCATTCCGGCGACAGCGACAGCGACAGTGGCAGCGGCAACGAAAGTAACATTAAAGAGTCGTTGGGATTGGTAGTGTGCGAGATCAGATGTTAGCGGGGTTGTCTGCGTTTTCACAAAACGCAACGAGTTGTGGACGTCTGATTGTCTTTCTGTTGGCATTGATGCGAGATGAAGGATCTTGATGTGTGGCTCTTCTCGTGTCTCACCCGGTACCGGGTACACTGAAAAAAAATTCAATAATTATCATTAAACTGCTGAAAACAGAATCCAAGTGGATCCGAATCAGATTGAGCTGGGACAGTCACTTTGACTCTGATATCTGGACCCACTGTTCGTGCTTAACGCTTCAGTCAATAAGTAGGTTTCGATTGACTCTAGAGGTAGTTGTAGAAAAACTTTTTTTTTTCCTGATGCACTCCGATTCTTCAATTAGTTGTCAATAGTAAAACAATAAAAATATAAACAGTGACAAGATCAGAAAATTTGATTAAGATGAAAATCTGGCCTTAATCAGGCCAACTTATTGACACAAGGGTTATGGTACAAGTCTAGTCTGTTTGGGCCTGTGACCTACAACCAGTACGAAACATTGCTGGATTCGTTTTCGTCAGCTGTCTTGGACACCAGTGCCTTGGCAACCAGTATTTCCTGAGTTTTCCAAGATTATATCATAGATGGCCCCTCTCCACAGTCTAACCAGCTTCGGCAGCAGGATATCTGAGGTGAAAAAATGCAGATCAAGCTGCCGGTTGGGTTATGACAGATTCAGTCGACTTTTAGTGAGACTTTTTGAAGGTGTATCAGAAAACAGTGATAGCTCGTAGAGTTGTGGGTATCTAAGCCGACCACAACGCATTTGAGCCTCATCATCGTAGGTTCGATCCCTGCTATGTGCGACAAAAATAGGTTTCACGGCTTTACCTCTTTCGATTCACTGACAATGCTCAGAGAGTATTTTCTCATTTGAAAAAGCTGGCTCTGGCCCTCTACCGGCAGTAGCGCCACCCATAGTAGTATTATTATCTCAGAAAACTGCGGCGGCTATACCAGCGCTTGTCCTTAATCAGTCAATGTATAAAGCGGTTCTTTCTCCTTCTATTGCTTGTGCCTTGGAATTCGGTCTAGAAACTGCAGCTCCTATCCGGAGCTAGGGTTGGGTATCACACTGGGCAGACCATTATGCTTCGTCTCCAAAACTTCACAACATACCAAAGAACAGTAAGCCAAAACCTCACAACACGTTACATTGTGATACAAAAACTGCAAAGAACCAGCCAGCTCATCCGCTGCTTCAGTGCCGGCCATGTCCTTGTGAGTATTGCTATTATTCTGATTGGCTGCCAGGACCTCCGCTTATAAAGCACCGCCATAATCAAGCATTCTGATATAACAATACGTGTTTAATAGTTTGGGCAAAATTTCTACACTGTGCTTTTAGCATGTTCGATCCACTTGTACGGATAAATGGTCGAGTTATTGGCAGGTTAACTTGTGTCTACTCCTCAATTGATGAGAGAATTGTTGAAAAGGGTATTTCGAAATCAAGGATCGCAAGAGGATATGTAATCACTTTTTTACTATTTCATTGACATTTTTCATAATTTTGTTATCTTTTTTACGTGGGTTGGTATAAGTCTTTAACAACAGTAGTGTCAAATTATTATTGACTAAAAACACCATTCCCTCGTTTGGAATTACTCCCACTAAGTTTTATTATGCAGACTGTTAAACGGCGATGAGGACACAAATTCCGCTGTCAGGCAGAATGTTCCACTCAATCTGGACGATGACAGACGCGAATACCGTCCCCCAGACTTAGACGAGGTCAAGGTAGCAATATCAAGACTGAAGTCTAACAAAGCTGCTGGAGCGGACAGTCTGCCCGCTGAAATATTTAAGGCAGCTGGAGATGATCTGGTTGGGCGCATGCACCAGCTCATCTGCAAGATATGGTCTGAGGAAAGCATGCCCGACGAGTTGAATCTCAGTATCGTTCGCCCGATCCACAAGAAAGGAGACCCCTTCAACTGCGCCAACTATCGAGGGATCAGTCTTCTTAACATCGCATATAAGATCTGCTCTGCCGTTTTGTGTACCCGCCTGAAGCCATTCATTAATAATCTGATAGGTCCATATCAGTGTGGCTTCAGGCCAGGAAAGTCCACAACAGACCAAATTTTCACACTACGGCAGATCCTGGAAAAGACCAAAGAAATGCAAATCGACACTCACCATCTGTTCGTCGATTTCAAGGCCGCATATGACAGCGTGCATAGAGACGAGCTATACAACGCCATGTCTAGTTTTGACATTCCTGCCAAACTCGTCAGACTGTGCAGGATGACGATGGAGAACTCTCGCTGCTCTATCAAGCTCGGTAACGAACTCACCGAGACCTTCAATGTCAAAAAAGGTTTTAGAGAAGGCGACGCGCTGTCATGTGATTTCTTTAACATCGTCCTGGAGAAGATCGTGCGAAACTCACACGCCAACACTAGAGGCACGATCTTTCAGAAGTCCGTGCAATTGTTAGCATACGCCGATGACATTGACGTGATTGGCAGAACTCAGCGAGCCGTCAGTGAGGCTTTTGCTAACATTGAGACGGAAGCGGCTAAAATGGGTCTGGCGGTGAATGAGGGCAAAACGAAGTATATGCTGTCCTCAAAAAAGGACATACAACATCGACGTCTTGGACAGAGCGTCACAATGGGCAGCTGTAACTTCGAGATAGTCAAGGACTTCACTTACCTCGGCTCCGGAGTAAACTGTACTAATAACATCAGTACCGAGATCAAGCGTAGGATAACTCTTGCCAACCGCTGTTTCTTCAGGCTCAAGAGGCAATTGAGTAGTAGAGCCCTCTCTCGAAGAACCAAGTTGACTCTATATAAGACTCTGATCATCCCAGTCCTGCTATACGGCGCGGAGGCATGGACAATCTCGAAAGCGGATGAAGAAGTCCTTGGTCTCTTTGAGAAGATTCAATCACGAACTGTACGGGCTGTACAGCGACATGAGCCTAGTTAGGCGTCTACGGATCCAACGCCTACGGTGGCTAGGTCATGTAGAGCGTATGGACACCACAGCTCCGGCCCGAAGAATCTTCGAATCCGAACTTGTCGGGCAACGCAACAGAGGACGCCCGCGTTTAAGGTGGCGCACCCAAGTGGAGAAGGACCTCAACCAACTTGGTGAGCGAAACTGGAGACAGCTAGTCAGGGATCGCGCTAGTTGGAGAGGCATGTTGGTTGAGGCCCAGGTCCACCCCGGACTGTAGCGCCACACAAAGAAGAAGAAGAAGTTTAATTATATTCCACTTTATTTTCATGAGCGTGTTGCAGGTAGATTTTTGATAAGATCACCTGCCATAACCACAATGAAATTTTTAATTACGTTAAATCGAACTGCCTAGTCGGTTTGTGACGGCGCACTTAAAGTCTCATATTCAATGTTTGGAGAATGACGTGGTTACAATTACCACAAGATCAAGTACTTAACTTTTAAGCGGAGTTTGTTATACCTTCGTCGAAAGTATGAATCCCTAGGTTACTTTGAACATCACTATTGCTGAGATACCAGCGAGCTTTCACAATAGCCCGTATAATTTTATTTTGAAAGACTGAAAGATCGCCCTCTGTTACTTGCTTTACAAGCCCTGAGTTGGATACAGTAAGTCCATGTTCGCCTCAGTACTTGCTTGAATAAAACCAGTTTATTATACATCCTTCACTGGGAGTACATTCTAATTATGATATCTCTATACCAGTTTTCAAGTTAAGAAGATGATATCATCGCTTATTCTCAGTGTTTGCAATGGACTAATCAATAAAAGTCGAAAGAAACTTTCCCTCATGTACCATTTGCGACAAAGCATCGGAGATAGAATATCTCTTGGCCAACGACGGTTTGTCCAATCAAGTGCGATCAAAACGCCTGATTTCAAGGAACGGTAATATGGAGACGAAAGTTGGACGTTAGAAAAATCAGCTGAGTCGATTGTCGGGACCTGCAAAGCCAAATTCTGCTTCAATATACCAAATATAACGAGGAGAATACACACACACAGACCAAAGGGGACTAGTCGACTAAACTGGCTCTTATGCTTTATTTACTTGAATGCTTTTCAATTAATATGTTGTCCACTCTCCTCCATTATCAAAAATTGCTTGGAGTCTTCGAGGCATGCTTTCTACTAAACGTATAGCATAATCTTGGGGCAAGGATCTCCATAAATCACCATAGGGATCTTCTTTCCTTGGAGCCTTAGCTGCATCAATACCAAAACATTTTCAATGAGATTTGCATCCGGCGAATGTGATGGCCAATCTAAAAACATCGACGTCAATTTCTTGTTTCCACACACTTCACAAACGACTGCGATGTCTCGGGTCATTATCTTCTTGCAGTAACCAATTCTCATTCCTTCTTTTAATCCACCTTTGTGCAGACGGTAGTAAAGCCTTCTTAGAAATTTGTACCATATTGGGTGCGTTGAAGTTGTTTGTAAGCATGAATAAATGTGCACCCTTGCGGGGTGTACGTTTGTATTGACTTAATTTTCGAATTTCTCGAAAAGGAAAATGTGGGTCGATAAATGCAGACCCTAGGCCCTTACCCCTCTTCAAACTCTCTTTCGTACTCATTTCCAGTTATGATTGACGTTGATTAAAAGTGTGATATCTATTATCTTGCCAATAATTCATTTATTGTTTTGAATTTTATCGAAATCAATAAAAGTGTTTACAATTTAACACACACTAAACATTTGGTAATCGACCAGGCCCCCATGCTTCCACAGAAATTGTCAGTTTGAAATGAAGAAGAAGGCACCAATACAGTTATGTTAAGCGATGTGAACAGACTCTTTGTAACTAGAGCAAGACAACATCGATATACCCTAGATTTGGGCCAATCGATGATACCAAGTGTGCTCCATATGTAGAAGGGCATGTTCGTTAAGGTCGATTTGGAAGACAAAAAATAGTTAAAACGTCGAAGTTGTTTATTTCACCTCAACTGACCATGAATTCGGGGCGTGTTGCAAGGAGAGAAATAAGTTCAACTTAAAAGTTCAATTTATTTGTAGTTCGATTTGTAAAGTTTTAGTTACATCTAACATGTATTCTTTTAGAGATCCAGAACGAAAGTGCTTTACAACTAAGATAGTTCATGGTATTTACAATAAGAAAATTTGTATACAAAAGAGGGAAAACACAACAGTCAAAAATCCCTGTTATGACTCTTACAACCAATGACTATTATAGCTAAATTGCACCTAGGCCCAAGTTTGCAACATGCAAGAACGATATAATTATGTACAATATTATAGCTTTAAGAAAAAGCTTCTCAAACTTGGCCGTTCGGAGACGGCATAAAACTGTAGGTCCCTTCCACTCGTGTGATTGCTGAGAAGCTAGGCCCTGGCCCCCTATGGGCTGTAGCGCCACCCATATTATATTATTATTATAAGATATGATTGATTTTTCCTTAGTTTAATACGTTACGAATAAAATCACTCCCAGAATGTGAGCATGTGCTCAAAAAATGATTAGCTTTGCTTTCTGAACCGTACTCGGTAAACGTTTTTCAAATGTGAGTATTTTATCGAAAGTAACTCGTACTTACAGCTTTCACACCACTCGATGCTGGTCGAGTTAAATTGTAGATTTGTTTGAGGTAGGAATTGCTGTTTTCTGTGTCGAGTAACCCACAAAGCCTGAGATTTATCTGCATTCGGTTTGATTTCCCATCTGAAGCAGAATAACTTCAACTTCATTTTGAAGAGAAGTTAGCGTGTCCTGTGCTAAGATATTGGATGCAAACAAGGCTATGTCATTAGCGAACAAAGCTAGGAAAGTGTTACAATTAGGTATGTCGGACATGAAAATATTAAATAAAATGGGAGCCAATACCTAACCTTGAGGTACTCCAGAGTGAGTGGTATGACGAAAAGAATAAAGAGTGCTATTGAGAAATTTTCAATAAATGCAATCAATAAACTCCGTACTCGTGGCCATGTGCTTTATTTACTGGCATATAGTGTTCGTTTTCCAGCAAATCCAGACATGCGACGAACTTTCGCATTTGATACTGCCCTTATGAAGACTCTCAACCAAATTCCAATGCGTTTTAAAATGACTTACTGTATTGAGCTTGATCCAGATTTGGACCTCTTCGACTGATGGGATTCAGGCACTTATGGTATTTCAGGTCCTTTTGACGAATAATTTCCATTTTGATTTCAAATTTAAGAATATTTTTCTCAGTGCACGTGATATGCAACGTTCTCGCCATGACGTGACGGGGATGATGGAACCATGCAACCAAATCGACTTCCAAGCACGCCAACAGTAATTTTCTTCGTTTTCACCACTATCAATCGTTGCAGGTCTTCTTGCTTTTTGCGCACTGCCGCTCTGTCTGTTGATAACTGATTGACAGCTGTTTATTTGCTGCTGTCATTGGCGTATTTTGCGTAAGCAACCGGCAAGCGCATGGTTCACAACATCACCAGCGAAACTCGATTCCAGAGATTCCGCGCATTTGCACAAAGGCGAAGGCGACATCGGCTACCGTTGGATCGTAGTTGCCTGTCGACGTCGCGTCGTCGCTCTGGTTGTGGTGGTCGCCGTCACCACCGCCATCGTCGTTGCCGTCGTCGGTGGACGTTCAACTAACAAAGCGAACGCAGTTATCGATCCTTGTTAATGTCGTTTCGTTCCTTTTGACATTGTCAAAGTGATGTTTTGCCGTCAGTCATCCTGAGGTTCAATCCGATCACGATGCCATTACCATTACACTACCGCCCGCTGATACACCGGCTACTGCCCGGTGACAAGTCCTCATATGCTTCCCAGGACGTCGGTGACGGGCTCTAAATCAACTGGTAATTTATAACCCCATGGCACTTTTGGCTTAGCATTTGAGTTCAGTGTATTTATTTATTTGCTTTTTTTGCGGTAGTTTTTTTCACAAATTTTGAGAAAATTGATATCAAGGACCACGGGTTGTCCCGGACGTAGTAACAACTGGTGGCAATGCGTCAAAGCACAAAGGAAAGAGATATAATTAATGGCGGAGTGACACGCCGGATGACGTTGTTGCCCAACAGCACCGGGGGCTGTCTATCGAACTGAGCAGCAGACAGCGCACATGGCTGCGACACGTCAGTGCTCTTAACAACGAGGGCATCTAGTTTGATTTAAATTAATTACCCCAGTGTCCAAAGTTTGCAAATATATTTTTATTATTACGCTGATCTATGTGTTTCATTCGCCACGGGTGGAATTCAGCCGCGCGTGGGCTGAGATGTGGCTGAGAATGATGGCGATGCCAACTTATGACAACTGATGGTTGACGGATGAGCGGTTTTTTTCTGTTGATAAATATTTTATTCGTGTTTTAATTGCTTTAGTGATTTAGTGCTTTTGGCAAAAACTGATACATTTATGGACCAAATTTAACACGCAAAATAATTAATGTCGCATAAAAATCGATGCTCGCACTCTCTGGAACAATAATTAAGTTGGCTTTGGAAACAATTTGGAGCAAAGACCTTCTCTAATTCCCACAAATGACGTCTTAGGTCATGATGACATCTTTGACCATTGTGAGGGGGAATTATGCGAAAATATGCCATTTTGATTTACATTCAATAGAAAATGTAAGAAGCACTCTGGCATGTTGTATCAGATTTAGTGCCATTAAGCTAGATATTCATACCAACAAAACTCATAATTTATATTCCATAGGCTACACCTTCTCTACTCTTTCTCTACTTTACGCTTTCAATAAGTCACGTAGTGAAAATTCTCATATTCTAAACGTACTACAGTTCGTTGTGAACCTGGGCCTCAGTTAGTCCTTAGCCAGCTGACTCCAATTTCGCACACCAAGTTGGTTGAGGTCCTTCTTCACTTGTATACGCCTCTATTGCATTGTCTCATTGCTTCGGAGTCTAACACTCTTTGGGCTGGAGCAGTGTTGTCCATGCGCTCAACATGGCCTAGCCATCTTAGGCGTTGAATTCGTAGATCATGTCGCTGCACAGGTCGTGAAATTCGTGGTTGAATCTTCTTCTCCAGAAACCATTAATGCAAATAGGGCCAAGGATTGAGCTCAGAACTTTTCTCTCGACCAAGAGTGGGTGACTCCTGAGATAATCCAGGCCTCCGTGCCATAGAGCAGGACAATGACGATCAGGGCTTTATATAATGTGAGCTTGGTCTTTCGAGAGAGGGCTCTACTACTCAATTGCCTCTTGAAACCTAAAGAAACAGCGGCTGGCAAGTGTTATTCTGTGTTTAATCTCGGTACTGATGTTGTTCGTACTATTAACTAGGGAGCCAATTTAGATGAAGTCTTTTACCACTTCAAAAGCTGTAGCTGCCTATGGCGACGTTCTGACCTAGCTCTCGATGTTGTGTGGCATTTTTTGATGACAGCATAAACTTCGTTTTGCCCTAATTCACCGCTCAACCTATGTTTGCCGCCTCCGTTTCAATACAACCAAACGCTTCATTGACGTCTCGAGGAGTTCGATCAATTACGTCAATATCGTCCGCGTATGCTAGCAATTGCACGGATTTTTGGAAAAACGTGCCTCTTGTGTTGGCGAGTGAGCTTTGCACCACCTTTTCAATGATGTTGAAAAAATCACATGGCAGCGTGTCGCCTTGCCTAACAGCTTTTTTGACATTGAAGGTCTCGGTGAGTACGTTACTGCCCTTGTTGGAGCAGCGCGATTTCTCCATCGTCATCCCAACCTGACAGCTTGGCAGGAATGTCAAAAATAGACATGGCGTTGTATAGCTCGTCTCTTTACACGCTGTCTTATGCGGCATTAAAGTCTACAAATAGGTGGTGGATGTCGATCTGCATCTCTTGGGTTTTTTCGAGGATCTGCCGTAATGTGAAAATTTGATCGATAGTGGACTTCCCAGGCCTAAAACCGCACTGATAGGGACCTATCATGTTGTTGACGAATGGTTTCGGGCGCTCACACAGAACGGCAGAGAAGATTTTGTAGGCGATGTTAAGTAGACTTATCGATCGTTGGCGCAGTTGAAGGGGTCTCCTATTTTGTGGACCGGCCAAACGATACTGAAATTCCACTCGTCGGCAAATGTCATATATATACCATATCATACAGGCTCACAGAGTTCTCAAGACAGCTTGTGTGCAATCAGCATTTTTCGGCTTAAGCCTCGATATCGCTATATTCATTTCTTATAAATAAGGTACGGAATTCCATTGCGTGAAGTGGACTATTCTACCTGACAGCGGTATTGGTGTCCTCTTCGCCGTTAAAAAGTCTGAAGAAGTGATCCTCCCAGATTCTCAGTACCAACTTCGGCTCTACTACGAGTTGTCTCTCTTCGTCCCGACCGGCCGATGTTTATGCGCTTTGGATAGTTGTTTTACCCGTTGGTAGAACTCTCGCACATCATTTCTTACGTAACACTCAATTTCCTGGAGCGCTGTGAAGCCCTTCTTTGGTGTCTCCAGCAATGACGTCTTCCTTTTTCAGCTGTGCGTTGAACTATCTTGGCATTGTTGCTGGGTTATTGATCATATGTCATCTCAAGGACATCATAGAAGTCGTCATCTTCATTCTGTGTTGGGGCTTAGGCGCAGATTAGTCTGATGTTGCCTTGATGCGGATTGTGGCTCATGTATCTAAAGCTTAAGACTTGTTGCTCATATCTACCCCGAACAACAAAAACGCATCCAAAAAATCGCGGTCTTCGATATTTTTAGCTATCGCCGTAATATATGTCGCATTTTCTTATCCTCTTTTTGCCCGTCTTATCCTGTTACCCCTACTGAAAGGTGCCTATGTCTGGGTATATGCACCTGGGCTTTTAAGAGACTTCACATTCCATGTACGGAACAGACAATCGTTGTGGTCATCAGCAGTAGGGCCATCCCTATCCGAGGCTTTTTGTCGCCTCTGAAATAATATTTCGGTTTGTAGCTAATGGTATCCAGAGGTTGTCACGAGGGGGCTGTATGTATTACCTTGGCCTGTACAGCATATCGTCAAGTTGAGAGTACTCAACAGCCTTGCCATTAGAGTACAGGCCCATGTTCTCCCAGTTATGCACACTATATTAAAATTGTCAAGTCTGGTACTTCACTTCACCATGAGTTAATCGTTATCTGTCTGAATGTCTGTATCAAAAAATCAGTTGTATTGGTTTATTTAATTTTTTTTGTTTGCCGTCTTCAAGGCATGCTTTCTGCTAATCATTTAGCATAATCTTAAGGCAAAGATCTCCATAAAACTCGCATTTTTCGTGATAATTGTTTGAACGCCGACGGTGATGGCCAATGGAGACTCAAAACACTCCGATTGTGGTCCGAACTCAACATCGCCCACTCAACCATTCTCAAGGAATTCAATTTCCTTCCTAGCGACACTGACCGCCTAATACCCCAGGCTATCTTCGAGAAGAAATTCTCGATCAGCATTCCTTCCAGATCGGTCTGGATGTCTGACAGACAAACGTTGGATGATCCTCTGCGTATTTTCACCGACGGATCGAGGACTAACGAAGGGGTGGGTGCGGATGTTTATTCTCAAGACCTCAACATTGCTACCCCCGTGAAGCTCCCTGATCATTGTAGCGTTTTTCAGGCAGAAACCATAGCGATTAAAGAGGCGTTGTCATCATATCAAAAATAGATATCACCGTCTGTTCCGATAGTCAGGCAGCTATAAAATCCCTGGACAATGTCATTGTTTACTCAAAAGCATCCCTTAATTGCAGGCTGTCTCTTAACAAGAGCATTTTAACATTCACTTGATGTGAGTGCCATATACCAGGGAACTGCAAAGCAGATCAACTCGCCAGGTGTGGTACAAACTCTTCCCTATCAATAGCAGGCGTACCACCTTCCATGCCGATCGCTACTGCCACCATCTTCATAAGATTCACACAATTAAAAATACTAATTATAAATGGCTAGAAGGCACCAACTGCCTTAATACAAAAGAAATCCGGCCATCACTTAACCTAAAACGGTCTGCTTAGACTCAGTAAGCACTCATTAAGTACTCTCATGTCATAACCGGGTACTGGGCAATTGGCACTCATTCTCGCAGGATGAGTGCCCCATTTAATGATTTTTGCTGAAGCTGCATGAATGAAGAGGAGGAAGAAAACACTCATCACCTATCCTGCTACTGTAGTCCTCTGGCTAGTCGTAGGTTCCTACACCTAGGGGTCTACTACTTCAGCGGCCGCAATGAGCTAAACAGTTAACAATGAGCTAACAGCTAGGCCAGCTAAATCGCTTCTTTAGAAGCACCAACTGGTTCCAGTGTTAGGAGAAGTCAATGCGTGGTATCAAAATGGACCTACTCTGGCCTAAGTGTGACTGCCCTCTAGCAGTCAGCCATTATAACCTAACCTAACCTAGTTCTCATTCCTTCTTTTAAACCACCTTTGGGCAGATTGTAATAAACTCTTATAAAATGTGACCATTTTTAAGAAGCATCCCCAAACTTGCACCTTTTAAAGGTGTTTGACGGTCCGCTGGATTATTTTATTGGATTGTGTACATCCGGTATGAGTGATATGAGACCAGGACCAAAGAGAAGCTTCATCCGAAAACATAACGTTGTTCCAATCTCACTCCAAATTCTCCAAAATTTTAAAATATTCTTTAAAATTATTCATTCACAGCATCTTAGCAGAAGTAATTTTGATCTGCTAAAGCAAATGCCATGTTCTCACAGTTTATGGAAAACGGATGGTTTGCATATTACAATATTTCAGAAACCGACTTCGCTCCTTCGGGGACTGCATTCCTGCCTTCAATTGCAATCCTATGGGACACTGCAGCAGAGTACTCATTCTTCTACTGGTGCAACATTCCCAGGGCAGACCTGGATTTCAGTCAACAAATCGTCCACTGGTACGATCTTTATTCAGATGTCTCAAATTTCGATGCCAACTTGGCCCACATGTGCGCCATCGTATACGTGGCTTACCTTTATTACGTTGTCCAATCGGTGCGAAGTCGAAGACCATGCGTTTGTGGGCTTTCCCAAAAAAATCGTTTGATCGTGGAGTGTTAGGCGGCCTTGGAAGCTCCCTCACATTCCACTTATAAAACCGAAAATAGTTGTCCCAATTCGAGTTTAGTGGCTTGTAAAGGGAACTAGGTTCATGTGTTTTTTTCTGCATTAGCGTCAGAAGGGAAGTTACCCTCGAATGAAATCCCTTGACAGAGAGTGTCTAATGTATACATTAGTTCACCTCTAGGCTATATGTACGTGGCTACGATTTACAGCAGACACCTCTTCGTATCTAATAGCACCAGCAGGTTGAGACTTAACTCAAAACCACTCCGTTTACGCAACTGGAGGTAACTTGTCTCTAGATACCATTAAAAACAAATGACCCAATTTGTTTAAAAAAGCAATGAACAAGCACCTTGCTCTGAGTAATACTCGCACTTGTCAACATGTCGTTAAGTTTAAATGCTGTTTCCCTGGTTCACTGAAATAGATAGGTCCAAAAGCTCCGAAAGTCGTTAAGACCATAAACTATGGCAAGCAAACGCAAACAGCAATTTCTGCAAGTGTGTAGTATTTTTTAACGAACCATTAACGCGGCAATTTTTATAACAAGTTTAATTGAGCAGTCTGTCGTGTACACATGACGGCATGAAACATTTATTAATTTAGGCCGGCAACAGTTCAGAATGGTCTGTTATTATTCTCTTTAAACATTCATAAAACACGTCATTTCACCTTCACGAGAAATGGGCTTATCAGCCAAACCCACTTTGAGCAAACACACGACGAACGGCGAACGGCGAAGAGTATTAAACCACCTGACCTGTAACGCGCTATCATCATATCCGTCAAATAGCCCATAATTCACTTGGTAATTTCAACAGTCAGGGAAAAAAGCTACTCACACAGAGTACGGAGCAGCACACAAAAAAGAAATAAACACAAAATGGAACAGTTTACCCACCGACAGGTGGGTGGGCAGAGGGCGCAAACAAAAGAATAGCGCCCGCGTTGGCAAATTCAATTCTCGTAGTCTTCCTGCTTCTTGGAAATGTTTGCTTTTCTAATTTATGACCTGAAGCCGGCTTGTTAATATTTCACTGACATGGGAAATGCGCATAAAATAATAATTTCCCATCTAGCGTTTGCTTTTTGTTTTTGTGTCGATATTTTCCCCCGGCCCCTCCTCTGTAAGACCGACATCGTCGTCTATGCTGGCGGAGGAGCAAACACGAATAAAATGCAGTCTGATGTATGGACGTTTGGATTTTTTTTTCGTGGAAAGCAGAATATGTCAGACAATGACAAGGCGTAGACGTTTTTTGTCTGTTGACAAATTACGATATGCGGAGCAACGGCCTTCGAAACTGGGAACAAGGGAGTGCCGTTTATTGATGGCAGCGTTTCAAGAAGGAAGACACAAAGTAACCCCAATATAAAAGTGATTTACCCACAGTCGTTTCGTAAATGATTTTTATGATAATCGTATAATATTTATCGCACGGCTGATTAAGTGCAATAGTCCGATTCAATTCAGTGCATTATTATAGTTCCACTCCTGATCGAGCTAATGCCTTTGGTTAAGTTAGCAAGTGCGTGAAGATTTTGCTACTACACTGAAGCACGTAGACTCAAGACTTGTCCATGACACTACGAGGCAGCAGCCTAGATTTGCTTTAGTTTCCCGGCCTTCCGTAGGATACACTAAGATAGGACAAAGAATGGTTATCTCGGGTCATATGGACTTGACATCGGAAATTTTATTGATGAATATCATTTAGGCGGCGGCCCGCGGCGTTGTGTGTGCGTCGACGCCAACTCAGTTAAACCTCGAAAAAGCTTCTCAAACTTGGCCGTTCAGAGTCAGAGGCCCTTCCAGTCGTGACACGCACAACACGAGCGGTTGCTGAGAAGCTATGCTCTGGTCCTCTACGGGCTTTAGCACCACCCATATCATTATTATTGTATCATATTGTAGGCAGTTAGCCTCCGTCAACACTGGGACAGATGGGGCAATCGAGTACTGACTGACTCTTAACAGACGGGGCACCGTATATAATTCTAGTACCTACACAAGATTAGAATGTAGAATGTTTAAGGGAGTTGGGAAGGCATCGCCCGATCATTCGGCCTCAGATGCGCCTATTGTGATTTAGCCTCAGTTCATGATGAAACTTTTATTTTTGAGTGAACTGGCGCCAAATTTGTCCGCTTTATCCACTTAGGTGTCGATGACGTGTTCTGACTAGGCAGCAACAGATTCTGGTGTCATCTTGCGTTAAGCCCATGCTTTGTAGATGTTTGTTTAGTGGGGAGTGTCCAGTAGGGAAACCTGTTGCTATATGAACCTGAATCCTTGTGCGGCTGAGGAGTTGTTTCGTTCTGTTTAGGGAAATAGTTTCTTGGCCTGCCTGCCACCTTTCGTGTGTGTCCACTAAAAGTTGGTCATGTCCTGAGCCAATTATTTAAATACTAATTAACGGGAGTGATGCGTATGCCGCTGAGTGATCGTGGCATTATAAATGGTGATGCGGATCCATTGGTCCATGGCTACTAGTTCTGCTATTTCGTTCCCTGTATGATCACTGTGAACTGGTATCGCAATGAGGTTGACTCAGTTTGTATTGGCCAGCTGGTGTAACAGTTGCAGGCAGTCGAAAATTAGTTCAGAAATTACTTTGGACGGCTAGAAGAGCAGCTTCACAGTCGGAAACAATTTAAAGTATTTTCTCTGATGCAGAGTTAAATTGCGAATATCTGAGCTTGAAATACGAAGTTGTAAATGTGCACGCTTGGTATACATGGGTATGTTTGATGACTCCGTATACTCCATCCTAAACGCCTTTATCTGTTTTGGAGTTAGGACCCACTCTGGACTCGCGGGTGAAGGTGGGTCTGTTTTGCTCCCAATTGTGTCGTTAGGGGAGAGTGACCGTCAAATTTTGGGGAAGTTGTATATGGGAAGACATTTGTCAACGTGAGATATTTTCAGGATCTTATGCCTGGTGAGTTGGTTAAGTATGTCAACATGAAGTAGCTCGTAGCTAGAAAAATAAAAATTTGGTTAGTCATAGTTTCTTTCTTTATAAGAGGATGAAAGGATAGAATGTTTTTTGGTGACTTCTTGTGCTGCTGTGAGGATTGTTCGCATTGCCCCTGTGATGCTTAGATAAGCTAGTCTTTGTAGTTTGTTGGGCTTGGCTTTTGCAGTTTTTTTGTTTTCTGTTGTACCACCAGACTGGTTCAGTGTAAGTGAGTATTGGTCTGGTGATGGCTGCGTATAGCCAGTGAGATATGAGATAAAATTCTTACCAAAGAGACCGTTGCGGGTTCACAAGGCGGTCCTGGCTTTGTCAATGGTTTTAGTTATGTGAGAATTTCAATTGAGTGTTTCGTTCTTGTGTTAGGGGAAAGTATTTGATCGCTTTTGAGAATAATTTGGTTTCACTGATGGAAGTAATTTTTATTAGTTTGAGTTTGTTTCTTCTTCTGGTGAATGCGTCAATTGGGTTTTTTTTTCGATTAATATTGATTTCACTTTTACGCACCAGTGATCTACAAGGTTGAGTGCTCGTTCTGTAGAGCCGGGATCGGGAGTAAAAACAAAACCTTGTATCCTCCCTTTGGTTTTAACAGCAGGGGAACAAAAAATTCCGGAAAAATACCCAGGAGGATATCAAACTCTCAAAAAATCAAATTTCAAATTTATGAGACTAAGTAAATTAGGTCTCACTAGCACTGATATCTGTAGACTCAGTAGCACTGTAGTCACAGTGGCGAGGCTAAGAAAAATATGGAGCACATACTACAAACAAACGTTGCCCAAGCCAGACTCATAACGAAAACGAACAGAGTCACAGTAACGGAGAAAGATTTCGAGGACATTCCATCTAGATATGTTGTCAAACTTATGAAGCATTAAATCCTATAATTTTCTGTTACTGAACAATCGCTTGGCTGGACTAAGACCATTCATATTTGTCCAGTGGTTTAGCACACAGTGTGTGCTTCTCATTCGTTCATCAGAGTTGTAGTTTTTTTCGAATTGACACTACAACATGGTTCAGGACGTATGAAAGCAGTTTCCCTTGTGAATGCAGCTTTTGAGCTTCACATCGTTGTGCCCGGCGTAGTAACATCATTTGACAATTGAACTCAAATTGGTTTTAAGATAATTTCTTAAGTGCTGCCTGGCTTTCTGAAAATGTTAAAATTTTGGCTTCCTTAATATCTTTGAGGAAATTACGTCTGTTTGTCTTCTGGTTGTGAATCACTCCCGACTTCTGGGGTCTGTGTTAGCATTTTTTGCCAACGTTGAGATCATAAGCCATGAAATATGACTAAAGACTTGATTTCTAGGTTAGATTATGTCTGTGGGTAGACGCGGTCGAGCCACGTCGCACATTGGTCCAATTGGACTCATTGTGATGCACATGGGCATGAAGACCTTCCGTTGTCTCACTCGTTGATGTTGTGGGGGCCTCCGAGTGTACAGATGATTTTTGCCAACCATCAGTTGTTCTTGACTCTGGCCTTGAAAAACCTGCAAGTAGACTTTAGAGGGATACCTGCAATGTCTTGGATATCCTGGAGGAAGGAATCCCCCAGTTTTCAGTTCGCAGAGACTGATGCAATGACAAAGGTAGTTGTTCAGTTTCTTAGTCCCCACATGATGTCATGGGTAAGTACCATTTTTTTTGCTTTCAAATGGTTATGGCCAGTTATCGCTCCCACTATCATCCGTAGCAGCTTTTTGCTACATTGGAAAAGTATGTCGGCTTTCGCGCTATTATATCTCACAGGTCTAACAGGTGGGAAGAGAGTCCAACTTTTCATTAGCTAGTTCTATGATTCTGCTGTCCACTTTACTCTGGACATCAGCAAGGGGTGCAAGTTGATAGAAAGATGGGATCACTTGGGATGGGCCGCCCTTATCACAAGGCACCCAGCATAGAGTGATCGAATACTGCGAGCCAAAAACCTTGATATCTTCGCGTCACCTTGTGCCTACCGCACAGCCTCAGTACATGTCTGTTCCTAATTTTACATGCTGGAGGGTCAGCTTCTGTAAGGTATACCTTACGCTGGTGTTGAATGTTTTTGGTTTGTGAATTCGAATCTTTCTCCTTTGTTACACCACCAGTAATTTTCCATGGCGAGTGATGGCGCCACATCAGTCATCACCTAATTTGCTTTAAATGAGTGTTATATGCCTACCCTTGCTTTCCCATAATTTCCATTTGAACATCTAACCGTTGAAGTACTAGTTAAATAATTTGCAGCTGCCTTCGATGGTACATGCAAATGAGTTATGCTCCTTCGCTGTTGCCTTCAATCAACCTGGAAGTGGCATTCATTTGAACACGCTAAACGGACATGTGATTACAGCAAAAGGAAAAGAAACTCCGTATCTGCCTGCGAGTCTCCACAACGCGGCCTATACAAACGACATGATTAATAGCGAAATACTCTCTCTTCTCTCTCTCTCTCGATCTCCAGTTGGAAACATTTACAACTCGCAATTCGCAGTCGCAACTAAACATTTCAAAGAGAACAACAACGGTCGCGGAGCAACGCAACCTCGTCATCATCAATAAACCATGATTAATGCCTTCCAGAGGCCATAATTCATAATTTATACACACACTGGCACACATGTATCTTTCACATTTTTTGCTGTTGCTCGCACTGTTGTTATTCAAAAATTACAATTCGCCTCTTTTCAGGGTTTGATTTATCGCCTGCTCAGTGGCTCACTCAAGCGCTCATCGCTCGGCTGCGCAGCTCATCCCCGAGATGAGGAGCTACTATACTACTTGTGCTGTGCTGTGCTTTGCTGTGCTGGGCCATCACCACCACCTCGCCGGAGCTGCTCTTTTGTGACTGATGTGCCACCTTTCGTGTGCATATTTCGCATTGGGAGTGCGTGTGTATGTGAGCGGTGATTTCGTGTTGTAATGAGCGTGAACGCTGCTACCGAACGGGACCCCTTACATACTATCCATAACGACTAATAGAATTGTCGACACGGAAATTTATTGCAATCAAATTCGTGATTAAGTAATGAAGACGTGAAGTGCGATGTCTGGGAAGAGTGGAAATAGGAAAACCTACACCGTGTTGTTGGATTGTTGGGAAAAAAAAACCAACAACGATTGATGGTGTTACAGGCAGCGACGAGATTGCTGTCTTCGCAAACATGAGGCATAAATCACAATGTATGTACGTAACCACCACGATGTACCATTCAGAAGTGAAGCCGTGAGTGGGGGTTGATGTGTGGCGATGATGTGGATGTCAGGCTCTTGTGCTGTGCAGAATATATCTTCTGCGGCTTCATTCTAAGGTGTGCGGAAGCTTTGTGTCAGTGTCACTCGCTTGATTGTTGCGGATTTGCTTACTCCTTGCAGTTTGTCCATCATATGCCCCTCAGACATGAAAAATACCATTATGTCGCAGCATCAGAAGATTAAACTGACGAGGCTGTGCTATTCATGGCTTAATCCTGACGAGTTCGACTCCATGCACACTCCATGTCTTAGAAGTTGACGAATATAATTTAAAAGAACAACATAACATCAAGAACAATTTGCATGAAACAACTTAATAAATGACGTTTTAAATCCTAAATATAAAGTTATATTTAAATTAAACACCAATACGCAACATACTTTCTTGTCAGCCTGGCGACCCATGGAGGATTCGAGCCATAGAAATTGCTGCTTTGCATCGCTGAGGGTACTATGCACACTGCTTCCAGACATCTAGACCAAGCTATCTAACATCCACGGACACCCTCTCTTTGGAGCATTGTTGTCCATGACCTTGGTATGACCGAGCCAGCGTAGTCGACTACATCCACATCCTCATTGTGCGGCGGACGCCGTTGTTTCGCAGACGGTACCATATATTCGACTTACAATTCTCCATTTGAAGGGACCAAGAATCAGTTCTGTAGTTTTGCTTAGCCTTCAGCTTTCGGCCCAATTGTTTTGACAAACAGAAGTACCATCGACTGCCGAGGGTGGTTCGACGCCAGATCTTCATATATCCATCATATCCCAACAGTTGGACTGATTTATACAAGATAGTGCCTTTCATGTTAACTCTTACCCGCCGTACTATCTTCTCTAGTACCAAATTGAAGAAATCACACGACAGCGCATGGCATCCTTACCGAAATCCAACGCAGTTTTCAAATGGCTCAGAGGTCCGCGAGTGCATGGCGTGTGTGCTTGCGTGGTGCGACACAACCGGATCAATTTTACCGGGATCTCGAATTCTGCCATCGCTTCTAATAATCCGATAAAATGGTTGACAGGGTTGCAGGGATATACATTATGTACTTCTGTAGTTGTAGCAAGTGGTAGGATCGCCTTTTTCGTTAGATAGTTCCATGATTCTGTTATCCACTTTACTCTTGACATCAGCAAAGGGGGGCAAGTGGATGGAATGATGGAATTACTTGGGATGGGCCGGTGGGCTTGTAGCCACATAATCGCCAATAACTGGACTGGGCTTATGGAGCTGATATTCCAGTCGTCAGGCATGCTTTCGTCTTTCCAAATTGGGCGAATGATCTGGTGCATGATCCATACCAGAACAACGCCAGATTTGAAGAGTTCCGATGGTAAGCCATTAGGTGAAAAAAAATAACTATTTTTTCGACTGGAGTTGAGATGATTACGCATCACTCTCTCTTAGTCATGCCCACCAATCAGCTGTTGGAAATGTTGCTTAAACATATCCACTATACCCTGCGGTTCTGTAACTAGATTACAATCGCAATCAAATGCATGCACATGCACATTTAAATATAATAATATACTCATGCATACATCCATTATCCTTCTTCTTCTTCTTGTGGCGCTACTGTCTGGGGCGAACTTGGGCCACCGTCAATAATCCTCTCCCGCTGGCACGATCCTTAGCCAACTGCCTCCAATTTCGCACTCTAAGTTGGTTGAGGTCGCTCTCCACTTGAGTGCGTCATCGGGTTCGTGGTCGACTCTTCGGGCTGGAGCAGTGTTGTCCATGCGCTCAACATGGCCTAGCCATCTTAGGCGTTGAATCCGTAGACGCCTGACTAGACTCATGTCGCTGTACAGCCCGTAAAATTCGTGGTTGAATCTTCTTCTCCAGAAACCTTCAACGCAGACAGGACCAACGATGGAACGCAGAACGGTCTCGAAGAGACCAAGTGCGTTTTCATCCACTCTTGAGATAGTCCAGGCTTTCGCGCCATACATTAGGACAGGGATGATCAAGGTCTTATATAATGTGAGCTTGGTCTTTCGAGAGAGGGCTATACTACTCAATTGCCTCTTGAGCCCAAAGATACAGCGGTTGGAAAGAGTTATTCTGCGTTTAATCTTGGTACTGATGTTGTTTGTACTATTAACTTCGGAGCCAATGTAGATGAAGTCCTTACTACCTTGAAGTTGTAGCTGCCTATGGTGACGTTGTGTGTCCTCTCTTGATGACAGCTCATACTTTGTTTTGCCCTTATTCACCGCCAAACCCTTATGCCGCCTCCGTTTCAATGCAAGCAAACTCTTCATTGACGGCTCGCTGATTTCGACCAACCACGTCAATGTCGTCCGCGTATGCTAGCAGTTGAACGGAATTTATGAAGATCGTGCCTCTAGTATTGGCGTGTGAGTTTTGCACGACCTTCTCAAGTTCAATGTTGAAAAAATCACATGACAGCGCGTCGCCTTGCCTAAAACCTTTATCCATTCTGCATCCATTTATTCGATATAAATTAGTATAAGTACACCTTAGTACACTCCCCAACCACCTGCAACATCAATAAAATTCGCCGATCGATATCGGTATTGAACCCGATGAGATATTCCTCAGCTCATTGTGAGGAGCGGTACAGCATTTACGTCTTGTATTAGACTTCCATAGTCCATTTGTCAAAAGCGGTTAACAAGTTATATACCGAGAACTGTGAGTCCTGGCGAAATACATTTCATGATCGAATGAAATGCACATCAGTTCATCAAAATAAAAACAAAATGCTGTCTGCCGCACTGCGCCAAGTCACACCAATTAATTAAGCCACGAGCAACCCTAATCAACACATTCTTCCACTAGTTACACAAAAATAAGACGCATGACACGTGTAGCTACCGTAGAAGCTAGTTCAAAGCCCACAGAGTTTCACAGAAGTTAATAAGATTTCAGTTTCAGATCAAATGGCACGGACAAGAAATTCTGCACTGCTGCATCACCCTAGAATCCTTTCTCCAAGTGCTTCGTCCTTGAGTTGTATAGTTGACGTGGCTTTACTCCAAAACCAGTGCATTCGAACCGTTGCTTGGTACGTTCCCTGATTTGATGTTGTGTTTTTATTCAATGTTGGAACTCTCCTAGAGGCATGTGCGCTTGCTTGTTAGAGACAAACTTTTAAAAATGATACAGTCATATACAAGACAGTGCCTGGAAAACCGCTTACTTTTTGGAAAATGTCTCGTGTTGGAATGTGTTCAAGTGCTGGAGACTGGGATCCAATAGAAAAAGGTATATAAGAGGTTTTCCAACAGGGACGTGACAACTTTGAATTTAATTTGAGCGCGTTCTTTCACACAGTAACACGACACTCTTTCTCTCCGTAAACGAACGTGCAACGTCGGTGACAGCAACTTTAAGAGTTAAGTTGTTGACTCTGCATATGATGATGTGTGATATTGTCGTGTAAGTGAGACAACAGGTACAACAGCTGCCGTCCATGCGTAAGTAGCAAATGATCCAAATCAGTCAATTCCACGGTTCTTGAGAACGGGGCATCAATCAGACCACATTATGACGTATTTTGCGTACGGATATTGGTGTACACCAAAACAAGATTAAGCTGACTCTAGAATCGAATGGCCGACAGACCATTAGAGCAATGTGCGTTCCCCGATTGGGTTCTGGAGAAGATGCGTTAAGATGATGAATTTCATCGCAAAATCATCTTCAGTGACGAAGCTCATTTTTGACTCAAGAAGCAAAATATGCGTTATTAGTTGTGTGAAAATCCACATGTACTTTGTGGATCACCACTTCGGGACTATAACGATCGTCACGTTACTGTTAATGGACAGCGTTATAGCGCCATGATTACCGATTATTTTTGGTAATCCACATATACTCAATTGGATAACTTAGACGACATGTGGTTTCAACAGGATGGTGCCACAAGGGCAGAACAGGACACAGTAAGTATGGTGAGCGTGATATCTCAAGAAATTGGCTATTCGACTGAGCACCTTGTTCATGCGATTTAACGCCGCTTGACTATTTTCTCGGAGTCTACGTTAAGTCATTATTTTATGCCAACAAGCCGACGACATTGGAAGAGCTCAGAGTCAACGCGAAGTCGTTACGGAAGTTACGGACGAAGAGTGTGGCCATATGACCGATTTCGAGTGTCATTCATAAATATTTTAATTTTACTTCAATCCGATTATAAAGTTTTTGAAATATCTCAAATGGTTTCCTTGTTATTTCAAAAAAATGTTGTCAAGCCTCTTACATGCTTAAAACGCGGGTGTGGAAACGTGACAGTGGATGGATCGAAATTCGGTTTTTTGATGGCAGGAAACATTAAATGGAGTCAGTTTTTGGTTTGCTTTAAGCAACCCACTGAAATAAATACAGACATGATTCATAGCGATTGTGCCATTTAACCAAATTCCATGATTCCAGATCGCCCTGGGTATTGCATACTTTTAGATGTTTCTGGAAGCACCTCAGTGTCAACAAAGTCTGCCATTGGTTGTTCTCGGAAGTTGATTGATTTGACAATAACTCTTACCGAAGAATCCAAAACAGTTGCTACCTTTATTTCCCTGCAGAAAGCCTGTTTGAAAGTTGACATGAGGTTACATAAAATAACTTTAATACCGCCATTTATTCATTATTCACCTCCATTTACCTTGTAACTATGCGCCTTGTTCACTTATCACTTGCGAGTGATGACCCCATATAGATGCAGATAAACACTGGTTTTATTTCAATGTAAACATTCGCACGAATATGAATTCTCATCTGCCTATAAATGTCAATGGTTCATTACAGCAACTACCTAAATGAATATAAAATAGCTCAAACAACTTGTCAACACCGGGCGGTGGTGCTTACTGGCGGCCCTTAAATTGCTCTCAATTCCAAATGAGTTGTTGCTTGCATGTCAAATGGAAATTTGGAAATCGTTAAACCATTTGCAGCTCACAAGACGTACTGCTCGTAAAATATGACATTCAAGTTCGATTGATTTATTTTTTTCCCCTTGTTTGCGACGAAAATTGATTGTCATTCGTTATTTCGTCATTGGGCTGTCAGCGGAAATCGTGTTATTGATCGATTCAAAATCGAACATGACATGATGTACATTTCATCAATGCCAACGGCTTGGTTACCATTCCCATATCTGACACACAACTGGATACCGACCGAATTGATGTGTCGCCAGTGGACAGTGAGAGTGAGCGTGGTGGTTTTTTTCGTGAATACGGATATCGACGTTGCTATGATAGCAATGACAGTCTTCTGTTTTGATGAATGATGCTGACAGCGAAATCGTTCGTCGTGTTTCTTATTAATTGTTGCTGTTTTCGAAATTACCTCTGATTGATGCGTTAGTCATAAGCAGAGATTAATGAATTTGTACAAACGTGTGAACAGGAATACGTGCACATATGCGTCTGTTCATCGTGATTACACCTGTCGCATTTTTTCACTGATGTCTTAAAGATTTTAGAACGAAACTGTTTTGGCTTTATTCTCAGACGTTTTTGGACGACTCAAGCTTGCAAATTTCTGTGAATCTGATTGATTAACTGAGTCATCAATGTATGTATTGTTTTATCAAAAGCGACTAGTCATTCGAACTACTCTATTGATCTCGTCACCTTTCTAACCACATCTGACAAATGTAATGCGTTGACCCAGTAGTACAACTACAAGTAAAATTACCTCCTATTTAACCGAAGATTGGAAGAAAAACCGAGCAGGTTTTCGTTCTAAGAATGGTATTCGAGATTAATGAAATAGATTCGGTAAATGCATACGACCGAGTGAATCGGGTTAGAAGTATGAGATTGATTTTGAAGACGTTGAGGCAATGCTGAGTTTTCCTGCTGGATTTGCAAAGCTAGGTCTATTTAGAAGCAGCTTGGGAGATCAGTAACCCATATCGTAATAGGATGAGAAACACGACAGTAGGCCGTGAACTTAATATTGACCAGCTACTTCTTTTAATGAAAAGGAATGCCATTCACGACTTCCAATACGTACATTGACCACGATGAAGTTGTGTACCAACGTAGCGCAATGAGTAGGTGCATCGGTGCTTACGATGGATGTCTACCGATAAGTAATGCCTATAGCAGCCTTCTCAATCATTGGAACCCAAACTTGACATTAAACTGTAGGTCGCCTAGACTAGAGAATGAAACCACACATAATACGGTTCGTTTTTGTAGACGCAAAGCTTAAGTCCACTAAATGTGGCGTCACATCGCATGTGCTATTTAGATTGTCAGACAAAAAGCAGAGCATGAAGAACAGAAGCCTGCAAGGATAAAGACGAGTATTGTAGAGTCCTATCGTAGTAAAATACTATTGGTACTACTGGTAAGTTCTGCAGACTGTATAGCAGAACAATGAAATAATACACAGATAAAAATAAACGAGCATTTCGTCCCCACGACTTAAGTGAAGTCTCGGTCATAATAGCTAAGCCAGTTCGCAATACATAAAAATCAGGTTGCACTGATGGACTAATTGCCAAACTTAAGTAAGCGGGAATGTGTTGATAAGGTGCAGCAACAAATTTTCTGTAAGATTTGATCTGAGGAGAGTATGGCCGACGGATGGAATTTCCTTTTTTTCCTCTAAAACTCTTCATAAACAACCGAAGAGGGTTCCGGTCACCAAAGTTCACCTTTGACCAGATAGTCACACTGCAGCAGATCTTGAAAAAGACCAGGGCAGTTCAGTCGATACTCACCATCTATACATCGATCTTAAGGCTGTGTGTTTGTTTATATAGGCTATCACAATCTCCACTTTTGCCATCCCTGCACAACTCGTTCGCTACTGCAGGACGACGGAGAACACCTGTTGCTCGCTGGGGATTTTCGAAACAATGCCGATGACTTAAGACATTGACGTCATCGAAACAAGTCAAGAGGCTGTCAGTTTGGCATTTCGTGTATGGAGAAGGGAGCGGGTAAAATATAGCTTGCGGGAAATGTGGGTAAGACGAACTACATCCTGTGTACAAAAATGTCCTCGAAGAACCAAGCAAGACATTGATGTCCCAGTCCTGTTTTAAGAAGGAAGAAAGTGACAGAAGCAAGGACTGTAGTATCTGAACTGCGGATCAAATGAACTGCGAAGTGGGCATTTTGGGGGAGAGTCCTCCCGTTCGGTATTGTTATCTCACGGTAGTGCTCACCATTCACAGTTACGTTACGATTCGCATTATCTTTGAAGAAGTATGGGCCAATGCTGCCACCAGCCCATAAACCGCACCAAACTGTGACTTTTTCTGGATACATTCGTAGCTCTTGCAATGCTTCTGTCTGATATTCACTCCGAAATCGACAATTCGGCTTATTTACGTGCCCATTCAGCCAACAAATTCGAAAGCCCTAAAATGTAGGAAGCGCGCGATGAACTTTCTTAACAGAGCACGCATTTTGATAATAAAACTCAATAATTGAATTTGTTGTTCGTTTGTAAGACGATTCATGGTTCAATTATGGACAAAACTGAACACGTTTGACAGTGTAACAAAATACGAAACGTGCGTCAGCTGTTTAAACCAGTTGTTGTTGCAAAAGTTGCAAAAAAGATAATAGCTAAAAAATCACCCTTTAGTTGATGATGTTACAAAATTCCCAGATAACGTAAGTAATGTAATCAGATCAGTAGTGTAAGTCAAATTAAAACAAACGACAACTCACTCGAGAACATATCTCTTCAACAGCTTTTACTTAACAGAGAACGTTAGTAACATCGATCAGGCTTTTTATAACATACGTATAACAGAATAAGTATGACAATAGATCATGTGTCAATGAGAACATATGTGAATGAGAGCATACATAATTGAGAGTTCAATTGTACATTAATGAGAGAATTATATCAAGTTGAGTGTAGACTTGCATTACGAGTAATTGTGTATGTGTATGTGGGAGCATGTAGGGTGACACGATAGTTTAATGTATTTTAATTACTTGCAATAAATTAGATGCTTACAGCTCGGTCATCCTGACCTTTAAATCGACCCCGATTTACTTCCATATACATATACACTTACAATTTCACATTGATAATAATGATAAGCGATTTACAAAATGTTCTCGAATTTACGATGAAAACACGAATCAATACAATAAGTACATAATACTTTAACAATTCAAGATTAACTTTTAACATCAATTCATAAAATATAATAAGTAAATAAAAAATGAATAACTATGTGTACGAAAAATTTAAAAGGTCGAGTAGGGTCTCATGTTTTCTGGAAATGCAACTCCTTCATATGCAACCCTTGAAATTTGCATGTTTTCTAAATCTTTGATTAGATACCTATCATTTGGAAGGATTCTTATAATATCGTATGGTCCTTTGTACTTCGGAATAAGCTTCTTATTCAGACCAGGAGTATTGACAACATTTTTTATCATGACGTGGTCACCGACTTGATACGAATAAGGTCTCTTGTGACGTTTATCGAAATACTGTTTGTTGATATTTTGACTACGAACAATGTTTTCATTAGCCTTTTCCCTAAAAGTCTCCAAATCCCTCTCCTCTTCTTTTATAACATTCTCCTGTATGTATTCGCGTATGTTATCGCTTACCTCTCCCTTCTGCATTACACCAAAGACTAACATACTCGGACAAAATCCTGTACTCTTATTTTCTATGTTATTTAAAGCAAATTCTACTTTTTTCAAGTGTTTCGTCCATTCACTCGGATCTATTTCGCTTTCTTTTGCTAACATTGGCGTTAAGCTTCTGTTAATTCGTTCCACCTGGCCGTTTGATTGTGGTGAGCATGTAGCCACCTTAATGTGCTGTATATTAGCGTCTAAACAGAAATTCGTGAACTCCTCAGAGGTGAAACAACTTCCTCTGTCTGATACAATACGAGAAGGCTTACTATATGCTGCAAAATATGTTTCTAAACATCTAAGTACTTCTTTGGTGCTAGTGCTTTTTACTGGGTACAATTTGGAGAACTTGGAGAATCCATCAACAATCAAAAATATGTGCTTTTTATGATTGCGTGCTGAAAATGGCAAAGGACCGTAGTGGTCTATGTGGATGGTGTCAAATGGCTTGTTGCCTTTTGGAATGTTATGTAAAACTCCTTCCTTTTTCCCTACAGGTGGTGAAAAACGAATACATTTTACACAATTCTCTATGTGGTTCTTAATCTTCGGTTTCATCTAAGGGAAACCAATACGTTTTTCGCAAATGACTATAGACTTTATCAACACCAGCATGACATAAGGAATCATGGTGTGTCTGAATTACATTTCTTTCCATCTGCGATGGTACGTAGAAAAATACTTTTTTATTGATCTTGCGGTAGACCAATCCGTTAATTAATTCATACGAAGGACTTTCTCTCTCTTCTAACATTCTTACTATGCGACTGATTATTGTGTCCTTTTGCTGTGAGGCTGCAAGTGCATGTTCGAAAGATTCGGATTCTATTACTAAGATGTTATGGCATCTGCTGAGAGCATCAACGTGAGTCATTTTTTTACCATCTCTATGCTCTACAGAGTAATCAAAATCTTGCAGCTCTAAAGCCCAGCGTGAGATTCTTGGATTAAGCAACTTTTTGTTGAGGGTAAGAGTGAGTGATTTACAATCTGTTACGATTTTGAATTTGATACCTGTTAAATAAATTCGGAATCTCCTTAGCGCATAAATAATGGCCAATGTTTCTAGTTCGTAAGAATGATATTTGCTCTCTGGGAGAGAAGCGCGTTTTGAGAAAAAGAATATTGGATGAAAGAGTTTATCATCTTGACGTTGGAGTAAAACGGCACCGAAACCTAGGCTGCTTGCATCACAATGCAGTTCAGTATCCGCATGCGGATTATATATACTTAATAAAGGTGCATGCAATAATTTTGCTTTTAATTCTTCAAATACTAATAACTCTTTTTCTCCGAATGTAAATTGTGCGTCCTTCTTCATGAGATCATATAATGGTTTTGAATGAATTGAAAAATCTTTAATGAAGCGACGGAAATAAGAACACAAACCCAGAAATGAATGTAAGTTCTTAATGTTTGATGGGACAGGAAAGTCCTTTACTGCCTGCAGCCCACTTGCATTTGGCCCTATACCATCTACCGAAACTTCGTAGCCTAAATATGTTATCTTCTCATGCATGAACATGCATTTGTCAAGCCGCAATTCTAAATTATTCTCTCTAATAGTATCTAAGACTTCTTTTAATATGTCAAAATGTTCAACAATTGTCTCCGACGCTACCAGTAAATCGTCGATATACACAAGTAGGTTTCCGGAATTAATAAGGTTCTTGAATATAGTGCAAATGTAACGCTGAAATACGGCGGGTGCGTTTTTAAGCCCGAACGGCATGCGCAAAAATGTATACTTTATAGACTCAGGTGACATCTTAACGTGGTGAAAACCACTTTTTAAGTCGAGTAACGAAAAATATCTTTTACCACGGAGTCTATCTAGATGGTCTTCGATAAGTGGAAGCGGAAAATTATCCTTCACGGTTAACTTATTTAATTCGCGGTAGTCTATGCAAAGTCTCATCTCACCATTCTTTTTTCTAGCTAAAACAACTGGCGATGTATAAGGTGAATTACTTTCGCGGATAATTTTGTTCTCAATAAGCTCGTCTAGCAACTTCTGTAATTCTAATTTGTGCACATGTGGTAAACGTCTTGGAGTGCAGTTAAAAACTTTGTTCGCGTCTGTCAACGTTATTTTCATTTCAAAATTGCAATCTTCGTATAAGAATTTACTTGTTGAAATACTCCCGAGAATAAGCGCTTTTAGTTTTTCTGATTCATCAAATCTCAAATCTTCATTAATTTTTAAAGAATAGTTAAAGTCACGATCACCGTTTATATCGATATTCAAAATTTCATGTACATCATAGTCTATTACATTGACACTATTAGAAACTTCTTTTGATTTCACTTCTTTCAATTGTAATCTTATGTTATTATTCTTTAAAAAATCTCGTCCTAAGACAACTATATTTTGCATTGTGTCATTACTTACTACATACAAACATAAATCTGTGACATCACTAGTAATCTTAATTTTACAAAATACCTTGCCAAGTATAATTAGTCGGCTGCTATTTATTCCCACAAATTGTTGAGATGAAGATCCATCTGGTGTCATCAGGTAAGGTGGTACGTACTTCTCTTGAATGAAGCTGATGGGACTCCCAGTATCAATCATAGTCATAGCATGCATTGATGACGTAAGTGAAGTGCTGCTTACGAAATTGTACTCGAAGAACCCATTAAAGCTGTCCAAGAATGATGCCCTTGGTTCCTCCGGCGTATTGTCCTTTTGGAGGACCAAAACAGGTGATGACTGTGGACATTGTTTGACGATGTGCCCTTTTTGCCCACAGCGGAAACAAGAACTCCTTTCTCGTCGTGGCTTGGTACAGTTGCTGGCTAGATGACCTTCTTCATTGCAGTTGAAACATTTAGTTTTTCCGAAGCGTTGTTGAGGTGGTTTCTTGACGACTGGAATGTTATTCGTGTGACCCGATGTCGTTGGTTGAAACTCGAACTTCATTTTCTCGTACTTCCTTAAGGTTTGCTTCAGCTCACTTATGTTGTTGGCTGTAAGTAATATTTGTTTGTTGAAAACAGAATCAGGGATACCTTTAACAATATAATTGATAGTATCCTGTTCATCCAGATCTGCTAGTGAAGCTATCTCCTGCATGGCGAGGAAATACTGCTTTAAATTCTCATCTTTGCGTTTTTTCCGATTCCGCAATGTATTGTGCACATCCATTGCTGTTGTGTGTTGGTGGAACTCGTTCAGCAAAGCTGCTTTTAGCTCAACCCATGAGCGACATTTTGAAGATCGCAGGAACAATTTAGCTGTACCCGTAAGCAGTCGTTGCGCGTAGATGAAGGTCTTGGATTCGTCCAACTTATACAATTCAACCGAATCCTCGAATGATTGAATCCATTTCTTCACCGAAAGGTTGTCGTCACCAGAAAATTTGGGCAATGACTCTTCAATGTCCCGGAATGAACACTGCCATGGCGATGTCGGCACAGGATTGTTTAGTTCCGCTAACCTCTTTTGAAGCGAAGCGATTTCTTCCTTCCTCCTCACCAGTTCCCTTAAGCGGTCCAGCTGCTGCGACGTTGACCGGCTCTCCTCTTCCAAGTCGGTTATATTCTCCTCTGAGCTGACTGCGTCTAGAATATTAGTTGGAAAGAATTCCTCCAACTTACCGTCGTCTAATTTTTCGACTGCTTCTTCCAGCCTGATTTTTAAAGTGGATTTTACACCGCTCATAAGCAAATCCATTTCAGCCAACTTGTCTTTAAGTTGCTGTACAGTTGCCGTTTGAATAAAACTTATAGCGCGACTATTCATTTCGATTACTTGCGAATTTTCATAAAATTGATCAAAAAAATTGTTCAAATCGTTCAATAAATTTTAGCACACATATGTAACATAAAATTCCGTAAATTAACATAAATGTTCACAAGGTCATAAAAATGAAATGTACAGTCGACTGGGTACAGTCATACCACTTCTGATAGTTGTAAGTCAAATTAAAACAAACGACAACTCACTCGAGAACATATCTCTTCAACAGCTTTTACTTAACAGAGAACGTTAGTAACATCGATCAGGCTTTTTATAACATACGTATAACAGAATAAGTATGACAATAGATCATGTGTCAATGAGAACATATGTGAATGAGAGCATACATAATTGAGAGTTCAATTGTACATTAATGAGAGAATTATATCAAGTTGAGTGTAGACTTGCATTACGAGTAATTGTGTATGTGTATGTGGGAGCATGTAGGGTGACACGATAGTTTAATGTATTTTAATTACTTGCAATAAATTAGATGCTTACAGTAGCTAATTGAAAGAAGTGTTGGACTTGATATCAAACCGTACAAGACAGAGCTAGTGCTGCTCACGAACAGATATAAAGTTCTTGAGTTCACCTCAATGAGGCTTACTGATCGAGCAAAATACCCGAGTGTGATTGTTGACAGTAAACTAAATTGGAGGCATGACATTCAACAGCGCATCAGGAGGATGCTCATCTACTGCATTTTATACTTGCAAAAAATTATCCTACTCACATATGGAATCTGACCTAGAACACATTTGCTCTATGCAGCAATTGTAGGACCAGTATTGACTTTAGGATTTTTAGTGGGGTGGCGAGCACTGCAAGCAAATTGTAATTAGCACCAGAATAAGCACCAAAATTATAAAGATCGGCATGAATCTGCATCACAGGTGCACTTAGAACAACACCCATGATGGCCCACGAAATCCTACTCAATCTATTTTACGAATGCAGCAATAAGACTGGGAAGGGAATGAAAGCAATGGGGAACACCCCACATAAGAGGTTATGTGGAGCTGCTCCATAGCACGAACATTCGAAAATTGTCAGATTATATGACAAACTCTGAGTACTTCAAAATTGAGCACAAAACCGTAATTTGGTGTACAAATCGACTGTCAGGGATATCAAGACGAATGATTCGAAGACGGAGGAAGGCACAGGCGCAGGTGTTCGCCAGTTCATCTGCACTATCAGCAGCAGTGCAAGTCCCAAACAACAGTTGTGTTTTAAAAGCGGGAGTATGCAGCCATTCAGACCTCCAGCTATGAATGACCCGATAGACGGAAGACCTATTGTCATAAGTAGATAGTCTGGAAATACAATCGATTAACTCGGATAGCGGACAGATGTAACCTTACACTGTGCTGGGTCCCTGGGCATAAAGGCACTGGCACTGGCCACTGGCACAAGATTAAGGACACTTCGTAATGAAAGCCATTAAAATAAAAAACAAACGACATGAGCAAAACCAACCACAGATATGTGAAATTGAACACCAGTAGTTCTTCCTTCTTAAGCCCACTCAAAACTAAGGTTCTGCTAGAACTTGATAGTAGGGACATCAGTAAAACAATGATTTCTGTGGAAGTTTCCGGGATGTTACTTCACTGTACATCTGCAAACAATGTTATATTTTATGTTCTGTGCTGTAAAATAATGGTATTTTCTTATGTAAAGTGGAAAATGAAAATGAAATGAGGAGGAGGAAATTGTGTTACAATACCTCGGCATCTACCTGGCCCTTGCTGAAGTAAGACAGGCTTGAGGACTTAGCGAATCCTTAAGTTTCTGAAAACCACCAACTTGTTATAAGTACCATAAGTGAAAATAAAGTTTTTAGTACATCAACGAGAAGTATCGTTAGAAGCCGACATAAGTAGCAGAACAGAGGACCTTTAAGCTCTATGTGAGGCTATTTCCTTTGGGATCTTGCCATTCATATCTACCTACCTCTACGTACGTGCTATATACGTGTCCATCCCTCATGTGCAGCATTCAGTTTCAACTTTTTCTAACTATTTAATGTAATAGCCGATTGAATGTAAGTGAGTCGTTTCATGTAGCACCATACCACAAGAAGATCTGAACACGTTCTATATCGCAAAGGCGACTCGAAACCTGCACGAGAACTAATTAAATTTCTCCGAATGCGGGTGGTCTGCCCTGGATTTCGCCCAACAATTCACGTAAAGAGCGGATTCATGGAAACCATCGCATGTTGCCCACCTTACAAGACTGCGAAGATGACTAATTAACACGATCCGTCAAAAATTACATACGAACGACCATGATTAATTACTTTCCGGAACACGGTTCCTTCTTTGATAGTGTATTTCCTTTCGCATGCTTCGGCGAAAGAAGCATGCAAGTTTGATTTTTGTGCGCGATGAATAATGAGCAAGTGAATTTCGCAAGGCGGTCTTATCTGCGTTTGCCCTCCAGTTGTGTGTTCCCGATTCGGTTGACTGGATATTGTCAGACGAACTGACAGATGGCCATGTCGAAACCACCGCCTCGTGAACACAAGAGCCATTCACACTTTGTCATTTAGACGTTCAAGATTAATTGAATGACGATGAAATGTCCGAGCGGTGTAGGAACAAATCCATCATCTGCACGGCGGCAGGGCTGCGGTGCGCGACGACAGGAAATCTACGCGTCGTCGTCGTCGTCGTCAGTCGCTTGGCCATCATCAGCAAAACATGGCTGGGGTCGTGCACAAAGAGAAAGAGAGTGATATTAATTCTGGTTTAGAGGTATATACGAACGCGCCCTTGAGTAGTATAATTTGGAACACAACTCTCATTAGTCTTCACGAAGCGGCAGTGACAGACGACAGGATCATGACTGCGGCTGGTTGTGAGAGCGCGTCGTCCCCAGATAGACAAATTTCAATTTCCAGCGCAAAGTGATAAATTAGTTAATTAATTTAGAATAATTAGTGCGGTGTTTCTTTTTTGTGATAAAAATACTCAAGTTACGTGGGGTGGCTGTGAAGAGAGCCCGGCAATGATAAATGAATAACTGGTCTGTGTATAATGGGGCCAAGGGATGATTCAGCTACCCGGTCGCATGGAAGGGGGATAATTATGTCAATGGGTGTATGCAAGTTCATTAGGACGTGTCATGATAATTAACCTCCAAATTAGGCAATTTTGAGGCAAATTTACAGAGGAGGCTCTAATTTTTTCACTAACTATGTACATCATTAGCTTTGAAATGTGGTGAAAGTATGTCTCCACATATAAGTTAATTTGTCTTTAGTTATGTACATGAAAGAAAGGCTGGTAATTGGGCAACTTTCCGCTCGTGCTTAGTCTCATTATCTTGTTGGAAAGCCAAACTTCCCGAAGCCCTTTTTTAAGCAGAATAGTCAAAATGCTCACGCACACTGCTTTATGACTCAAAAGCAAGGACAGTATTAAATGGGGCTTAAGATTGATGGGTGTCCACCGAACTTAGCAGAAAATTTAAAATAAACTGCCCGCGAAGTTAGTCTGCTATTTAGGTGCTGCCTTCAGTTTCTTTGGAAGGTTCCAAAAAGGTATGCGTTTTGGAGTCTATTTTGACCACATTTTCAAAGCATGGTGTTTAAATTTTGTTTATAATTTGCTCTCGCTCAAGAAATTACTCATAAGTGTCCGGTGTCAATACACAGAACGGTCAGAAGATACAGTGGAAGAAAGAAGTACGTGCTCATGCCCTCATATATTAAGTTATGGATAAACTGACCACCATACTTGGCGTGTCGTGCTTTGGGGTTAGTGTCTAGAGAGGAGAATGCAATTTGCTAGCTTTCTTGAGCATAGTTAAACTAACTCGGCATTCAGTAACTCGGCCTACAATCGCTTGTTTTTAAATTCTAATCTAGTATGTGCAAGGTGGTCTTGAGGCTACCAGACCACATATAAGCGTACTCAAGATCAGGACACAGTGACGATAATGCAATTTTTAATCATTTTTTACACTTTTATATTAAAATATATATATAAATACGTGCTGCTAATTTTTAAGTACGATTATACACCGTTCAACTAAACCGAATCGCATGATACTTACATCATTGGAAAGGTAATTTCGCTTTGCTTTTACCAAACGTCAAAGTAGAAACTTGTTAAATAATGAATACATGTATAAAATTAGGCTGTTCTACGAAATACTTACAATTTTACATAGCTTACTGAGCGCCTTTGAAAGTCAATAATAAAAAGGAAATATATTAGGGATAAGACTTTTTGTGAATGTGCTTCTATATATAGATAATCGTCGAATTTCGACGTGCGAACCTAGTATGTGTTTTGTTAAGAAAATACAAAATTTTCATTAAGTATATAAAGGATTTATCAAACACATATAAACCCAATAAAACTAATAATATATATATAATATAATATAATATGGGTGGCGCTACAGCCCATAGAGGGCCAGGGCCTAGCTTCTCAGCAACCACTCCTGTTGTGCGCGCTATTGTTCTCTCACGAGTGGAAGGGACCTACAGTTTTATGCCGACTCCGAACGGGCAAGTTTGAGAAGCTTTTTCTAGACAGGAAATACTCTTTGAACGTTGTCAGTGACTCGAAATAGGTGGGGTCGTGAAAATTATTTTTGTCGCTCAGAGCTGGATTCGAACCTGCTACGTCGAGGTTGGGGTCGACGCACATACTCTCAACGCCACGGGCCACCACCCAATAAAACTAAGGCACCTCTAAATAAGTCCCACTGGTTTGGAATCGAAAACTCTTCTGGCTGGAGCACTGTTGTCCATGCGCGCTACATGACCTAGCCATCTTAGGCGTTGAATTCATATACCTCTGACTAGACTCATGTCACTGTACAGCCCGTGCCGTTCGTGGTTGAATCTTCTTCTTCAGAAATCTTCAACGTAACAGGACCAAAGATTGAATGCAGAACTTTTCTCTCAGAGACCAAGTGCATCCGCTCTTGAGATATTCCAGGCTTCCGCGCTTAGAGCAGGATTTTGGGTGGAGTGGAACATTCTTCCTCACAGTGGTATTGGTGTCCTCTTCGCCGTTAAAGGGTCTGCAGAAGTGAGCCTTACAGATTCTTAGTATCGACTGCGACTGTACTACGAGTTGTCCCTCTTCGTTCCGACAGAAGCCTGTCCGATGTCTGTACCCTTTGGATAGTTGTTTCACCCGCTGGTAAAACTTTCGGATATTATTTCTGCCGTACCACCTCTCCATTTCCTCTCTCGCGCTTCTTATGCTCCTTCTTTTTCTTTTTGAGAAGCCGAAGCTCTTCCCTTCTTTTAAGTTCGTAGAGTTCACGAACCGCTCTTCTTCTATCCAGCGTCGCTTTATATGCTGCTAGCTTCGCTGAATGCGCGTGCCGACACTCATTGTCAAACCATGGGTTTTTTCTAGGTGGCGTTTTAAGACCCAACACATCAGAGGCAGCTTCTCTGACGGCGTTTTGACAACGGTTCCACTGTTGGTCGATTGTTTCGCCTGGCAGGGTTGGACTCTCTGAGAGCTTCAGGGAGACTCGATCGGAAATGTGCCCAGCGGTCGATTGCGATTGTAGCTTTCCAACGTCAAACTGTTTTGGTCTTGCTCTACTCCGTTGTGCAATCGATATCCGAGTTCTGACCTTGGCTACAACAAGGTAATGATCCGAGTCGATGTTACCACCTCGGAACGTTCGGATATCGAGGACACTGGAGGAGTGTCTGACGTCGATCAATCTGGTTGACGGTTGATTTATCAGGGGACCGCTAGGTCCCTTTGTGAATATTGAGGTGACGGAACAGCTACTGGCTACAGAGAGGTTTCGCCCCGTCACGAAGTCCAAGCGCTTGAATCCATTGTCGGACGTGTTGTCGTGTAGACTGTGTTTTCCGACGACTCTAGCAAAGATTTCTTCCTTGCCAAGCTTTGTATTAAAATCTTCTAGAACTATCTTGACGTCGTAGCTGGGTCATTGATTGAATGTTCTTTCTTGCAGATCATAGAAGTCGTTCTTGCTATCATCGTCTTTGTTCTCCTTTGGGGCGTAGCCGCAAATTAATCTGATGTTGCCGATGTTGTTTTGATGCAGATTGTTGTGAGGCGTTCGCTTATGTATCTAAAGCTTAAGACTTCTTGCCTAAGTCTGCCTCGAGCAACAAAACCGCATCCAAACAAACGCTGCCTTCGCTCTTTGTAGCAATCGCCGTAATATATGTCCCAGTTTTTCATTCTTTTATTGCCTGGCGCATCCCATCGCACCTGCTGGATAGCAGCTATGTCAGCCTTAAAGGGCCTTCTAGGGCCTCCGCAAGTTCATCCGCTGCACGTGGCCTGCCCATGATGGTCAGCAGTATGGTCTTTCATATCCGAGGCTTGTTCATGTCTCTGAACTAATGTCTGTTTTGCACGGTGGGGAAGTTAACCCCACGCGAAACCTCCGCACCTGGAGGACCGGGGCCTTGTTTAAACCCTCGGACAAGGGTTCGGTGCATACATTGGTTCACCTCTAAGCGGTTGCAGCAGAGTCTATCCAGAGGGCGCCGCGAGGAGGCTGTATGACAACTTGACCTGTGCACTCACAGGGATCGTTGCTGGCATCTCGCCAAGTTGAGTGCACAGGCACAAGTCAAAAGCGTATTGATATAATAGACTACCAAAAAAATTAGGTAGCCTGCGGATCACTTTGGTTGCTCGAGAGAGGATTTTGTTATATATAAATATATTTTTTCATATTATAAACATATAACTATATATAAATATATAACAAAATCCACTCTCGAACAACCAAAGTGATCCGCAGGTGCAGAGAAATGGACACTCGTAATCGGGCGAAGGTGCAATTGGCTGTTTTAGCAGCACCTTCATGTAATTTTCGGTCCCGTCTGCCTAGATGGTGAGTGGAGGAGGAGATATAACAACTAACTTTACGAGCTGTTCAGTCACATCGACCCAGCCAAAAGAGTCATTAGCCAACGAATGCGATGGCTAGGTCATATAGAGTGGATGAAAACCAATGGTCTGGCCTGGAAAATCTTCGAATCTACCCAAGTGGGAAGGAAGAAGACATTGTCTGCATTCGCGACAGTTTTTTTGTTGCACTACGACGAAGGTTTTGATCTATTTTCCTGGGAGGCAACACGAAAGCTAAGCATATTCCATACATTCTAGGTCGGTCAGTTGATTCGAGCCAAATTCTGGCCTTCGCCTTATATGTGGCTACTTCCACCTTTTGCATGTATTTGGTAACTGAGACAAAGGCATAGGCCGGCGTACGCGCTGTGGTTAGGGGCTCATGATGCAGCACCCGTTGGTAAGGCATGTTACTAAGCTATAGTCCGTTTTTCTGCCTCCTCTCTATATTTTCCCTAGTATCGCTTCGGCTGCTGTTTCTATAACTTTTTAGTGGCGTCAGCTTAAAAAATGGACAAATCACATCCTTCCCTATGTTGGTGGTCACCTGAATTGTCCTCTACCCTAGTGAAACAGAAAAGTGGCTTGTACAGAAAAATACTATACAACTTTGAATGAATTTACCACAGAAATATTTTTGGGCCCAGCTTAAGTATTTTAAGCAACAATTGTTAACAGCATGCCTTCATATATGTTCCATTGGAACAGAAGCAGCTCCTCCTTCCTCTATAAACTGTTGCTGGAGTGATTATGAGACAACACGCTACTATTCCCTTAAAATAACGTGACACATTTATTTTGTGGCAGATGACAATCCATAGAGAATCGTGGGGTTGAATCCTGAAATTGAACAGGCACTTTTTTCCTTTCATTCCATTCATTTCATCTGACCAACCTATTCGTCACTGAGCATGTCACCATTTTGTTGCGACCTCTTTCTGCGGTCCGTGGATGTGTGTAAGCATTTATACAACAATTATTTGAAATTGACAATTTCGAGAATGCGCCTACCTCGTTCCTCCCATGCCGCCGAACTTCCTTCGTCACTTTTTCCCTCCATTTAACTTAAAATTCAATACGCTTAGCACTGGCGGCTGTTGACGTTCCTGAGATTAAACGTCAATTCACGACATATTTATTGCTTGGTGCCCATCATTGAACATCAACCGGTGACTGGACATGAATGCCAAGTAAATTGATGGTATTACGACTCAAATAAATTCCATTTCGTTGAATTGTCAAAGCTGGTCCAGCTTTTGGTCCATCAACAGTCACGCTGTTGTCCGGCCAACTGCATCCAGCCAACAGTGTATCCGGAACTAGGGAATGTGGTTTTTATAGGACCTACCTTTGAATCTCCCTAATTACCGTTGATGGACGATGTGCTGCCGCTGGAAGATGAATGCCTTTCAATCTTGTGCGCTGCAGCGAATAAATTGCTCTGCAAGGATTCAACGTCGATTGTGATCCAGTGGTGATGGTGATCACCCAACGACGACACCATGCGGTTACCGGAATGCGCAAATGGCGTGGAAAATAGCTGACAAGGCAGTTGCGTGGAGTGGCATTGTAATTGCGGGTCTGACGGGGTGAGTTATTACCCACCCGACAATTACGTGTATATGGGGACTTTAACCGATGCATCGTCATCGTGGTCACATCGTTAATGTGCTTCAATGCGTTCGCAATTCCATGTGCGAATATTTGTGCATTTATTTTCAAATTCTGTGCAAAGGGGTCAATACATTGTGCCATTGCTGCAGCTTTCAGCGTCTTTTCACTGAATACTAATTGGATCGCGTCGGGAAATAAATAAAAGAGTCGATGATAATTATTTGTCGGAGTATTGCAACACAACCGAGCGGTGACATCATGCTGGACTGAGCTGTAGAACGGTATATAGCGCACCATGCTTGATCTACGAGTGTCAAATGTCAAATGAATATGCAAATTTCATACACGAATGTTGCAGATTGAATAGCAGCTTTGTAGGGCACTAAGTCGGTTTCTAAAAAGCTTACATTTGCTGCTCTGTACCCCTAACATCGGTCATCATGACGGCTGTTGGTATTATTGATACTAATCTAGTTCAATGCTGAATGTTTTTTTTTGGAATTTGGGAGTCATGAAATAACGTAGAACCACAAAAAAATGGAACTCCCATCGCTAATGTGAAATGATTTTGGACGGGTATCAACTGATGGTAATAAGTCAAGGAAATCAAAGACTTGTCCAAAAGTTGTCAGATTGCACACTTCCTGCAATAGTTCGAGTTCGAATCCGTTCCCGCAAAAAATGTAGCACCATGTGCTACCCAAGGTTCAAACATTCTTACATGTCGGCACATCTTTCTAAGTTAAATTGTCATCGACAAATTTAATTATTCTTGGGATGACATGTTGATCTTGTTTCCAAGGATATTAGCGATCGACAACAGTTTACCTTTAACGTTGATAATCTGCTTCTTCCAACAAGGTCACGTGCCACGAAAGTAAACCATCATAACTTGCGAGGGGTGCTTTGAATGCGACTCCATACGGTAGGTTATTCATTTGTAAACCCAGGACGAGGTAGTTGGATCGGTTTTAAAAAAAATCTGGCCTGATTTTGTAGGGCTAGAGCTCACAATGAGCTAGAATCGATGGCGAGGGATCGAGTGGGTTGGAAATCTCTGATGCGTGTTTTGCCTCCGTGACTCATTTAGCGTATCATGCAGTTCAGAGGGTGATGGTTATGAGTTTTCTTTCCCGAAAATGTGTGCGTCAGGTAAGCGGAGGCCGTTCTCTTCTCCTCTTACGAACTCTGCCAAGAGGGTACCTTTCGCAAACTATCACTAAAACAGATATCAAACATCACGTCGATTATCATGAGTGGACTGGCGAACTGGCGATCGTCAAATGGTTTAGAGCTGAGTTGAATTGGTTTAAGATATCACGGGCAAATATAGGGTGTGAGGTTTGATTTTCAATAGGCTTTTTTTGACAGATCACGCATGAGTCCTATCAATCTGCTTTGTCATTTTTGTTCAGTATCGTTTGGCAAGTCATCATGGAAAGGCTCCCATCAAATTGTTTCCATAACAGCTTCTCCAAATTGTTAAGTTGTATTACGAAAATCAGCTTTCTCAGGGAAATGCTTCTTCGTGCGATTCGAGAAATTTATGGTGCGCATAATCGACCTGCTATACCATTCGCAAATCTTGGTCCCAGTTTACATTAGTTTATTACACTCGACCGGTTAGACCATATTCGGCACGTAATGAAGAGGCTATAGCAGCTGTACATCAATTGAACTAAAGCTGTACATTAATCTAACATTCATTAATCGAACGAACGTATTGTAGCTTAATATTAAGAAAAATTGTAAACAAAAAACTTATTCACAAAACGTATGTTTTTATAGTTAAAACTTATATACTACCTTACACACTACCTTAAAATAACTTAAAACTATTTAAATTAAACAGACCCATATCTTGTGGCGGGCCATTCATATCTAAATGAAGAAACGCTTCTGGAGGGACGAAGCCACTGTGAAGAACCCTTTCGTGGTTCTGGGGATTGGGGTAGTAAGCCCCCGAGATCAGGTTATTGTCCGAGTTCATCGCTTTGGTAGTATGATCCCGAATTAACTTCACCAGGAAATTGTTCACTCGTATCAGGTTTGCCCTGTTGTGTAAGACCTCATTGGAGTAGAATTTTCAAGCCCTAAGACAAGCCCTCTCAAACACCCGAATCTTTTGCATCAAACTTGTACTCACGTTGAACCATACAGGACAGCCATATGTGAGCATTGGGCGTATGAGGGCCATGTAGCAGATTACCTTTACTCTTGCATCGAGTTGGCTTTGTAAGAGCGAAAGCGCCTCGGGCCCTGGCCAGAGCAACATCTACATGTTTGTTAAAATATAGATACTGATCTAGCCAGATCCCCAGTCATCTTACTACAATCCTTTGCGCCAGTGGTTGCCCGTGTCGTCCAACAATTAAGAACTTTCGCCTATTCTTTTTTTTATCATAAAGGTAATAAAAAATGAAATCGTACTCTTTCCTCTTAACATAAATTTAATAGGACAAATCGAAAAAATTGAGAGCTTTTGACGCTTCAATCACTTCAATCACACTCTGTCATGAAAGCGGATTCACAGCACAGTGTGCACTTAAATCTGCACTCCATGCATGGTTGGGTCGTGGTCAACAGCATCATTGCATGCATGAAAAGTGAAACGTCTTGTAATGCAATCTGTACCACGCAAGATTGACTACCACAAAAATGTGACATGACACGGCATTATCTTCGCCTTACATTACATCAACCACGATCACAAGACGAAATTAACTATTTTACTCCGCCACTACCACTGTCGTGGCTCAGGCCAGTTAACGTTACACCGACTATACGCGCTTGCAGACGACGTGCAGTCAGTGAACAGAAGACAAAAGCAGTACGCGTGTGTAACGCAGACCTGAGTTTCTCTCACATTTTACTTAATCTGCGGATGGTATTCGTATCCGTTGCTTACTCTTGCCACCCTATCAACCAACGCAGGAAGCTTGACAGCTATCATAAATTCGCTGTCAGAGAGCTGTCCATTTACCCGCAAATCGGGTAATCTGAGTCTCAGACGGGGTGTCAGCAGCATATACAGTTCGTAGATGTAGTCTCAGCTATAACATGGTTTCATGCGCACACCACCCCGTACGTACGTCGCACAGAGCTGCCGTCACGCCGGTGGCATTGTATCTCGATGGATTGTGTTTTCCTTCTTGGACGCATTCATGTTACCTAGTACATGCTGTTACGAAGATGGAAGCTGCCATCGGTAAGCAGCTTTGGTGTGTGTTCGTATGCCAATCATTATCAGATGTCAGTTAAAAGCCAGGTAAAGCAGGCATTACCACAGCCGATAATTAGGCTTTTACGTCCATGAAATCAGAGCCGATTGGTCATGTGCAATCGCAAGCCTTCAACTGACGCAGTGCACGGTAGATGCGTTGGAGCAGCATCCATCCGACTTCCCAGGGGAATAGCGTTATTTTTTGGATGAATTACTCCGAATTAAGGTTTTTAAGTTACTTGTCGATGCAGCTTCACCAGCCACTTCATCGAAGCTTGTATGTAATGTGAAATGGCGCTATTCATATACAGGTGGCTGGATACATTACTCATTTATTATTTAGTTCAATTTGCAGTGCATGGCCAATGGCAAGTGTACGGGGCTTTTGTTCACGGTGATGTATGTACGTCCTGCTGTCAGCTGCTGGAGCTTAATAGGAATTGCTACTTTCTTTACGATTGGTGCTTTGATCTGTGAACAGTATCTGGTTTGAGAGACATGCATTCTGTGTATCTCTATTTGTATGTGTGTGGTTTTTTCAATGATCAATCATTTTGGAGCACTTTTCCTACTGTTGCTTCGCCGATCATTCCGTCTGCGTCAACGGCGATGAGAGCTTCTAAGGCGGTTTACCTGAATTATATGCCAATTCTTTGTGCTTTTCAGCTCAAATATTGTCTTCTTCCTCAAAAGAAGGCCGCCCGGGACTATGGGAATTAATTGGTTTTAGCTTGGAGAATCTAAATCGTATTAGATCCGCCGTTTGACAACTAAATACTCTAACAAATACGGTATCATGCCAACTCTGAACCACCAAGATTTTCCAGAAAGTTGTACTGAGAGTATTTTTATAGTACACCCTAGAAATCGAACTTGCACATCGACGTTCAAGTGCGATGTAATGCCTTATTCTATACACAAATAGCTATGGTACGAAAATTTTCCTTATTTATTAAATTGATTAGTGGCTTAAAAATGGCGATTTTCAAAAAAAAAAAAAAATTCAAAGATCCGCCACTTTTTTTCGAAGTTAATAATCCTAGTTCATCCAGAGTCACCATACCAGTATTCTTTCTAATTCCTTTGGAATTTTTGGTTTCAGATTTTCCAGTGAGCGGAAATCACATGCGCCGCCGAAAAGATGCGCTTTTGTTTGATCAAAAAAGCAACAACAAAAATAAAATGTATGTACTCCTTTTTTCCTTCTTTTTAAGTCTTCAAATAAATGTATGCAAAGTCACAAGCCTACGAAATAATTTATGTTAACTTACCAGCTGATTGGAAATCGTTAAAATTTGATATCTATAATTGGAGGGTCCATTTAAGATTGCCGCATGGTTGTGCTAATACAAGTGGTCAGGCAAAGCGAAACAAAGTCAGGGAGTGTCAAGTGGTTTCAGAGTATATATATATATGGGTGGCGCTAGAGCCCGTAGGGGGCCAGGGCCTAGCTTCTCAGCAACCACTCGTGTTGTGCGTGCTATTGTTCTCACACGAGTGGAGGGACACCTACAGTTTTATGCCGACTCCGAACGGCCAAGTTTGAGAACCTTTGTCTAGACAGGAAATACTCTTTGAGCATTGTCAGTGACTCGAAAGAGGTGGGGTCGTGAAAATTATTTTTGTCGCTCAGAGCTGGAATCGAACCTACGACATCGAGGTTGGGGTCGACGCACATACCCACAACGCCACGTGTCCCAGGGTTTTTTTACAAGCAATCGGTCTAAAAATATGTTTCTCCATCAAACTCGAATATTTCCAAAAATTCCTCTAACTCGAACAAAGTATGGTATCCGGTGAAAATTGTTCATAGAGGAACTGCACTATATGTCTAAATCAATGACTCCAAGTAGTTCGCTTTCTTAAATGTTGAATAGTCCGAGTAAAGTTTAAAATTGAATGCCTTGCTAACGCGAAGATTGAATACATTGCGTAGAATAGGTTTTTACATGGTGACAGTATTTATTTTAATACTGTACTGATTAAATTTTTATTCGATTTATCGCATGCCGATATTATCAAACTTCCAGTGCTGAAACTTAAATTCTACACTACCTTTTTCGCTCTTCCGAAAAAGCATGTTATGGTAGTTAAAGTAGTTGGCGTTACTAGTTTTGGATGGAGAAATACTCAGTAACTTACAGTCAATTTCAAATCAAAATATTAAAGCAGGAGAGCGTCATGTTACCTTGCAGCCGAGATGAGGAATGTATCACATTGGAAGGTTTAAGGGAAGTCATCTGCTTCTTGTAGATGATTTGGTTATCCTCACATCCTCACAGACGGAACTCTAGCGTAATCGATGCAATTTTTGGAATAAAGGTTAATGTGGACAAATCAGAGCTTATGGTAATTGCCAGAACGCATGGTCAAAGTACTCTACATCCAAGCGAAGTCCCATTGAAGCGGTTGGAGAAGTTCAAGGATGTCAGCGATTTTCACGAGTGATGGGAGGAGCAACGCTGAGCTTTCCTGTAGGATCGGTCCTGGATCAATATTGAAACAGCTTGGAGCCAACTCTCACCAAAGGTCATGAAATTTGGTTGATAACCGAAAAATAAGATTGCGAATACAAGCTGCCGAGATGAGATTTCTTCGGTGGTTTTGTTGTCGGGATGGGGTGAGACAGGCGGCAGTACGCGGGGCACTCAATGTCGAGCTGCTATTTATCCGAGCGGAAAGAGCTATGCTACGATGGCTTGGACACGTGCTACGAATGTTCTCATCATCACATCTTTCGAGGCATGCCTTAAATGCGACTCCATCAGGAGGTCGTCCTATTGGAGTCGATGGCGGAGGATCGAGTGGCCTGGAGATCTGTAATGCTTTACCCCCGCTAACCCTTTACGCGATCATACGTGTCAGAAAATGATGATGATGGTGATGATATTAAAGCATATGCCTGTGGCATAATCATACAATATCACCTACCTACTATTTGTGAGGGCTTTGCACAATGTCTCCTTTATACGTCAGGACGTCGACAAATTATAGCTTCTATATTCTATGTTAGTGCCTATAGCTTTCAGCTCACATCTTACGTGTCTGTTTTGTTGTGGGGTTACACACAAAATGAAATTGATCTGTCAAATACGTCGAATTTACAATGACAGGCTTCATCGATCTTTGGCTCGTGCGATTTGCGGAAATGGTGTTGTATTGAAATGAAATGGGTTTTGTCTAAAATCGAATCGAGACAGAGTCATGAAAAATAGCCAAAAACAGTTAAAAATGATTATTAAGAAAAAAATATGTTCCCTAGCATGGAATTTTGGACAAGTGGTGATTGAATTTCCATTGAATTTCGTTGCGGTAGGACTATCACACAATGTCTTGAACGACGCGGTTCCGATAACTTTGGCACTGAAAATTGATTACTAATAACTGAATTCATAAACGGTATAGTACATCATTGTAAATGCAACATTGCTTGTTGTATATGTTTTAATTTGCTTTTTTTACTTCCTAAACGGGGCGAGATAAACCGCCCTTGCAGAGCAAGAAATGTTAGTTTTGGATTGATTATCCTATCGTGATATGTCATCCTAAAGAAGTCAAAAAGTCCACGTTATTGTATTAAATGATCACGGAGCCGTGTTTCCTGAGACAGCAGTTTCAAATCGTTGAATTGAATGATCACGTTCGAATGATCACTCGAATGACTTCTAATCAGTCAAGTTAACTAATTATAGTTTGTAATAATAAAACACAAGATAACTCGACAAATGTTTTACTTCAGGGCAAGAATAAGTAACAAATAGTTGTCGTCGATAAATATTCATCAGGAACATAGAATGAACATCAGAATGAAAGAACAACGCTGGGGAAAAGAACTCAAGTATTACCCCACTACTCGGTGCATTAATAAAAACATCGTAAAATATTTTTTATATAGATTATATTTTGGTAGAATCAAAATCGAACAAAATTAACGTAAATTAAAAATTCAAAAACAGTTATTTGTTGTAAGCTTAAGGATAACAAATTAATTTAATAAAGTCTTGTATGTTTAAACTAGACAATGCGAAAGTAAACGAAAAGTAAAGAAAAAAGACCTGTAATTCAGTCGAGTATAGATAATAATTAAAAATTTAAGTTTTTGTTACTCGTTCTAGCGCTGTTGTACGAGTTATCGAGTACTATTGTGTTAGTAGTTTGAAGCCATGCGAGTGGTTAGTACGCATTCGAGAGATTAGTAGTCACTAGACAAATTAGTAGTCACTGGAGAGATTAGTAGTAATTCGAATGATTGATTGACAATCGAGATGTTCTCGAGATGTTGTAATAATCGATTATCACTCGAGATATCATTCGAATGCGCCCATCACTACATTCTATACGACCTACTGCAATTTCAAAGAGAATCTATTTTTCCCCGCAATATCACGATTTCTTATTCATGCTATAGAAAGATCGACTAGCTCAACTACACAAGCAGTCTACTCTAAAATTATAACAATCGAATTTACAAAAATATAATCTTTCTATACCATAGTTGCGGTTTCCATTCCTCTCCTCGTACATTTTGCAACCTTTCCCACGGAACCTATTACTTCAATTATGAGTTCAATCCAGTTCATCAGTCTCCCTTGATCTGAATGTCATTTGGGACAGGGAGCTAAAGTTCTGCAAGTACAAAAAGCACATGCGGGTGAACTTGTGAAAAAAAGTAAAAAACTGTGATATTTCCAAGGAAAAAGATTTGGGTTCTCACTGGCAATTGAGTGCAACATTGATAGAAATATAAACTTACAGTGAAGTTATTAACGTTGTAAACATCGTTGGCTCAGAAACGCCCTTCCCACGAATCAGCGTCCACTTAATGCCAATCGTACAGTCAAGTCTACCAGTCAGCGAGACACCTTCTTTGGATTGGATACAATTCACGAATAGCCATCAACTGTGCGTTTTCACAGAAATGTAACAGCAGACCGATTCTTAAGAATTATTTGCAATATCCGTATGCAAACAAAGTCCAATGTCTACGAAGGCAAGTGCGTATCGAATCCAATCGGGAACATAGCGAGACAACAAAAAATGCTACTATCGACTACAGTTCTAATGGAACTAGAAAAAATTACAATTCGCAGCCGTATAAACAAACTAATGTTTATGTCACTGTGTCTACGATGACTAGCTACGTGACGGACTTCCCTCAGTGTCTGTGTCATCCTTATTTATCAAACGGAAGGCTGGCGTTTAGAGTACGTGCTTGAGGCATAATCATGTTTTCTACGCAAACACACTGTCACTCACAATCACGCAATCCCAGTTGTGGATGTTATTTAGCTCTCGTGCGCTAGGGGTACCCAAAGCAACACCCATAAAATTCCTTGGATTGCCAGACCCTGCTGTCACTCAAACACATTATTTTTTCCTGTTAAGTCCATCCCTCGGCACTAATTACTGCGCACCGTGATATGTCCACCATTATTCAAACGACCATCAGACACATATTTCCATCAAAACAGACACTGTCTCACAGGAAAACTAATGTCACAGAAGTGACAGGAACATTAATTCCAAAAAGAGAACTCCTCAAGTTCCCGGCGCGGCGTTGTGCGGCGCGCACATGTGCCGCACTGTGCAGTCGGTCCAATCATGGAGTCATGCTTCGACCGTTCAGCCGTTCAGCCGTTCAGCCGTCCACCGACTACCACGCGATATGGCCAAAATGATAAATTTCCCATTGTGGTGGCTTCAATTCCTTCCATGATTGTTACCAGGAATCGCGATCACAATGTGTGTACATTCGTGCCTCCTGCGCTCAGCACGAAATGCTAATCGACGGCCAATTCATAATGTGCCCCGCATATAAACTCGTCGTCGTGGACATTTTATGGAATCACATCCTCATCTGGTGTTGTCATCGCCCATCGGCTCCTTCTCAGTGGTTCGGACGACACAGGAACCTACAGTGATCATATTACATTAATCAACTTAACTACCGTCCGGCAAACCAGTTGTACGCCTTCAACATGCTCGCGTACAACTGCATGCGGCCGTGTGCGTTCGTGTGCATGTTTATCTGAGATTCATTCGAGGAATCGCAGGGAATGCATTGAAACCTAATTCCAAGACCAGGTGCCGATTGGGCCTGCTTCTGGTAAGCCGGTACGATCTCCTTGGTGCCGATGGTGGTCAAGGCGACGACGGCGATGATGATGACAAAAACGATGATAGCGATGCTTTCATGGAACGAGCGTCCCATCCTCGTCGATCGCCCTAACTAGGCGCACGATGATGAATCTTACGCTGCACACTTTTTCTCGGTCTTCCTTGTAACCAAGTGTCATTATTGTTGTTACTTAGTTCGACAGACGAAAAGGAGAGTGGAAGAGAGAAGAAGACGAAAAGCCGAAGAAACCAGAACAACTCAATTAGGAATTCATTTCATGTTGGACCTGGACGGAGAGTCGAACACCGCCACATGCAGTGAAAGAGAGCGCGAGCTGCAGCCAGACACGAGGGGCTTCGCTGCGACAAGAATTGTCAAATCTATTCCGTGTGTGTAGGTAAGAGTGTTAATCGCTAGGCGGGGATTGAGAGACGCTCATGATTTCAGATGTTGACACTGGCGACACTGTCACCGGTCGTCGGTTATGATTTATTCAGTTGAGATCGCTGCGTCTCGATAGCCCATCACGCCTAATCATTGAATGGGGAAGAGTGCACGCTTGCCAACGGACGACATGTATGGTCCGACGACGATACCGACGGCCGCGACGTGAGGTGCTTCGATGTTTTGCATATCTGTGACTGGTATCGCCTGTGTGTAGAGTGAGACCATATTCGTTGACTTTATGACTTGGAGATGTGTTAACGTTGATATGAATTAATTTATGATTATTGACTTGATTGCATTTTAAGTAGTCAGGCACTGTTGGACGCAGTCTCAGTCGCAGACGCAGACGCAGACACAGACGCTTCCAGGTAGGGCTAGTGTGGGGAATCAATTTTGAATGAAAGTTCAGAACGGTATCGAGAGCTGAATGGTTTTATAAATTTGTCCCGCTGGGCCATTTACGGTTTGCATGCAAATGACCGTCTGCTGTCACTTTGACAGCTACATCAAACTGTGCAATAAGTCTGAAGCCTTCCGCTGCCTCAACACCACTCCTTCGAAGGGATTTGCCTCTGAGTGACAGCAGGAAACCCCAACGACAGACCAACCCCTCATCACCCCCATTTGTCGTTTACGTGTTTGTGTACGTGTCACAAAATGATGTTTTCTCAATTTGTCCAAAACGCCCTAGTTCTCACTCCAACTGTTGTCCCGCGTCACAAGAAGTGTGTCGCCTCATGTCAAATCACAACATCTGTTCAAATTTATCACCATTCCCCCACAAATTATTACTATTTATTGTAGAGACATGCCAGAGTTGGGTCGAATGGCAGCTACCACGAAATCCCCCGCAGTGTGAGTCCACACAACGAAAAGGTCATCGCTGTCGAGAGGAGAAATGAAAATTAGGAGTAAATTAAAAACGACATCCATTTACTCGGCCTCAATGGAAATGTATCTATTCCCCGGGAGAGTGAAAAAGGAGGCGGACAACTGCTGCAACACCAGCTACAAATCTCTTTCTCTCTGCTCCCACCCTTGCATGTCCACTTACTCGGCAACACAGCCTCCGGGGGGAATAATAAATCGTTTCCTGGGTAGAAGCCGACTGTAACACGAACCCACATAATGTCCACATTTCACTGAAGAAAATCCTGAACCGAGCCAGAGACCCGAGATGCTTATCTTGACCACTGTCTCCCGGAATCACAATCACGATGATGATGATGTGCTACTCGTATTTTCACTTTCTCCTTTTCCTTGGCCGGGTCGCGTTATCTTATCTGTGTCTCCAGGTTTTACAATAAACGAAAAAGAAAACAGTCAGACAGACGCAAGCAGGAAACACAATTCTGATGATCCTCCACTTCCCTGGGTTTACTATCTAACCGAGATATATTCGTGGTGATTAAGTGATTTTCCTTTTGGGAGACGTTGTGTTTGTCATGAGCAGCACGCAATTCCACAGAAAGGTGCAGAGATTGAGTTTTAAATGGAAATGCTTCCGACCACGACCAGGAAACATAAAATGGATATCATTCAACTAGCACGCTTGACACATGCGACCTAGTCATCCATTCAATTCAAGTGTTCTCGATCCTTCACCCGTGTGCGCGGCCGGTACTTAGGTTCGATCAGATTATACCGCCTGTCCATCCAATAACGCCGCAAACTGTCCGACGATTAATAACTCTCTTGCCGCCGTTGCCCAGTCATAAGTGTTACTGTGGCCTGGCATTTGAATCCGACAACATCTATACAGTTGACGCAGCAACTCGCTGGAAGAGAACTCAACATCGAGGTTAACTTGACACGAACTGACAGTTTGTACAAAAGTATTAACTTCAATCATTGAATATTATTACCGAAGCTGTCGGATTAGCTGACAGCACGAAACGCTGCAATGTAACATGAGTTGACAGATATAATGTGCGGTCAGTGTCTTGAGGCTGGTTTTATAAATTGATTTTTTTTGCCGTTTGTTCATGCTTGAGTCTGTTTTTGCACAAGCACCCGAGAGCGGATAGAGTAGATTTGTTGCTTTAATGCCCACGCCTGGGCTTTCAGAAGAGAGATTGCCTGTCAACGGCTGTGACAGGCACAGCATAAAAGTGACGTCTTGTAATTTGTGCACAGAACTAAGTTGAAAATGTAGATCAATTTGAAATATGCCGCTGTGCTGTCAAGAGCGTACCTACTTGACTGGTTCGCTTTCTTGCTCTTGCTCTTGCTCTCGGGAATGACTGTCAATAGAGGCGTATGGAACTGACAGTTGATTGTCATAAAATATTTAAGTAGTTTATTTTTTTCTGAACATGGACGCGAGTATAACCACTGAGTCATGGTTTCCGATTGGGGCCTACAGTCTTGCAAAATGAGGACGATGAGTGTATGTGGATACACAAGTCACAACCTTCGGCTGTCTGTAAATCGATACGTATGTATGTGTTTGAAACCTTATAACACTGCTAAATTTTGTATTAATTCTTGAGAACTGTAGTAAGTGTCGGATGAACGCGTTCGTTGTTGGGGCGGTTCAATCTGTTTTGATGGTTTAAGTGGTATCTCCATTTTCTCAGCTTTCAGAAGGGATTTGGCACACATTTTACACCACAGACAGACAGCTAGGATGGAGACCAAAAACCGTCTAAGTGTTTTTCAAGCAGGTTTTCGTTCTGAGTTCTCGGGAGTTGACCAAATTTTTGGATTGACAACGATTACTAAAATATTTAGAGGGGGTGGAAAAAGTACAGGTTCATGTTATTTTTTTAAAAGCCGCAGTCTTTTGATTCGTGCTATACGACCTTTTGATTTCTATTCCACACTCTTAAATGATATTTTATACAGTTTCCATAAATGATCGACTTCAGGGTGATCACATTTACCCCAAAGGTAGTCGGCTAATATGCGAACTTCACTATTCTAAACAACAGTCTTTAATTATTGCAGGCTTCTCAGCAACCACTCGTGTTGTGCGTGTTATTGTTCTCTAACGAGTGTAAAAGACCTACAGTGTAATGCCGACTCCGAACAGGCAAATTATTGACAGGAATATTCTTTAAGCACTGTCAGGGATTCGAAAGAATAATGGCAGTGAAAAGTAATTCTGTCGTACACACCAGGAGTCTAACTCAGACATTGATTGTCAAGTGCTTTGGGCTCGACGCACATATTCACAACGCCACCAGCCACCATACAAAGAAATACGATAATAAATTCTTTTCTCGGGTACGATAAAAACACAATTTGGTAGCCGGAATGAGCTAATTCCAAGATTCTATAACTTCCGTAGCTTCTCTTGTTAAGTTTGGATTTTTTATTGAGTCATTTAGTTCCGTCTGAGTCGGTTATGATTGGCTTAATTTGTGTCTTGAATGTGCTGCTTTACCTCTCATGATTTTATATGAGCAGAATGTCTGGCTAAGTCATGGGTATTACGAATCTAACATCGGACTTCAATCTCAGGCACAAGAAATATTTCGGGCGTGTAATAGGACAAACCAATGAATGTCTTAATTACCCAATTACATTTAAGGCTGGCCACATTTGAATATAGTAAAAATACTCTGGATTATACCTGGATTATATTTATCTTTTGACCGAAGATATTCAAATATAACAAACAAATATTCATTCATAGGACTTTCCCTAAATCGATTATTTCTCTAACTCGTACTTCTTCGCCTTTAGTTAACATCCCTTTCTCACAAAGAGAATTTGAAAAAAAAAAATCGTGAATAAAAAGTTTCTCGTGTAAGTGCGTTGTATTTATAATTACCTATATACAAGGCATAACTTCCCGAAAAAAATACACTATGTATTTATATGCAAACAAAAGTAAAGCGTGCGAAGACAATATTATTAGTGACCCAGTTTGAATTTGAAGTTCAAACTAGTTCAATTGAGCTAAGATAGCATTTATTCTGTTCAAGTTGATAGTAATACAAAATAATAAAATTGTGGGTAACCTGTACGGATTTTCTGCAAAGTAAGCCATGTGGTCTGAACTTCAAAAGTTTCCTTCACTTTAAAAAGGGTCTTAAAACAAAAAAAAGTTCCCTCTCTCTAAGTCGAATTTTTCCAAAATGAATGAAATATTTCTTGCATCGATTAATGAAACCTAAACATTTCCCAGCATTTTTGGCGACCTCGGATATATGATCGTTCCAACTAGGTGTTGTGTTAATGCACATACCAAGGACGAAAAGCTTGCCGGTTTCGTCGGTACAATTGCCATTTATGGATAATGGCTGATTATCAGCGGTTCGCCTTAGAGACAGCATTGAGTTTTGAAAGCATTGAATTTCACTATGTTGTTGTTCTTCTTCTTTGTGTGGCGCTACAGTCCGGGGTGAACCTGGGCCTCAACCAAAATGCCTCTCCAACTAGCGCGATCTTTGGCTAGCTATCCCCAGTTTCGCACACCAATTTGGTTGAGGTCCTTCTCCACTTGGGTGCACCACTTTAAACGCGAGCGTCCTCTCTTGCGTTGCCCGACAGGTTCGGATTCGAAGATTCTTCGAGCCGGAGCTGTGGTGTCCATACGCTCTATATGACCTAGCCACCGTGGGCGTTGGATCCGTAGACGCCTAACTAGGCTCATGTCGATGTACAGCCCGCATAGTTCGTGGTTGAATCTTCTCCTCCGGAACCCGTCAACACAAACGGGACCAAAGATCGCACGTAGAACTTTTCTCTCAAAGAGACCAAGGACTTCTTCATCCGCTTTCGATATTGTCCATGCCTCCACTCCGTATTGCAGGGTTGATATGATCAAACTGTTGTATAGAGTCTTGTATAGTTGTTCTTACCCAGTTAATTATTCTGTCCAGATCGGAATCCAATGAAAAAGGGTATAGGAGACAGATCAGAGCCTTGGAGAGACCAGCATTTATTTTGCGGATATCAGACATTAACCCATCTAAAACAACTTGGATTGAACGGTTCGAAAGATAATTTCTAATCTATAGATGCAGAGACTCATCAACACCATAATCACACATTTTCGTCAAAAGAGCTTGATGCCAAACTCTGTTAATTGAGCAAAGATTGATTCCACTTCTCTGCGAGATAAGCTATCAAATCACCAGGGGAACTGTTGCTGTGGAAGCCATACTGTCGGTAATTAAGAAGCTTTCACGATGCAAGATATCTCATGAGCTGATGATTTATCAGCGTTTCCATGACCTTAGAAAGAAGGGACGTAATTGCTATGGGTCGGCACGAGGTGAGTAACAAAGATTCGCTCTTTTTAGGGACAAATGCTGTTTTCCATCTACTCGGAAGGAGACCTGAAGAGTAGGATAGATGAAAAAGCTTACGCAGTGATTTTGCCAGTGAAGAACAACACCTCTTAAGAAGTATTCGGGGAATACCATCCGAGCCAGCGGATTTGTGCACGTTGAGGTCTTGAAATACTCTTGCAACTGTAAGAGTGCGGAAGTAAATTTGTCCCATGGTGAAACCAATGCTCATTAAAAAAAACGCATTATATTTTGACGACTGGAAGATAATTCTGCTATACGACAAGATGAATGTCAAAACAAAACAAAAAAAGTTTTATGTATTCCTTAAGAAAACAAAAAAATGCGTTTAAGCGTACCAACGGACCCGATAACTTTCTGAGAATTTTTTTCGTTCTAGTTTAGTAAAGTTGTACATACATAGTGTAGGCATTTATTTCAAAGTGCTGAGTGTTTTTCTTACGCTAGTGTTTATACCATTTCTTATCTCTTAAATGCACTTGTACATTCGTTCCATCCGATCGTGTGATCTATTCGAAACGGTAAAGTTCCAATGAGTTAAGCATATAAATACTCCTTGATTGTAACATAAAGTGTCTTCAGTTCTCGTGAATAAAGTCGTCCGATAAGCATAGAGCGGTTCGTTTTCTTTTTCTCTCCCACAACTCCTACAATTTCTCAGAAGTGGGATCGCGTCGTAACCGTATCAGAAGTTAGTTTGTGTTTGAAGAGTGAACGAAAGTAAAGCTTGTGATTACCAAGGGCAACACAATGTCGGAGCAGTGGGCACAGTTTTTAGAAACCGCTACCGTGGCTGTACTGAAAGATTTGCTGAGGAGTCTTAAGTTGCCATCAAGTGGAACTAAAACGGAACTGAGGATCCGAATCCAAGAAGCAGTGGCTGAATATACGAATGAAGATCTACTGCAGATAATAAGAGAAACCAGTCCGTCAATAAGCAATCAAGAGCAATCGATTGACCACGTGTCAGGCGACTTGGAATCGAACGAGGAAGAGGAGCTGGATACTGAACTGGAGAAATTACGGAGGGTTTGTAGAAAAAAAGAGGAGATTTCTAATTTAAAGAAACAACTTCGCGAGTTAAGTCTGGAGCAAGGAAGTTTGACCACGAGGTCGTCCGCCTGTTATAATTTTAGCGACATTGAAAACTCAATTCCAACATTCAGTGACGATAATTTCCCTATCACCAGTTGGATTGAGCAATTTGAAGAATGCGCGGATATAGCTGGGTTTGACGACAGGACCAGATTTTTCTACGCCAAAAGATTACTCCGAGGTACAGCGATTCTCTTTGTTCGAAATACAAACTATAAAAGTTGGAGTGAACTTAAGTGTGCACTGAAAAAAGAGTTCTTAAAAGTGACGGAACAGACGAACATACAAAGATGAGACAATGCAGCAATATTTCTTAAGTATGCAAGAAATAGCATCTCATGGCTCAGTAGAAGAAGAAGACATAGTGCAGTTCATAATAAATGGAATTAGTGACAGTGAAGTGAACAAAACGATATTATAGGGGGCAAATAATTTAAGCGAATTGAAAGTAGCTTTAAGAAAATATGAACGGTTTAAAAAAAATAGTTACATCAGTAACATGGACAGAACAGTGAAAAGTCAAGTGTATAGTTCGAGAAGAATTAGTGCACGTAATCATTTTAAAAATATAGACAGTACCAGGCCTTTTATGGCTGAACAAAAGAATTTTACACGCGAGCAAAATAAAAACGAAAAGCATAATGTAACCTGCTACAAATGTGGTGAACCAGGACATATTTCTACGAAGTGTATTAAAAATAAGCCAGTGATGATGCTGCAACCTTCTTCTAAAAAAGACTATGAAAAAACAATTTCAAGAAATGAGGTCGCAGAACAGCTTGAGTTGATTATTGATATAAATTTATTTGTTGTTAGCGATTTGTCCATGAGTTATCCTGCGATCTTGGGAAGAGACTTTTTGCAAAAAATTGGTTTGGTATTGCAAAAAGAAGATATGTCAAACAAATCAGTTGAAATCCTGGATCACTTTGCGGTCGATAAGAGTCACAATCATCACACTCCAGACAACATCGAAAACGATCATCATATTCTCAACATAAATATAGACCAGGAAGTCAGTAAGTCAGAACTAAAAATAAATACAAATATTCCATTGCATGCTAAAAATTTAATAAACGATATTGTAGTACCTACTCTTGCAAATGAAAAAAAATACTTACCTCAAACAGATTTTCAAATGAAAATAAAGTTATCTAAAGAGCAACCCTTTAGTAGAGAATTGAACTACAAAAAATATTAGATCGTTTACTAGAAGATGGTATTATTCGCGAATCACATTCAGAATACGCATCCCCGATAGTGTTAGTGCAAAAGAAAAACAAGGAGTTTCGACTTTGTATAGACTACAGAGAGCTGAATAAAATAACTCTTCGGGATAACTTTCCCTTACCTTTGATAGAGGATCATATTGATCGATTGAAGGATAAGGTATATTTCACGACGTTAGACCTAAAAAACGGTTTTCATCACGTGCCCATAAGTGAAGAGTCTATTCAATACACCTCTTTTATCACCCCTCTAGGTCAATACGAATATGTCAGAATACCTTTTGGGCTTAAGAATGCGCCTTCGGTATTTGAGAGATACATGAAGCATCTTTTCGGCAAATTGGCATTAGAGGGCAAAATATTAACTTACATTGACGATATTTTAATCGCCACAGAAACGATAGATGAACATCTGAATATTTTGAAAGAAGTGATGGATGTAATTATGAAGAATTGCTTACAATTAAGATTGGATAAGTGCCTTTTATTTCAGACAGAAATTGTTTATTTGGGGTACTAGATAAATAAGGACGGAATAAGACCAAACGACAGTAACTTAAATGCTATTAAAATGTTTCCTATGCCCTCTTGCACTAAGGACGTTCATAGCTTCATCGGTCTTTGTTCCTATTTTAGGAAGTTCATAAAGAACTTTGCGAACATCGCAAAACCACTTTACGATCTTCTTAGAAAAGATGCTCCATTCACATTTGGCGTGAAAGAATTGAAACAATTGAGTTGCTAAAAGAAAAACTTGTAGCATCTCCAGTTCTATCGATATATAGTCCTCATAATTTAACTGAATTGCACTGTAATGCCAGCAGTGCTGGTTTTGGCGCCGTTCTAATACAAAAACAATGTGACAATAAGTTTCACCCAATTTTTTATTTTTCCAAACGTGCTACCGAATGTGAAAGTAGGTATCACAGTTACGAGCTCGAGACGCTGTCAATTGTGTACGCCTTACGTAGATTCAAAGTTTACCTAGTTGGTCTGCCATTTAAAATCGTCACAGATTGTCAAGCCTTAACATTAACATTGCAGAGAAAGACTCTTAACCCACGTATTTCTCGTTGGGCTTTAGAGCTTCAAAGCTTTGACTACAGTGTAGAGCACAGGAGAGGTAATCGAATGTCACACGTTGATTCTCTGAGCCGATCTTTTAACATACTTCATGTTGAAGACGAATCATTTGAATTTGTGTTGGCGGCTGCACAGAGGCAAGACCCCAAAATAATATCCATTGCTTTAGAGTTAGAAAAATCTGAAAATCCAATTTTTGAAATGATTGATGGGTTAATCTACCGGAAAACAAAAGATAAAGTTCTTTTTTATGTACCATCCAATATGGAAGAACATGTGATACGGACACACCACGAGTCCATGTGCCATTTGGGGGTAGACAAGTGTTTTGAACATCTATCTGGTATCTATTGGTTTCCTAAAATGAAGGAAAAGATAAGAAACTTAATAAAAAGTTGCTTGAAATGCATATATTTTTCACCGGATTCGGGTAAAGCTCAGGGCTCATTACATTCTATTCCAAAGGGAAATGTACCCTTTGACACCCTGCATGTTGATCACCTTGGTCCCTTGGCAAGTTCAAAGTCAGGAAGAAAGCATATTCTCGTGGTTATTGATGGTTTTTCAAAATTCACTAAACTCTACCCGGTAAAAACAACTAAGAGCAGTGAGGCCTTAGTTTGTTTAAGATCATTCTTTGATAATTACTCGAGACCTAACAGAATAGTCTCAGACCGCGGGACTTGTTTTACATCGAAAGAGTTCACAGACTTTTTAAAAGAGAACAATGTTGATCATATAAAAGTAGCTACTCAGTCACCTCAATCGAACGGGCAAGTCGAACGCGTCAACCGCATCATAGTTCCTATGATAGCAAAAGAATGTGAACCTAGTACCATGAGTGATTGGGACAAGCACTTAGTCAAAGTGGAATTTGCATTAAATAATACAAAGAATAGAACTACAGGATTCTCTCCAAGTTTATTATTATTTGGAACCAACCAAAAGGGAGAGTTTTGTGACAGAGTAATGGAGTATATAAATAAAAGTATGATAGCAGAACCATGCGATCTCAGGGATATCAGAACTAGGGCTGAGACAAATATTGTAAAGAGTCAAGAGTACAATAAAAATTATTACGACAAGCGTCATAAAAAGCCAGAAATATATAAGGTTGGTGATTATGTGATGCTTAGGAACACAACAGTACCTGGTATCAATAAAAAGCTCTTTGCCAAATATCGGGGCCCTTATTTAGTTAAAAAAGTATTTCCTAACGATCGGTACCTTGTTACAGATATTGAGAATATGCAGCTTACCAGATTGCCCTACAAAGGAGTATCTTCTGCTGCAAACATGAGACCATTTCTACTACAAATACCTGAAGGATGTGATGATGATGACCTTAATGATAGCAAAGATGATAACGACCTTAATAATAACAAAGATGATGATACTTAAGATAATCAAGTTAAAGTTATTCTTTATAATAAACCAAACAAACCAATTCTTTGTTCAAAGCCAATCTTCGTATTAGATGCTTTCCCATGAAATATTAAAGACCAAGACCTTTTGTTATTTATCTATCTATTTTGAACATTATATCTTATTTTGCATGTCATATTAATATCATGAATTCTTATAATATGTATGTAAATATCGGCTGTTAGTGACGAATGCTTTTGTAATTATCAATTAAGGAACTAATGAATGGAAATGAATAAGAGAAAAATTAAACTGTATGCAAGATTTGTAATCGAGTCGATTCCAGGATCAGGATGGCCGAGCTGTAGGCATTTATTTCAAAGTGCTGAGTGTTTTTCTTACGCTAATGTTTATACCATTTCTTATCTCTTAAATGCACTTGTACATAAGGTTCGTCCCATCCGATCGTGTGATCTATTCGAAACGGTAAAGTTCCAATGAGTTAAGCATATAAATACTCCTTGATTGTAACATAAAGTGTCTTCAGTTCTCGTGAATAAAGTCGTCCGATAAGCATAGAGCGGTTCGTTTTCTTTTTCTCTCCCACAACTCCTACAATAGTGCTTTGTTATAGACAGGTATAATGCCAACATTTGTATACATACAACCCAAACTTTCGCTTTCTGATTTTAAATAAAGGTATGCAATAATACAAATTATTTTTGTTTCAAAAATGTGTTTTTAATTGTATTGACAGAGTTTGTACTGGAGTATAATATGAATGAAATAGAAAAAACTGATCTGCGTCTGTGTATGAATCAACAATGGAATGGATGTTTAGACGTGTTATGAGTGGAAAGCGATACACGCTGCTACCAATAATAATTGTTGTGTATCGTGTTAGTACATACCCAAGACAAGTAAAGGGTGAAACGCATAAAATTCAGAAAAATGCATGAAATCCTTATTTGAATCGATAGTTCGGTCCATATAATCTAATGTTTGAAGATTATTTCATGCAAATGTGACCTTGACTGCGCCGCATATGGTCAATCGGCTTAGTCCAATTTTGACATACGCTTTCTAACATTTCCGCCGGTATCTCACTAATAAATGCTTCAATGTTGTCTTCCAATGCGTCATTTGCAGCGGACTTGTCTGTATAGACATGAGCTTTAACATAGCCCCACAAAAAGTGGTTTAAAGGCGTTAAATCGCACGATCTAGGCGGCCAATTGACCGGTCCCGAACGTGAAATAAAATTTTCGCCGAACTCGCCTTTCAAGCTCTTGCATTTTGGGCAAAAAAAAAGTTGGATTCCATCTTGCGGTAGCCCTCACCATTCTACAGTTACGTTACGACATCATCTTTAATGAAGTATGGTCCAATGATGCCACCAGCCTATAAACCGCACGAAAATGTTACTTTTCCTGGATACATTGGTAGCTCTTGCAATGCTTCTGGCTGATATTCACTCCAAAATCGACAATTCTGCTTATTTACGTATCTATTGAGCCAAAAATGAGCTTGCTGAACAATTTGAAAGGACAATACGCATTCAAATCGATTTGGAAGAAAAGGAAGAAGAGAAGAGTTTGGTTTAAGAGATAATACCAATCATTTAGGGTTCCTTGAAGCTTTGTAAGATTATATCCTTAATGATTGATAAAATAACAACTAAGACACTTTTTTTCAGATTTCAACAAGCATTACCGATTAAATAAAGCAGTATTTTTAAAGATTTATATATGGACGTGTTAACCAACTCCTCCCGCTTTTTGCAGAAAGCGGATGTGAAAAGGAACTACAAGGTTGGCTTGGCACAACCATATGTTAGCCTAGTGCTTGCCCAAGTTGTAGACATTTTTTAACATGTTCTTTGCGTAGAATGGATAATTTAGCCAACTCAAGTTGTACAAAGAAACACTTTTCATGATTTCTACTCCAAACATAAAATACCTGGCGTTGTAGGATCTCAGTAATCAAAGGCAGGCACTCTACCCACTGCGTCATCTTGTCGCTTAGTCCATACTCGATAGAAATCGATTACTATGGGACCAAATGCATATCGTTTTCTAATCATTTTTGTGGAATAATTCTAGATTATATTTCAGTTTCAGATCATTAATGGTAGAGTGAAATCTCTCCTCCACTTAATCGACATCGAATGACCATTACAACGCTCACACCGAGTGTCGCAAAGCAACCAACGCAAAGAATATTCGCAATTCGCAGTACTTTAGGCACTGCTTGTTTTGAAAGACAACGGAGCGCACTGCATTCCAGGCATTATGGTCAGACAATCCACACTCCGATTGTGATGGATTCTCACAGTCCTGTGTATACCATTTCTGGAAAAAAATGTAAAAATACCTATAGTCGCGTTTGTAAATGTTGAATAGTTTCCCAGCTTGTTCCCGGATTGCATTTCTCCGCCACTTTGTGATCAATTGAATTTAAAAGTCCCACATTTATCGTATCTGTTATTACTCGGCCTACGCAATTGATCATTTTTACTGAGAAAGTTATAGTCCTTCCCTGTGCATGTGCATCGGTAATTATTTACGGGCTACTGGAAATGAAGTCATACCTCCAGGAATGAATAATGATTCCATTGCAATGCATAGAACAAATCTTTCAATAATTTCCATCGCCGTTCCTTTCATAATTCACACACCAACAAAAAGTTTTCACGTTCAAAGACCGCCGCCATTCCAACGTGAGGCAATAATCGTTAATCATGTCAATTATCCTTTCAACAAATCTTCTAATTCCACGAACCCCCAAGCTACTACACCCGTAAACACACGAATGTATTTCATATCCTCAAAACTCGAAGAGAAACAAAAAAAAAAACGCTTCCTCTGGGGGAATTCCGTAGAATACGATTGTTTTGTTTTCACATCGATTCCCGCCGTCTAGTGATTCGGGGGGAGAAAACAAATCAAACTCACATCAACTCCCAATTCCGAACGAGACCCGCAGGAAAATCCAAACTTCAGCCCTTTGAAGATGATGACAAAAAATAGAACCCCGCAGCAATCAGAAAGCATCCAGCCTAGACTAATATCTTTGCGATGGCTTCTTGTTATTGTTGTTGGGGAAACAACGATGCCACACGGCTCCTTTTTAGTTTGCCGCCAACGACCACGTTGCCGATAAATCTGTAAGCATTCTCCCAGAGTCCACACACGTCTGCACAGAGGGAACATCAATCGGACGGTGGTTTGCTCCCCACCTCGGTGCCGACTGAAGGTTAAAGGGCGATGGGAACTTTAAACCACAAACTGTCAAACCGTCGCGTCGGAGGAAAATTTATGAAAGAAGCAGAAAAATTATGCCAAGCCTAAGAAAGGAGTCCGACAGGCTACTGTTTTGCGGAAAGTGAAACGTCAAATTGGAGAGTGAGTTCCCTTTGATCTCTGAGCTATTTCAGCCTTTCAGCTGGCGGACTGGCCGATGTCTCGGCATCCAGTCGATAAATCAAAGTGAAAATGTTATTGTTTTGCAGTTAGATGAAGGATTTCGGTTTCTTTTTTTCTCATTTTTTTGGGTTTACAGTTTATTTACTTGACTTCAGAGAATGTTTGTGTTTCATCGATTGAAAATTTTTCCTGGAAAAGCCATCGAAAGCATCCATCAACTTGGATACGCAATCAATCACGAACGAGGCGATTGAAGAAGTTTTTATTGAGTGATACACATTTTCAGTTCTTTCCAAAGGAATTTCTCGAGCATTTATCATGACGAGGAATGTGCACTGAAATGTGGATTTTTTCACAATTATGATTCACAGTGTTCTATTTTATCACTGCCTATTTTCGGGACTTCCCAGGGACAGACAGTAAGTGAGGGAGAGAGGCGATAGTAGCTTAAATAGACGATGAACTAACAATCCAATTTGCAGATTTCATTTTTATTTTTTTAAATATAACGACAAATATTTGAGATATTTCAAAAGCTGTATTATCTACTTGAAATACAATCAAAGCATTCATGATTAGAACTTCGTTCAAATGGCCACCGCAGGCACGTTGCAGCGGTCGATTCGTTGGACCCAATTTTCAAATAGTGGCTGTTCGTTGAATGTTGGCTCCGTGCTCTTCTAACCATAACAGGCTGACCATACTTACTTTTCAATAAATCGATTTAAACGTGTGCGGTGTGAAGCCCCATGTCCTCCAAGTTTGTATCTTTCAATTCGGGCCAAAAAATCGATAACCATGGCGCGATAACGCTGACCATTCACAATAACGTGAAGATCGTTGTAGTCGCCTACAAAATATGGCCCAATTACGTCGCCGGCATGCAAACCGCGGCGAAGTCAAGGTTCTCAAATCCCAATTGGCAAACCTTTTAGTGAATATTTGTTTCGTTTGTTCATTTGTGTTTAAATACAAACGCTAAATGCCTAATGAAGGTCCAATGACTTTGCTTGGGTGAGGTCAATCAATGTACTGTACTAGGAGCCCAACGAAAAACTATTTATGACAGTGCCCCTGAAAGCGATCCATTATGAAGAACACGTATTTGTGTTTAGCTAGATCACCATATCCCTTCAGAACTCGACGAATTTGACATTAAATAATTTCTTCGAGTTATCAAGACATTCGATTTATCAAAGTCCGAGCTATTGAAGAAAAATTACATGTAAATTTCAGTGTTGGCGCTGTTGCCAACCATTTTCGATCGAGTTATGAAATATTGGAGTTATCGGTGATTGTTTGTACTTCTTGTAAAAATTACTATAGTGAATCAAATTTCGACTGTCTATTTCAAACATATTGGCTGGCGTCACCCATACCGACATTCGTAAGGTATGTTCTGTGGATTTTGAACTTTGTCATTAAGAGTGACACGTTAGCACCATATCCGCACATATTATGTACATCGACTAGATGTTACATCGCAGTCACAGAGCAAAGTTACTGACTGCACACAACCTGGTAGGATGCCAGCGCGATCCCTGCTTGTCCATAAGTCAAGTTGACGTACAGCCTCCTCGTGGCGCCCCTGGATAGCCATCACAACAACCGTTGTGTGATGAACTAAAGTATGCAGCGATCCCCCTCTGCCCGAAAGTCAGATCAAAGGACAATGATTTTCGGTTCTGCACGTGGAATGTGGGTCCCTGAACCGGCCACGTGCAGCCGATGAAATCGCGGAGGCGCTGGACTGCAACAAAGCAACAAGCTACTGCTTGTTTACACGGACGACATTAACGTGATTGGACGAACACAGGGAGCCGTCAATGAGGCGTTTGCTGGCATTGAAGCGGAAGCGGCTAAAATGGGTCTAGCTTTAAACCAGGGGTAGAACAAAGTACATGCTGTCATCACGGAAGGACGCGCAACATCGACGTCTCGGACAGAGCGTCATATTGGGCAGCAGAAACTTTGAGGTAGTTAAGGACTTCGTCTACCTAGGCTCTAGAGTAAATAAGGACAACACCAGTTCCGAGATCAAGCGCAGAATTGCTCTTGGCAATCGCTGCTTCTTTGGACTCAAGGGGCAATTGAGTAACAGAGCCATCTCTCGAAACACCAAATTGACCTTGTATAAAACCCTGATCATCCCAGTCCTGTTCCACGGCGCAGAGACATGGACGCTATTGAAAGCGGATGAAGAAGGTCTTGGTTGTTTTGAGAGAAAAGTTCTGCGCACGATCCTTGATCCTGTTTGCGTTGATGGCGTTTGGAGGAGAAGGTTCAACCACTAACTGTACGGGCTGCACAGCTGCATGCACCTAATTAAGTGTCTTCGGATCCAACGCTTAAGATGGCTAGGTCATGTAGAGCGGATGGACACTACAGCTCCGGCCCGAAGAGTCGATACCGAGCCATTGGAACAGCACAACAGAGGACGATGTGGCGCACACAAGTGGAAAAGGACATCAAGCAACTTGGTGTGCGCAACTGGAGGCAGCTGGAGAAAGATCGTGCTGGCTGGAGAGGCATGTTGTTTGAGGCCCAGGTCCACACCGGACTGTAGCGCCAATCAAAGAAGAAGAAGCTTAAGTAACTAAACAAATTATCTCACATCTAACTTACTGACCCTATACGAGTACTCTAAGCTATTCTAATCGTAATTTGTACTGTGCCTTTCGGCTTATGCTATATTTTTTTTTATTTGTCTTAAGGGACACACTGTTTTTGTAACTGATAAAAAAGTGGCTATATCCATTACTATACTTGCGTTTAAGAAATGTCAAGGGAGAGACCTTTCTCTTTAATGTAGAATAAATCTGTTACCTTTTCCAGCATCTATAGTCCCCATCGTACGATGTGCACATATCGGAATGTTACTGCTGTAAATGAGGCTGGGAACAACGTTTTAGTCAACAGAGTATTACAGAGTTTTGGAAATTAAAGAGATAGAAAGGGAAAGAGCCATGCCACACAACCCATGACCAAATCTGTGATGCGATTTTGTACACTTTTTTGTAGGGAACCATGAAAGACCGATGTTATGTCAACAATACGGAAACGATTCAAGCACTTAAGGCCAATATCATTGAAGCAATCCGCGAGCTACAGTCCCAAACCATTAACATGGTCTTAAAAAACTGAGGTGACTACTTGCACCACTTTGTTTTTCATAATTATTCGTAAGGAATTATAATTGGCCCACCCCGTAATTTACTGTGTAGATAAAGCTTGTGACATTGACTTGCTGAACACCGTAGTTGATTACTTATTTATTGCTCAATGTGCTACACACGTGGACTGCAATATCAGTCGAATAGCATTTGAGCCATTTTGACAATACTCGACTCAATCACATTTTGCTGAAACATTGCCCATGTTTTTCAAGTCTCATAGTATAGAATGATTTCCTAAAATCGATAAATAGCACAACTGGGCGATGGTTTTGTTTAAACTCATCATAATGAGCGTTCTTTACAGCGATACTGACTTAAGGTTTTGGTGTACCATTGTTTGTGTATCGTGTTTCGACTTCAAAAATTATAAACATGATTAACCTGCACTTCTTGCCGTTTTCAATAGTAGCTTTTTATCGCTTCCTTCTAAACAGGACAAATTCTCGTGTATGCTGTCTCTGCATTCTCTGACGGTCGGTAGTGTGCATTTTCCAGAAGATTGGAAAACTAATCAATATCGAATATAGACGGCACCAATATATCAATTAAGCCGGTTGTGCATGGTTCCTGAATCGATAAGCAGACTTATTTTTTAAACCGCGGTATATATAAGGAGGCATTTGATGTAATCGTTAGTCTCATCGAAAGTTTGGCAAGAAACCAGTCGCAAATTGGGGCATAGATTTTGGGAGCTAATGCCTCTGGGGAGACAAGTGATGAGTATGTACCCGACTCTGTCCGGAACTGAGAAAAGGAAAAACTCCCGAAAATAGTGAGTGACCATTTTTGCCCCTCCACTTCCCTCGAACTTGATAATAAACACCTCCAACGCCTATATCCATGAACACCAGGACAATGGAAACTTTAAACCAATACCTCCATTACAAGCTTTTGGGTAATTTTAGCCGATACACCAAGGTCAAGCAGTGTAATGTGAAAATTTAAAATCTCAGCAAGGGAAAACAATCACACCGATTTCAGAAGAATTCCGCAACGCTAAGATGTTCCTTAGTCTGTAGTGACAGCAAGGCTGGGCTTAAGGCGTTACACATCACTTTAATCTTTAACCCTTTTTCCAAGAGAGTTCAGGAATGCAATTCCTCTGTAAATTTTATTGGCAGTCAAAATTCACAGGAACCCATCTGAGTTCCAGAACACCAAAGAATCACTGGAAATGAGATCCCGAATGAGCTTGCTAGACAAGGATCGGGCGATACTTTCTCTTGACCTGAACCTGCCCTAGGAGTACCTGCATCTGTGGTTAGAGCTTTCATTGATGGTTGGGCATCTCGAGAGTGCAATCGGAGATTGCATGACTCTCTGGAAAGTAAACAGACCAGGCGTTTGCTTCCAAACGTCTTTTAGAAACCCGCGGCATTCTTGTTGTCCCGTGACAGAAAAGACGGCCACTACACCTTTGCCCAAGAACTTAAAAGAGCCTGTTTTAAGCGAAAATACCCTCTGCGACGCCTATAGAGAGGACGAAGACACGGCAGAGCACTTCCTCTTTAACTGTCCCGCCTTTGTTCGGATCAGGTGACAGGTCTTCGGCATCTGAAGCGCCTGTAGGAGACTAGAGTCATTGTAGGTTGCTGACTGGTAATACAATGGACCTTGAGGCTTGAGTCTGAGTTCCCCAGTGTAGTAGTATCAAAACCTCAAAAAAAAGATTTTTCTCAAACTCCCCAAAAAACAATTGTTGATAAGGTGACCACTTAGGTAGAATACGAAGCCGCAAACTGATAGCCCAATGAACTATAATAATCTAAGACGAAACCTTCACAACTCAAAGTATCACCCGTCTAGCGATGTTCAAGACCTCGTAATGAGCATTCGCTGTTCACCCACTCGCATCACCATCATACAACAATCCCCAAAATTATGAATCAGACAGAACGTTGCACTTCATAATTTAAAAAAACGAGGAATTAAAATGCAAATTGACTCAAACAAACAAAAGCGTAATGTCTCATAAAAATCCGTTCCGCTGGACAGTCTAATGGTAAACCTTAAGATAAGCCCGGACCGACAGAGCGGCCGCGACACAACTTGAAGAGCATGCTGGAGCACAACAACAATCGCCTTATCTAAACGTACACAAGAAATCCATTAAAAACAATGAATTACTGATCGCTGGCAGTAAATTCTGAAATTAGCAAATTGTTTTTAAAATAGAAGGAAATTTATCGAAGCGCCGCTGCATATAAAGTTCATATGGTAATTTTGTGCTTTTTTTTAGTTTTTAAAACTTTTCGAATGGAATTTTTGTGTGACACTGTCGTGTGGCTAATGGACTGCTGTGTGACAAGTTCCATGTTGAATTCCCAAAGCAGCAGAAGTGACTTAATAAGATTTATTATTTAGTTTTAATTTGATACAACAGCAGATTATCCGTAGGTCGATGTTAGATGAGTCATCGGCTGTTGGGAGGGTACTGCTTAAGGTTAGCATAGAAACATAGGTGGTGATCAAAAAAACAGTCATCAACACAGTTCATTGTAAGCGTACTTCAGCTGTTAAATATTCACGCAATTTCAAAGAATACAGAAATCAGCAAGCGCTTGTATGCCCTTCACGCTAAAACACACAATCAATCGTGATACTTATCCCCTTAATCGAATCTACCGTGAAAGCGCTTTCAATCAAACATCAAATGCAAAGAACTAAAATGGCAGCTTGACGTAGACCGCAATTATCACTTACCTGCCAGCCACAGTCTGTCAGCTTATTTGGGCGCATGTCGAAAGTTATTTCCTTCACGAACTGACAGACAAAACGAAAAAGAACCTCTTAATCCCGAACCTCTTTCGACCGCTCCATTATGAAGCATTAATAAGACATCCCCACACAATTTGTTAGCAAATTCAGTGGAAAACTGCTTTTGCATTAAAAATAACCATGCCCTCTGAGACGAAGTTTTCTAGACTATTGTTGTTTTTTTTGTTTTCTTCTTGTTTTTTGAGGTTGAACTCGAAGCGAACAACAATTAGTCGAACTAATTAGTTTAATGGGTTTTATTTTGTGGTTACCGCAGCAGGTTGTAGTTGGCGCATTTAGTGGAAATCCTTCCAAATAATTTATTGAATCACGACCCCAACGCTGAGAGGTGAGTGGTCTCGTGTACTTTGCGTTCTTTCTATTCGTATTGAAATTCAAACACAGTTTGCGGTTTCGGTCTGAGAAAAAAGAAATACAACGACGACAAAGAGGTCATCAAATTATGTAGGAACAGATCAGGGGGTGGATTGGTAATCACTTAAAGCATGCTTGTCTCGCAAAATGTTTGAGATAGTTATGCTGCCATTTTATGTATTTAGTGAAGCAAGCTATGTTTATATTAGGTTCACATATACTTACCAGCCATGCCATTCGGTTGAGTAAATGGTGTATAAGCGTAGTGTATGATAACCACTCGTGTTGTGCATGCTATTGTTCTTTCTCGAGTCTTGTGCCGACTCGAACAGCGAAGTTTGGGAAGCTCCTTAGAGACCGAAAATACTCTTCGAGCATTGTCAATGACTCGAAAGAGGTGGTGTCGTGAAAAATATCTGTGTCGTACATACCAGGGATTGGACTTACGACGTCGAGGTTCAAGTGCATTAGGATCGACGCACATATGTATCACAACGCCATGCACTCAACGATTAAATAATGCAAAGAAAGGCAAGGTTTATTGACAAAAATATCAGACAAACATGCAAACAGAAAGAAAAAAAGTGCATCTGTCATCGGCAACCTGGCTGGGGTTGACATAGTGATGTTGAGAGAAGTCGTCTGCCTTTAGTGGTAAAGTCAGTACTAGTCTGGAATCAAAAGTTACAATTTATAAAATATTTGTTCAGTTAAAAGGGCTAAATTATTATAAGTATTATTTATTTTTTTAAATTATGTTACAAACGTTAAGGCTACTTTAACACACGCTAATTTTGACAGCAAGCTTTTCCATCTTGTAGGCAAAAGAGGTGAGCAAAGCTAATGTCATTGGTGGGGAAACCCAAAGACTGCCCACCATGAGAGCGCCTTGAAACGCCTTGAAGTGGATCTATTGTATACCACCCCACAACCACTCATTTCGGTCTTACTTGCGGGAGTACAATACACCACAAGAGAATGCACCACAAACACAAGCATAGCACAAATAACATGTAGGAAAGAGGCGGTAAATGCCGAAACGAGTCACTAAACGAGAAATAGTGAGACACGATGCAAGCAGAAGCCTTGGAGTCTTGGACTCGTCGACAGCGAAAGAAGTCCAGGCAGCAAAATTTCGAGAGGAGGAAATCTCCGTGAGTCCGGAGGAGCAACTGCTTGCTGAACCAGAAGAATGTACTACAGCCCGTTGAAGGTCAAGGCATAGATTCTCTGAAAATAATCGTGTTGTGCGTTTGCGTGCGTTTCTGTTTCATGCCGACTCCGAACGAAGAAGAGAAGATACTTTGAGAAGCTTTTTGTAGAAAGTCATTATGGACTCTTTGAGCAAAGGCAAACAAATGGGCCGTGAAAATTATTATATGTCGTTCATTGAAACGATTTGTTATTGCATCTTGGACGTAAAGAATTAATGTTGCATCACTGAGGAGGAGAAGAACTACTAGTATAAACAAATGATGTCATTGCAGATAATGAGCACACGAGGTTGAAAAATAACGTTCAACCCAACGCATTCTGACAATCGCAATGTACGTCTAGATATAGTACAGAAATTTTCGTTGGAACTATAAGAGACAATCTTCTTGTGCCAGCACCTAGCGGTGTTCACACCCGCTTCCTCTCGACAAAATGTTCGATAAGTGGCTAGTAGTAGAATTCTGTAGAATTTTGTAAGATTAATTATAACTTTTGTAAACTCCCCACAAATTTTTCCTTAAGACGAAAAAGCCATGGCCAAAAGGTCGCAGGCATCCGTCTTACTTACGTCATACTAACCAATTTAGAACACCTTAAATCAACTACCTGGCAGCTTGAACCCGTTTCCAAGTCACTTAAGAAACCTTACGTACATTATTATCTGATCTCATGTCATTCAATGTCCGTCATTAGATTCGAGCCTGATTGAATACTGTTTTCTTCCGCTTTCAACCAAAATGGGTTATCCGGAATAATACGTTTGTCCTCTATCAAACTGACCAGGATAGATGTTCTCAAGTGTCTTACAGATGTTCGGAACGAGAGGTTGCACAGAATCGAAATCGAAGTCTTTTTTCCTCGTTTGGTTATCGCTTGAACAATAGCGGTTTGCCAAGGGTGCGGTAATGTGAACAATTGAAGAGGGAGATGTCTTATCACAAATATGGAAATCCCATCTTCGTTAAATTGCGATCAATGTGTACGGCGAACGAATGCTTTCACGAATGCAATGACATTATCTGCGGTCTTATTGTCAAACAGATGGTCTCCGATCACCCTTGTTGCATGTTATACCGCAGCAAGAAGTTTCTAAACTTGACGTAATACATCACGTCATAAGTGTCAATACGATAGTTCAAAGCAGTTCGAGAGGCAAATAAGCAAACTTACGCAAATGGACATTGATTATCATTTAGTGCATTCAATCGTCCATATCGATTTCCTCAAGAAAGACTGTACTTTAGCTACCTTCCATTGTCGACTTCGGACGTCTGTGATGACTTGGTCCTTAAACCGAAGAGTGCATTCCTATTCTTCTGGAACCAGATAGCTCGGTTTCAAGGAGTTTCAGGAGTTTCGAGCCCAGTTGTTTTGACAGACCGAAGTAGCATCGGTTGCCAAGGGCGATTCATCGTCGGATCTCCACTACTATGTCATTCGTGGAGTTTACATTTGCCCCAAGGTAGACGAACTCCTTTATTACCTTGAAATTCTAGCTGTCGATTGTGACGTTTTGGCCTAGGTGGGTTGCGGCGGATCAATTTTTGCTCGACAGCATATATTTTGTTTTGTTCTCGTTGACCTTAAGACCAGCTCGTTTCGCCTCGCTTCCACTATGGCACGTTGGGACCGCGCGGTAATGTCGATGTCATCAGCGTATCCCAACAGCTGGACTGACTTGAAGTATAACAAACAAACGAAGTTTGACGGACTTGAAGAAGATATTAGCTTTTGCAATAGCAGCACCTCGTCGTACCTCACTATCACCTTCAGATTCACACGAAGTTATACATCTTCATGCCAAAATCCGATGTAGGTCTCGAACGGTTCAAAAGTTCTTGAGACGAACATCAACATTAATTGCGATTCTCATATTCAACCTAATCAATTCCATAGCGTCGGATATTTTCTTGCCATGAAATATGTCGAATGCAGCTTCAAAATCGATAAAAATGTGCTGCTAGTCTTGTTTGCTATGGAAATGTGTTATACAAACAATTTGACGGACAGGAAACCGCGCTGGAACCTGCTCACTACAGTACAGTGTACATACAATCTAAACAGAGCTGGACAGGATCTTACAGGCGATAGCCGACACTACAGTTTTTGCAAGAGGAAAAATTGCGGCTGATATTCCAGTCGACGGCATCTTCCCAAATTCTGCACTTCAAAGCTTTTCGAGCTACTTCGTCGACTGGAGTTGTGAGCTCCTGGTTTCCTCTCGCACTATCCTCGTCGTGTCCTCTAAGCAGCGCTTGAAAGTGCTGCTTGTATTAAAGTACGCCATTCCCTGCCAATAACAACACACAACTTCGAAGAACCTGTCCTCTGTTCTAAAGGCATGCATCTTCTCTAGTATATTTGTGGCATCTCTTAGTCTCACCACAGTGTCATCGTGATACTTTCTTGTGGCTCTGCATTCACAAAATTTTGCTTACTGTCACTGCCAGTCACTTTCAGACCCATCTCTTCTCTTCTTACAGCAGCATGATGGGTTATTTCGGGAAAATTGCCTTATGTCACCACTAATCCATTACAGAAATTAATTTCGAAACACGTTACTGCGTTAGTGCTGTGTCAAATGTCTTTCCCCTCCCACAAACTTCACAGCAATCCGTCAGATCCAGACGTCAAAGCAAAGGCGCCCAACACGAGCTCATGATAGATCTGTGTGTAAAGACACCCATCCACACATGTGCATCTTTGCATTTTTGAAGGTAAAATCTGATATAACTAATGGGCCTGCGTCAGGACGTTTCGAGTCCTTGCGGATGAATAAGTAACAATTTCATTATTCACTGGGAATTTGTATGTGCATCTCACCAGTGCGGCTGACATCTGACATAGTACTCGTACACTCTGGCTTGGGTCAGAGTACAACAGCGATTATCAACTTCCTGCTGGGCTGCTGGGCTGCTGGGCTGCAGGGAGAGGACAGCGCCATTGGGGCTTCCTCTTCTTTCGTCTTACAATGAGATGACAATTTGTTCGGCAACAAGAAAACACTAATGTCCTTTGGATTTCACAAAACACAAGGGCAGAACCTTCCTTCCGCACTCTGACATCCACACAAACGCATTCTTTCCTTCCTTCAGACTGCTCCATCGTGTCGTAGGGAAGATAAATATTATCCCTGCGTGAGGGAGGCACGGAAGAATGGAGGAGTGAAGAGATGAGTCTCAAATCACGAACTCTTGTCACGTGAACATACAAGGGTTGGACAAGATCTCATAAATCATTCAATGGTTCCAGGTCCTTTCCGACCAAAACAAATGTGCTAAATGTGTTTTGTCCAACACATAAACGGGCAAAGGAGGGAGGTGTCCTCTGCCGAACTGTGTAAAGGCGACACAACATGCCGTTGTGTGTTTCCTTCATTAAAGTCTGGGGCACCGGTCAGATGAGGGCCAAGTGACCTTTTATTGATCCTGATTTATTGGGAGTTTGGAAAATGTGTGTTCGTTCGCCTTTTGGCGCTATACGCCATTGATTATGACTTAAGAGTAACGGCTCTGCCAAAACGTGCTTGAAATTTGTATCAAAAGAAATTAAACTTAAGGTGCCCTTCTGAGGACCGCGTGCGTCTGTTTGTTCGTTTGTTTTGCTACGCAACGGGGTGCGTTCAGCGTTACGGTCGAACCGCAATCGTACATCACATGTTATAGGTTCATAAATTCGTCGATATATCATTTTGCCTTGCGCCCCCGCCAGACGGGAGTTCCTACATATGCCCAGTGCGTGCGGACGTGTATGCGAACTGGGCTGTGGGTCTGTTATTATTTGTTGCGGGTGGATGGTTGGCCAAGAATGGTGCTGGTAACAAAAGAAAAATTATATACACTTTTATTTTTGACAGCGATCTCGAAAGGATGGATTATCATGTGGGATTTATGAGGTCAGTCGGTTTGGGAGTGCACGCTTGTGTGTGCCTGCTGTTGGCGTTAGGGCAACGGCAGAGTTGGAATTAATGACTTTTGGGTCCAATGGATATCTATGAACCATTGGCGGGGTAACGGGGAGAAAACAAGTTATTGCGGTCATTAAATTGCGGTTGAGATAACTGAATTGAAATTATTTGCCACTTAGGGGAGGCAGCAGGAGTTTTATCGAAATGATTTACACCCTGCGCCACGAACGATTTGCCCGGGCTGTAAATAACACTGTCGTTGGTAGTAAACACAAAGTGTTAACAGATCCCCGAGTTTAAGAGTTTGGAAACTGAAATGGTTGCCGCCGTGTCGATGGCAACTTATCTTATCTTGGCACATTTTCCTGCGATTTCCGCCGCTTGCCTTTTGGCCGATTTTCAATGAATCCCCTGTCCAGATTCACGAATCAACCTAAACTGAAACGGCAAATATTTACCGACGCGGTGCTTCATCCAATAAAACCGCCATAAAATGAAGGGAGAGAGCAAAAAAACGCACATAAAAATCTGACAGAACTGCTGGCGTCAAGCGTCAAATTCACCTTTTATCCTCAGCCATCTGTCTGTCATCTTGTCCGCATCGGAGCCGATAAGTGACTCCCGGAGCACAGTCTATATGTCACACGACGATTCATCCTCCTCTGCACAGCAGTGAAACCTCAAATTAATATCGTAAAAGCATATAGCATTCGTTTCGACGAAAGGCACCAGGAAAGGCTCTCCGAATTGGCAGAAACAGGCGAGTCCCTGGTGATCTCATTAAAAACCCAGCTGAAGTAATTTTCAACTTAAGTGTCCTTTTTATGTTGGATTATTTATTGCGCCATCACTCACTCTCGCATCCATTCATCGTTTCTCCGAGTCGAGAGTAGATATCCTTTTTGTATACAGTTTCACACTGCTCATTGTGTTTTTATTATCCACCAGGGGTTGCCAAAGGAGCAATATTTTTTAATCCTGCCACAGTGTTGTTGCAGCCCTTCGTTCATTTATGTGTATGTGTGCGCGCTTGATTTCAAGGCGCACACGTAAATTTATGGATCTCCTGTACAAAAATAATACGTAAGTGAAAAAATGTTATTGCATGGCAATTTATTATCCACAAAAAAAAAAGAGGAGACAATCCGCACAGAAGGACAAGGGAGGGAGGGGTGGTAGCAGGATAACGAGTATCAGAGTACGCGCGGAACATTTGCAGGACCTCTAGAGGTTTGAATCTGAAACGAATGGTACACCTCTGGGGACGTATCTGGGTCATAAATTAACATTCGTCGTGTATATTCGCATAATGGATGGCGATTTCTGTTTCTGTTTCTGTTTCTGTTTCCCTCTGTGTGCACATTGAAACGTTATTATCCTTGAAATATGTGCTTTGCAATAAATTTGTACCATTCAGTGCCGTTGCAAGGATGCAGTTGATTTGTTGAGCTATTGTTTCTTTTTGTTTAGCGGAGCGCGTTCGGATTGCGTGGCTAATACAATACATTTTGATTTGTTACCGTTCTGTGAAATAATAAAATTATCACGCAATAAAAACTAACATGCCAGGGGGTGTTAAATTGATTGTGTGTGCATAAAACTAATTGAATAGTTACGAATTGTAACCATTGTTACGTATATTATTGTGTGTTAACAGTAAAAATGCGTGGCCTGGGATAAAAAACGCAGCTATTGGAAGGTCCAAGGCCAGGCATGCGTGCAAAATGTTGTAAATGACTATTTTTGTTAAATAAATAAAACCATTGTTTGCTTTGGAATATGTATTTACAATGAACTTAGATCTATTACAATAAAACACCTTGTCTTTAGCTTAAAAAACCGGCATCACAAATGCAGCACACAAATTTAAAAATAAACTTTGCTTATAACACTGAACGGAACGGAACAACGAACGGAAAGGAAAGAAAAACAATTTTTTTGTTGCTTGTAATTATTAAGGTACTGAAAATACAAATAAGCTTCATTATTAAAGCTAGATAAATTAATCATCGCGGAAATCTATTTAACATAAAGAAATAAAAAAATTGTACTGAAGTGAATGAATTGAGTACAGTTGTACACCTTTTTGCATCACTTCCCACTGTTCATCTGGCGTCTCTACTGTTTTGTATTGAACATTCTGCAGGTTCTATTCCATCTTCTGTCACTCACTGCATAGGCATTGCCAGCAATAAGCTTTTGAATGTTTTAAAACGTATTGCGATTTTTCGTGGCCCATCTTTTACTAGAGGATATGACAATAGCGACTTTCGTACTTTGAAGGTTGATAACAGTCAGATTGTTGAAACTACATCGACCATTGGCCCATATTTCTTTTAGAACTATTTTGGTCTGGCCATATCGTCGATCGCTATAAGTCGATGATACCTGAATATCTTTTAGCAACGTGACTTCGAATAAATTCAGCTATTTTGCGACGACTGGAAGTTGGTTAACAATTTCTTGAAGTGTGAAATGATCCTTTTCAGGACCCCGTTGTACATTGCATCATAGGACACGCGCACATACGTTCGGCATTTTGGACCCACAGGGACAGCTGTCAGATGTGAAAAGTGTAGTCAGATATCTTGGCATTTGGTTGGATCAATTTCTGTATTTTGACAAACATTTTAACCAAAGCTAAAAAAGCCTTTGCTATGGCAAGGGGGTTGTTCTACAGCAGCCAACTTGATTGCAGGTTGAATGCATACTGCTACATGGTCCTCATCAGGACAATTCTAGCATTGTGGTTTAACGTGAATCCTTCCGAGACGGAAAAGATAACTCCGGTTGTATCGTACACCCGAGTCTGAGTACAAGAAGTACTATCCCAACGAGATCCTGTACAACGAGGCAAACAGTTATAGTACCCACTAAACCCTCACCGACAAAAAAAGAAGGCGTATTGCACGAGCTATGACTTCGTCCAACAGTCTGATCTTTGGGGCTTACTACCCCAACTTCATGTACCATTAGAGAGTGTGCCTTACCGGCTTTTATTCCTCTCGGGGCGCTCCTCTACCTCGACACAATTTGCTACTATAGGATCATCACGGATATCCTGTAATCTTCCATGTCGCACGCCGAACAGTGGACAGGCGACTTCAATATGAGCGAAATGTCGCTCGAGGTTCTCCTCCGGTTCAGTAGAGCGATCTGGGCTTGAGACAGGAGAGAGTCTGCCAAAGAACGGATATTTTACTGGTGGTTACACCAAAAGCAGTCCCCGCCGCCACTAGCTTTTCTGAACGACGCGGTAGTTGGACATGGTGGCCAACCTACAAAAAATGTATATTTTACATAAAAAAAAACAAACCGCACCGCGGAATATAATTTTTATATGTTAGGCATCTACATGACATATGCGTCCTGGGGCGCGCGTTGAACTGTTACGGACATAGTTAAGATAGTCTTCAGTTTTAATGTTAGGTAAATTAGGCTAAATAAGATATATGTAGCCAAGCTGTTTACCAGTTTCTTGGCCAAGAAATGAAACAAAAACAGTCGATTAAGACAAAAAAACATAACATACGCCGACAGGCGTAATACACATTATGATTAGAATAGCTTAGAGTACAGGGTTAGTACGTTTGATGTAAGAGCATTTGTTAATCTAGTTAAGCTAGTTTTGAGAATTTTTGTCTAGCATGTAAGTAAATGAATTAAGTATAAAACAAAAATTAAAAAAGAATCATGCAGAAACTCTATCCACTCTTTAACCCATCCATTAGCTAGCATACGGATAGTGTTGCAACTTCTGTAACGTATTTTATCTCCATATCAACTGTTCAATCTTAATAGCTAACTGCACAGCAATCCTTCAGCGAATTGTACTAAACAATCCAGTACGTCTATCCACCAGCTGATCAGAAATAATTTATGAAGAAGTCAACACAAACCCTGCTCCAAAGTAGAGCAGCACCTTAAGATTTTGACAAACCAACTACATAATAAATAGTTATTCGGTCTTTATACGCCGAGTTCAGTGGATGATGTTATCCATTCGTTATTACACGTCTGTAAGCTAATACACTTTTATTAGTGAGAGTTAAGAGCTAACACGTTGTATCACTAACTCGTCGGTATTTAGTGTTTGTTCATACGGCTGATGGAAAATAAGACATTTCGGACACTCGGATTGTTCATTATCGCAATATCAACCTTATTCCGTGAGTTGCTACAAGCAACGTCTATATTTGAATCAAAATGCCCTATTTTTTATTATTTTGAATTGGGTAGGTTAGGTTAAGTTAGGTTATAGCGGCTTACTGCTAAGGGCTGTCACACTTAAGCCAGAGTAGGCTTATTGCGATACCACGCGGATTGACTTCTCCTAACACTGGAACCAATGGTGCTTCTAGTGAAGCAGGAACCTACGACTGGAAAGAGCACTGCAGGAGCAGAGTAGGTGATGAGTATTTTCTTATTCCTCTTAATTCATGCAGCTTCTGCAAGAATCATTATATGGGACACCCATCCTGCGAGCATGAGGCCAATTGCCCAGTGCCCGTTTATGACTCCTATGAGAGTCCTTATTGAGAGCTTGCTGGGTAGAGTAGACCGAGTGACCGCTTTAGGTTAAGTGATGGCCAGATTTCTTTTGTTTTAAGCCAGCTGGTGCCTTCTAGCCATTTGTCATTAGTGGTTTTAACTGTGTGAATCTTGAGAAGATGGTAGGCTGTAGCGATCGGCATGGAAGGTGGACCCCTGCTATTGATGGGGGAGAGTTTGTACCACACCAGGCGAGTTCATCGGCTTTTGCAGTTTCCTGGTGTGTCACCGTGTCTCTGCAAACCACATGAGGTGAATGTCGACATGATCAGCCATCTCGTTAAGAGTCTTCGATTAAAGGACGTTTTTGAGCAACACATTTTTCCATTGTCCAGGAATTTTATGGCGGCCTGACTATCGGAACAGATGGTAATATCCCTTTTTGATATCACTTTGTTTCTGAGCGATGACAACGCCTCTTTAATCGCTATGGTTTCTGCCTGAAAAACGCTACAGTGATCAGGGAGCTTCAAGGAGATAGCAACAACAAGACACCCGCACCCACCCCTTCGCTTGCCATCGATCCGTCTGTTAAAACGGAGAGGATCATCCAACGTCTACCTAGCAGCCATCAGAAGAGACCGGCCCAACTCCAATGGTGGAGGCGGTGTTGCGATCTTCGTAAAAAATAACATTAAACACAAAGTAGTGTATAGTGGTGAAGTACGACGGTTTCAGGTGTTGGAGGCCTGCATCGTGTGCATTTCTCCCCGCAGTGGAAAGAAGTTGTATGCGGTGTCAGCGTACTCCTCCGGCTCCCTTAGTTCCAGTACAACCATATCAGAGCTCGATTCACTCTTTCGATGTCTAAGCCTGGACTCGGAGGAGAACTATTTCATTTTGGCAGGGGACTTTAATGCCCGCCACGGTTATTGGGGAAACATGGTTTCTAATAACAGAGGGGACCAGCTCTATAGCTGGTTCTGCTTGCGCAGTGTCGAGTATACACTCGATTTAAAAGCTACCGATATAGCGTTCTTTCCCAGGAGCGGATCGTTCTTGGATCTCCTGCTGTTTGACGCAAGACTGCAGCTGACTGACACAAACGCACAAACGGTAAACTGTTTGAACACTTTCGTGTATCTCAGTGACCATTGCGGAATCAGTGCCGAATTCAAGATCCCCAACGACATTGCGGAATTAGGAGAGGTTGTTCAAACGCACACCTACAATTACAGTAGGGCGCGCTGGACACGCTTCTCCCGACAAATGACTAGAGCACTCTCTTCGAATGCGCTCCACATTCCGTCCAATAGAAACTTGTCAAACGAAGAGATTGACATGTATCTAATTCAATTGGACGAGACAATCAAACGTACGATGGACAGTACGATACCACGGCATACACGCACAAACAATGAAAGCTTGTACCGCAATGCGACAATTGACGCACTACACCAACAAAAAAGTAGACTCCTGTCAAGATTAAAAACCTTGTACAGGTGGCTTACTGACAAACGCAGCGAGGAAGTTAGGACACTGAAATCGCTCATTAAGAACGTACAAACTTTGTGCAAAATTACCGAGTTTCTGTGAACACGTACTGGAACAACCAGATCCGGGCTGTTAGATCTAACAATCCGAGTATGTTTCCACAGATAAATAAATTCTTTCGAGAGAAAAACAGCGATCTTCCGTGTCTTAAGCTTCCCAGGACGACAGGCAACGACCACATACTGACTACAGCAGGTATTGACTCCAATAACGCCGTACTCGACGATGACTTCCTTATGGTCGAAGATCCGCAGGAAAAAGTTGAAGTACTAGGCGCAGTTTTCCAGGAAGTGTACAAGGTGAACGTGAGTGTTCGCCCGAACCACGACCTGGAGAACAGCGTGCAAGCTAGCAACTCTCAACTTCGAGAAGATCAGCAGCAATGGCGATCTGAGAACATCGGCTTTGTCCAGTTCAATGACGAAAACATGGCAGACAATGTCATCGCCGACGAAGGGGATCATCCCCCGTTCATTTCGAAGGCAGATCTTCAAACGGTCTTCGCATCAATAAAGAAGAAAAATTCAGTTGGAATCGACGGGATCTCCAACATTGTGCTAAGACATCTTCCTCTGGAAGTGGTCACTATGTACACAATCCTTTTTAACAATGTTCTGAATAATGCACATTATCCGGAGCATTGGAAAACTGCGATTGTCCAACCCATATCCAAGCGAGGAGAAGATTCTTCGAATCCGTGCAACCTCCGGTCAATTAGTCTCCTTCCGAACATCAGCAAGGTATTCGAGAAGGTGATAAATAGAGCTCTGATCAACTGGACAGAGGACAAGCATATAATTCCGGATAACCAATTCGGTTTCAGAGCGGGGCATGACACCATTCACGCCGCGTCGAAACTGGTGTCGGATATCCAATGGAACAAGAACAAGAAACAATGTACGGGAGCCTGCTTGATTGACCTGAAGAAGGCCTTCGACACCGACACCGGTTAGAAGGACTTTACTATAAGCTCAATCGGCTAGGCATTAGTAAACCACTGCTGTACCTACTGTATAACATGCTTACCGGTAGGCGGTTCGTAGTCAAGAATGGCAGCGTGACCTCTACAGGTATTTTTGAAGTCAAAAATGGTCTCCAACAGTGTGCCGTTAATTCGCCGATCCTGTTCAACACTTTCTTGAGCGATCTGATAAGTTCTCTTCCGCACGCTATTGCGTATGCCGACGACTTGATCGTGTACAGATCAGGCAAAAAGATCGAGGACATCACTACGCTCACGCAGGGTGACTTCGACTCATTCATGAGAGATTGCGATGACTAGAAGTTGAATATCAACTTTCAGAAGTCGAAAACCATACTGTTCGGAACGCCGTTGTATAAAGCTTCCGCGGATACTAAAAAGAATTGGCGAAAGTTCTCTATTGTAGGACGGCACGGGCAACCACTGACGCAAAGGATTGTTGTCAGATACCTGGGGATCTGGCTAGATCAGTATCTATATTTTAACAACAAGATGCTGCTCTGGCCAGAGCCCGAGGCGCTTTCGGCCTTACAAAGAGACTGTTTTACAACAGCCAACTCGATGCAAGGGTAAAGGTAATCTGCTGCATGGCCCTCATACGGCCAATGCTCACATATGGCTGTAAGTGTAAGTGCAAGCTTGATGGAAAAGATTCGGGTGTTTGAGAGGGCTTGTCTTAGGGCTTGCCTTCGCCTTTACAGAACACCAGAGTCCCAGTACAGAAAATTCTATTCCAACGATGTCTTATACAACAGGGCGAACCTGATACGAGTGGACAATTTCCTGGTGAAGTTGATTCGAGGTCACACTGCGAGAGCGATGAACTCGGCCAATAACTTGATCTCCGGGGCTTACTACCCCAACCCACAGTACCACGAAAGGGTACGTCACAGTGGCTTCGTCCCTCCAGAAGCATTTCTCTATTTTGACAAGCACGGCCTGATACAAGATAAGAATTCGGTACCGATCCTGTTTCACATAGCCAGGTCAACTGTGGATGGGCGACTCAACCACGACCGTTCCGTTGCACAACGAGTTGAGGAAGGCCTCCTCCGATTCAGTACAGCGGTCTCGAGTCGGGATGTGCGAGATGTTGCATTACAACATCGTAAGTACTGGTGGCTGGAGAGCGAAGGAACTATAGCGTCGAACCCTTTAGACCCGGGGTAGAACGGGTAGTGCGTACCCCCTTATGGGGCGCAGGCGGTCTCTGTCTTGCGGTGGATTAGATGGAAATCTAGAAACCGCAACCTTTGCCGACTTACATATCGTATTGTAGTTTTAAGGTAGTTTGTAAGTTGTATATATGTATATAAAAAAAAAAAAATTAAGTATACACATTCGTACACTGAGTGTACTTATGTGTATATATATATGTAAATAGGTTAAGTGCACACATGTACATATGTGCGTATATCATTATATACACGCATGTATACATGTGCGTATGTTTAGTTAAGTTAGTTTTGAGTTATTTTAAGGTAGTATTAAAGTTAGTTCATAAGTTTTACAAAAAAAATCCGTTCTGTTTTTAAGTTTTTTAAATTTTTTCTTAATACAAATTCATTCAGTTATAGTCATTTATACTTAAACATATGTATAGTTAGGTTAGGTCGAAAGACATAGTATAAGATTAAGTTTAGCTTAGAGTGCCCGCCGGGGGCCAGTAAGTTGGAATTAGTAAAACCGTACGTCAAACTAGTTTTAAGCATTTTTGTCTAGTATAAGTAAAGCTCTTTATGAATGAAAAAATAAAAATGAATTAAAATGACCTATCAGCCATGCAGTCCGATCTGGAGGGAATGCCGATCGAAAATTTCTTCTCGAAGATAGCCTGGGGTATCAGGCGGTCAGTGTCGCTAGGAAGGAAATTGAATTCTCCGAGAATGGTTGAGTGGCCGATGTTGAGATTGGACCACATCGGAGTGTTTTGAGTTTTAAGGCTGTGGTGGCTGCTGTTTGTTTGCCGAATAGTTCCAGTGATGGAAGATGGAGGAGAATATTCAGTGCGTCTGACGGAGTACTTCTCAGTGCTCCGCTGATGCACAGACAGTGCATTTGTACTCGGGCCACACGGGCCACATAGCAGTGAGGGTCTGGGGGATTTGTATCTTCTGGTAAAGAGTACGATATCCGTTTTTTGCAGTCCGCATGTTTGTGTCCATGCTTCCAGCTTGTCGAAGGCATTCTGCATAATGTCACTAAGAGCAGAGACGAATTTGCCGAATGCCGCAATGGCAATATCATCCGCATAGGCAATCAATTTGCATCCTTCTTCGTCCAGTATTAATGACAGTTAATAAATTTAGCGCTAGGTTCCAAAGAAGGGGAACCCCACCTCCTTGTGGGGTGCCCCTTTAAACTATTCTATGGATTTTAGCGCGCCCTATCTGAGAGTGTATGCTGCTGGTGAATAACTGATGAATGAAAGCCACTAGGGGCTCTCCGATCACGATGTTGTTAAGCGCAAGAGAAATTGCTTTTGGTTTGATATTTTTGAACGCACACTCGATGTCAAGAAATGCCACAAGTGCGTATTCTTTCAACTCGAGAGATCGATGGTGCCTATCAGTGAGTGGATAGGCAGGTGAGTGGTCTCTACAGACTTTGGCTATTTATGTACATATTAAGTGTTATAAAAGAGAAATAAATAATTAATAAAGAAAATATCTAAACAATATAATGAAAGGTTCTGTTGACAAGACGCACCCTTGGAAAGTTTAACGCTAACGGCTCAGCAGTGAAATGCCTTCATTTTGCATAGTTATGCTGCTACAGCTTGTGTACAGCGACTGTATGACCCTCAAAAGAGGACCGTCAATGAAGAGGTTTCACAGTTTTCGTCTAGGCACTCTGTTCATGCGCCTTCTCCAAATGCACTAAATAGCTGCTTACTTCGAAGTCAACTCGAGTACCTTTCTTAGAGTAAAAAGGTGGTGGATGGTGCTCTTTTGGGAGCTTTAAGAGGGATGTGCCATGCAGTGGGAGCCTCTTGGGCGATTTGATGGTGGAAACACATGTAGAGTCACCGGTTAAAAGCAAAATGGACAATGCTCTAAGTCCAACGCTCTAATCAAACCGAAATACCAGAAGAACGACTTGATTTATGACATATTCATTCCTTTCAATTCTTAACCACCTGCCCATCCACCGCCGAACGTAAAAAGATAATGTTTCAATATCTACATACCCCGGCACCAACTGCCAATAATCGGAAATCCGGACAAACATATCGGTGTACCCAAAAACGAAACAACATCCGGGATATAGCCACTAAATCCTTGAGTACATTATCAATTTTCTGCTCCATCAAATATGAAAGATCTTCCTGAACGTTTCCCCGGCGCGGCGTTGAGGGTGCGTCCGGACGCTCAGCCACCCCCATCGGATACACGAAGAAAATATACAACACAGAACAACATCGAGAAACAATCGGTAACAAAAAAAAAAGCGGCTGGCGAGCTCCACACCCACCAATGTTATTGAATCGAGGTCACATTCGTTAGATTTATTGCGAATATCTTGTCGACAGCCACCACCGCCAACGGAAGGAATAACAGCATCCAGCCACTACCACTTTGAGCTTCCCGGGGATTGATTATTCTGGTACATGTGCCGACGGCGGCGGCGTCACCAGGATTAAAAGCCGACAACCGAACAATCTCACTTCGTTTGGTGATGCCGCCAGGACACATGGCGGGTAACATATTTTCTGCATAAATGTTTTCAATTCCGTCAAGCAGCACACATACCGCGTTCATGTGTGTGTTCTGTACGTACACCCACCCCCCGCGCAGCAAGTAGGAAGTGTGAGAAAAAAAGGAACAGAGTATCTGTGCGTCTGAGGGCGGGCGTGTGGGAGTGGAGTTGTTACAGCGTTAAGCACATGCCATTAAATGAGCTGTCGGCAGCTTAATGTGGGGGAAGTAATAACGTCTTGATTTATTCCCAGTCAGTTCACCTACGTTACTCTGGGTCCGGAGCAACTATCTCAACCCTCTTGGGAGCACATGAATGAAGGATATCGAATGTTCAATGTAATTGGTAAATGGTACAAAAAGATAAATTACCGCTTTATGGAGAAGTAATCTTTTGTTATCGCGTAAATTGATAAAATTTACGGCCCTCTATGTCGACGACGTCGTTGGTCGACAACTGCGGTTGCGATGCCGCGGCGGGTGAATGCTGAGTGGTGGCAATGACTTTATGTGCTGAACATGGTGATGGGTAAATTCATGGCAGTCGTTTGATCGTTTTTCTCTCCCATAAATTTGCAGTGAGGTTTCAATGAGTGTAAAACTGTGGGTTGTTCGTTTAATTGAGTGCGTTATATTTTTGTGCGCCATTCAAACAAGAGCGTATGCATGTGTGAATGCCCTGAAATTACAAAAGAATAAGTAAATGAGACCGAATTTCGTTTTATTAGCGCATGCACCACAAACTAACAAGATGGGTCAATTATTGAAAAAAGCATATCGGTTTGGAATTGCCTGTAATTTATTCTTCGCAGTATCAAAAAGTTCTTAAGCTCTGAAAAGGCTCCAAGGCTCCACGTCGTGCTGATAGTGGTGTCACTGAACGGCAAATATACCACCCATGATTGTTGACCAATGCCTGGAATCAATGTTGAGGCTTTAAGCTGTCGCTTGATACCAAACTTTTGGTATTCGGACGACTTTGTATTTTGAGCTGAAGTTCCACTAGAATAGTGAAGTTGCGCCATGTGTAACGCCATCAAACTTCTAAAGGACATGTGTTTTGAGTCAAACGACTGGCCTTTAAAAAATACAATTTTTTTACAGCCACAACAACATTCTGTATTATAGCTTAAAGCATAATAAAGCTTGTTTATGTCACAAATCTAGTTCTTCTGACTTAATCGTGGTCAAGATAGAAAATGTAGATATCGCAAAGCCCCTAATCGTCTCTGTTTATATGGCACACAACAGCACAGCCGGAAGAATTCAGAGGAAAAACCAATCTGCTTCTCTGAATGCGTCGCCAACGCACGACACGCATTATAGAGCAGCTCTGGAAATACAAAAATACAAAGCACTGGTGAAACGAAAATCTCACTAACCTCATAAAGCTGAGCAGACACTTTACATCTGCTACAAATGAAGATACTGGCAACCGTAGTAAGCTTGCATTTAAACATTCAAACATTTCATCAGATAATCTAAGTAGCATTCCTGGGTTGTTTACTATCCAACAGTCGAAACCCTAAAAGACTCTTTCAGGCTGACCAAAATCCTGTGTCAGTATAGGCCTCTTAACGGATACTTACCATAAGGGATATAATTCAAGCGTAGAACTGCAAGAGCAAAAAACCATCCTGAACTTGATCCTCCCACGCTATGTGGGCATTTCTAAGGCTGAACAGCTACGATTCCTAAGCCTTGCATTACACACGAAACTGAACTGGAAGTTGATTATCCAGCAACGTGTCATGAAAACCTCTACGGCTCTCTATTGCTGCAAAAAAGCGATTGGGTGAAGATGGGGATTAAAATCCCGCATGTTCCACTGGCTGTTTGTGTCAGTAATCATACCCATGCTGTTGTACTATTTGGTGAACCGCACTTGATAAGAACATCAACCTGAAAATACTCGAAAGGGGTAGAGGATGGCTTGCGTATGCATTAGTGGAGCACTCCGGACCACTCCCACTGCTGCTTTGAACGAACTCCTCAACAGACCACCGATAGACATTTTGGTAGAAGCACGCAGCTAACAAAGTGATCAGGTTAATATCGCTGCGCCTCTGGTTCCTTAGAAGGTACACGTTTATACATATAGACACTGAACTCATGACACCTGAACTCCTCTTCTAGAAGAATTTCTCAAGCAGCATCCCCCACCATGTCCTATTGAGAGTCTGAAAATCAGGCTGCTCAAGATTACATTATGTTACTTTTCACTCACTGTAGTTTTGTAAAAATTTGCTGTTAATCACTGTACACAAAAATCATATGTTTTTGTCTTTACCAACAATTTGGACATGAAATAAATCGGATGAGGCATCTGCCGTAAAATCGTAGGATCGGTGCAATAACAATGTACATGCAGCTGATAGCGCGTTTTTTGGTTGCATTATACAAATTCGACTAGTACTCGGTCACTTGGATTTTCGTCGTAGCAGAAGCTGGATGGTAACAATTGGGACATTTAAATAAACATTATTATAACGATTTAAGTGTGACTTTTTCTTGATTAGTGACAAGAATTTATTTTTAACATTATTTCCTATCCCTTTTTTAAAACAGAGGCAATTGTCCGCTTCGAAGAAGCTGAACATCGCATGACGAAAAATTGTAGCGTCTTCCAGACTGGAACTATTGTCTAAGCTTGCCCAAGCAAATCATAGATGGTTAACTGGTACGGGATACCTATTGCCAAACAACTCTGGGATAAGCGGAATCCCAAAACGGATGGATGGCGCAGTTGTTCATGTACTTGCCCTTGGTTCGAAACCCAGTGAAAGCAAAACTTGATATGTTCTTATCTGGTTTTCAAATCTGATCCAGTCACCTATGGGATCAAATTGAAGGCACTGTGTATCACAATGACGCAACAATGGTCTAAGTGTGCTGGCAATTTCGCTGAGAGACTAATAAGCCTAACCCAAACTGAATCCGAAAAGATCACATAACCTGATCAACATTAGCATGCCCAATCTTAGAACCCTCATTGGTGTTGTAACATGGCACTGCGCCATTGGTACCCACGCCTCTAGGACAGGCCTTCCTTATAATGACTGACTGGAAGAGCTGCCGAGACGATGATGAGGTCTAAATCAATGCTGTTATGCAATTGTTGTGCTCTCTCGTCCCGCAGATGCAGACTTTTTGAATCAATAACTTGATTTAAGTAAACAATGTAAAGATCAGTCATCTTCTTCGCTTCATAAAAGCTCTAAATGGTTTGCGGAATAGATACAGATCAAATTGGTACCACAATGAACTGTGTATGGATGCTGTCCTCTTGCACAGTAGTCTGCCCTTCCAACCTGACCCTAGTACCTATTTCCCGGAACTTAGAGACAGCATACCAGAGACCACCGACCCATAGTGGGTCAACTGCATCATGAATTTTCTTACCATTGGAAAACGTTACAATTTAAGTTACCTACGAAGCGTATTGCTTATCTATAGGTGGTAGATATTCTTCTCCAAGTACACAGTTCAATACGTAATATGTCTTTTAAGGACATTTTTTTTTTGCAAAACAAAACTTTCTATTCCAACGGATTGTCATCGTGCTTATGACTCGGTGTATATCAACGCCTGCAGAGGTACCACCGCAGGGAGGCGTCATTAGAAGCACTGCTTGTGTAAAGAAACTAGTAATGAAACATTTACAGACTAACGACATCACCCAGAGTAATTTTATGTATCAACAAATCGACACAGCTGTCGACTACCAGTTAGCGGCCCAAGAATTATCCACTTAAAATAATTTGCGTCGCCTTAATAGGCCCACTCATCGACACCAACCTCTCGAGTGAAAGTCCATAAATTAGTCCGTTCAATGCAAGTTGAAAGGTAACGCTGCACGACGTGCATTTTGCAATTGGACAGTAGCAACGCGAGTGAGCCCAACCCACCTTATTCCAGGCATCACTGCAATCAATTAATTACATTTTCTCCTTAATCATTGGGTTCAACTGAAATGGACATTGGACTCCGCCACCAGCGTCCATCCAGACTGGCATCACAACATCGAACGACTGACATCAACAGCCGCCGCATAACTCAATTGCCTTGGACTTCCATTCTGCGCTCGGGTCGTGTGCGTGTGCAGTGCACACCGACGACACTGTCGCCGGTAGATCGTAATCGCGTCCACGTCAATTTCCGCGGCCGACACATCGATCAACGTGGTCAGAAAATTTGTAGACATTATGAGCACATATCAATCAAGTGTCGTCGTCAGCGTCGTCGTTGTCGGAGTCATTTAGATTGGAATCGCACGAATCGCGCAACGCACTTGGCACAGATAATCACCCAGCCACCCCTTTGCTTCTTTGACTGGTCGAGAGCAGCAGCAGCAGCCAACGCAAAAAGGAGTTCATTAATCACCCGTAATGGTCGCAGTTGGATTATGGAGTGAGTGCGCTTAATTAGGTACCCCAAGAGCATGAACATACACACGTACATATCCAGACGCTCGGATCCATCCGGCGCGACATACTTACACCAAACCCGCAGTCTGGTTGGTTGCAAGTTCCGATGAGGCTAATCGGTATACGTGTGCCCTCAGTTAGCATTTGCATTTGAATATAATGACACTATGTGGAAACGGATGTTGTAAAAAAGTCACATTAATTGGAACAGGTGTGACACGGGACGACACTCCTCTCGGATTGAATTAATTTGGGTGGCTAATGATTGGTTGACATATGAGACGTGTCAAAATTGACATAGAAACGAGGGAGAGAGATGTCTTCATTTGAAATTCAATAAATGAAAAAAATCGAACGTTGGTTTCATGTTTTTAAGTGAATGCAAATGAATGAATGTGGGTTGCAGCACAAGCACAGTTGTAATTGGTTGAGGCAACTGGACACTTGTCTTACTCTGACACATTTTGTCGCATGTTGCTGCAGGCGTTGGAACTTATTTTCAGGGGCACCAATTACGACTACAATGCGTGGATGTCTTGTTGCGTCTATTTAGCCCCAAGGAAAGGGTGCATTTTGTGGTTTGGGTAAGTTTTTAGTTTACAGTTGCAGAGAGCTGTGTTTTTTACTGTTTAATTGTTGTTTAGATTGTCAATTAGGTAAGACGGGTCAGGTAGGTAGTTGCCAGCTTGGTTTACTTATCCGTCTACGATTGAGGTCCATTTTGCTATCACCATCCAACGGAGATGCTCTGGTTTCTCGGTGACCCTTCTGCAGATAATTTTCTTCTTCTACGAGATTGTCCTGACCCTCTACACAAGCCTTATCAACCAGACGACCTCTGTCTCTTGCTTTCTTTTTCAATCTCGTTTGCAAGTTGGTGGAGGTTTTTATTCCACTTGAGTGCTGTAAACAGTGCTTTTACTGTATGTTGTGTTTGATAGACAACGGTTCAATACCGTGACTATCGGCGGTATTACTAATACAGAACTAGAACACCAAGAAATTGAGATATTATCAGCCTTCCAAGCAGACTCACTTGGAAATTAAAATAAAAGTTTTTCTTAGCTGTTGAATTATATCTGAACTGTTCAAACTTTATTGGGCGATATTTATACAGAAAAAATGCTTACTCTAACAAATTACAACAAAAGCAGTTCTTGCGACATACAATAAATTAAATACAATTAATCAAAATAAAACAGGAATGCAAAGTGCATACATTGCACAAATTATTTCAAGTGCGATACATGGAGTAAAAAGTAAAGAAAATTGAGGTGTTGTCTTGCATTGGGGTGAGCTCAGTTCAACTGCGAGCATGTAGGTCCGGTATCACATTCAATGTCAGGTGCCATGCAATTTGATGCTGACGTACTGGAAACGGTAGTGAACAAGTGCGTTACGTAGAGTGCAATACTTACTCTTAAAATTAGACGCCTTACATGACCCAGCAACCATGGGCGTTGGATCTGTAAATGTCCAGCTAGACTCATGTCACTCTCCAGTCAAATTTATTTTGTGCACTTCATCTCTCGCTATAAAGGCAAAAAGAACCGAAGACTGCACGCAGAAGAGTTCTCACGAAGAGAACGATCTCTGACTGGTTCCAATATTGATGTCTTTTGTACCTCGATATTGTGTATGCTCTCTTGAGAACAACATCTACTTCAACGTGGACACATTCCCCGCTAAAACATGTTATCCGCTTCTACCACAATGCCAGCTGAGGATGCTGAGTCTCCGTTTCCCATTCTCCCATTCTTTCCGGGGTGGGGCAATATTGTTTTCTCACGTATTTCGAAGTCCTGAAATTCTTCTTTTTCTTCTAATGTGAGGAGGTGAACATGGGCCTCAGCCAACAAGCTTCTCCAACTTGCACGATCTATAGCCAGCTGCCTCCAATTTCGCACGCCAAGTTGGTTGAGGTCCTTATCCACTTGTGTGCACCATAGTCTTCGTGGTCGTCCTCCATTGCGTTGTCCAACTGCATCGGGCTGGAGCGGATTTGTCCATGCGCTCTACATGGCCTAGTCATCTTCGGCGTTGAATCTGTTACCTCCCGTCTAGATTCAAGTTGCTGTACAGTTCATATAGTTCGTGATTGAATCTTCTTATGTAGAAACATTAACGCACAAAAGACCAAAGATTGGGCGTAGAACGAGAACTTTTTCTCGATAAGACCAAAGGATAAGTATCCGCTTTGGTAATGCCTGACACCCGATTTTATTTTGGTTCACTGTTGCCGGTGAAAGCCTTAAAGAAGACAGTCGGAAAAAAATGTGTCTTGGACCAATAAAAAAAAGAACGATTAATCCATCCGAAAAGCATAGGGTGGACACTGAAATAATTGATTCTCTCGAAAAAACATAGACTGCACTTCAGGGAAGTGGTGTGGAAATTGACTGCACCGAAACACTGTATCGTTACTTGGCTATCAGAACATATGCCGATATCTGGTATTGGTATTATAAGCTTCCCTGACAGCTATAGGGCTTAAAAACACTACAATAGGGCGCCATTATAACTCATCTACCAGTGAAGATTTATAGAGGACCCTCCAGTTCTAAGCAACTCTATCATACAATATATTTACACGCCAATATCTAGAGATTTGGTTGACTTGTCTTGCCACTAAAACATCAGCTCAATTCTCTCCCTCTTGTGAACCCGCGGTGAAACATGAACACCTCGAGCATCCCTCATCATAATTCTGTTTGACAATGCTTATACATAAAATAGAAAAAAAAGGCACTGAAAACACTCAACTAAAACATTTGAGTGATATCATTTTTCAAAGTGCCCAAAGGCTGCCAGAGACAAAGCTGTGCCCTTACAGCTTGGAAAGCTTCCTATTGCTCAACTTGGATCAATTACTCCTACAGAAGACAGTATTCAATCAGAAGTTGTAAGTACCAACAGCGGATTTTAACGTTTTTCAGTCACTCAAGTACCTATTAATGCAATTCATAAAACATTTCTGTCGGATATCAAACAGAAATCTGTAGACATGATTATAACGCACAAACCCATTTTGTGAACTTTTCTTGGATTTATTTATCCTACCGTCTTATATAATTAAAAAGAGCATAAAAAAATAACTCCATCATTCCTTTTTATGCTTCTCAATTCGACAGTTTGCAAAAATAGTGATCGTATGTAGACCCTTGTCGGCTCCGTGCAAAGCCATGCAACATGCCTCAATCTGCGTTTCCCATGATATCTCTGAACCTCGTAGACTTAACTTGTCTGGTACAGCAAGTTGCCGACCTTGCAGTCATAACGACGCGTTAGCCTTGATGACGATTCAGCTTGTTTTTTAGAAATACATAATTTTTATGGATTCGTTTTCAGCTTTCCTATGCAAAAATGGAATACCGTTTCCAACGCACAACTCTCTGCCCTCTACAATACATGACCATTTGAAAGCATCTGCTTCTAAATCACAACCCCTCTGCTACTCAAAAAACACGTTCGTGTCGTTAACAACTTCCAAGTCCGACCTGACAAATAAGTACGCTATCGCTGAGCGTCCGAAAGACAATCAGACAAGCACTTACACAGTAGTTTACATCACAATAAAAAATAATCTCCGAATCAGATTAAAATAATGTCACTGATGCACAAATAGACGCAATAAAACGTCTGGCAAAATAAATTGTTCTTTGAAAGAGCAATTTCAGCGACGGCCAAGTGCTAGATCCCACAAAGTGATGACCCCACAGATTGTATCTATAATTTCCATCTCTAATGCACACAAACGTACGCAGCTCGAACAGCATAGGTGGCCCATTGCTTTCGTAGAGCAACTAAATTTTCAAACTACACGCCAACCCATAAATTCTAATGTCGCATTAAACCTACACCCAAGCCGCATGAGTGTGTGCTGTGTGGAACGCAACTTGCAGCATCGTTGAACTTATAACGCACTCGAAGGAAGAGGAACAAGAAAAAAGGAAAGGAAACCTTCAAAGCGAAGCTAAGCCACGCGAAAGGACCTTAGTTACATTAGCATTGCCGCTGCGAAGGGTGGACTTGGCGTCAACTAAAACTGGGGACTCGGCAGTAAATTATGTCATATATGCAATAAAGTCGACCATAAAAATGTTGCAATAAATTAAATTAACTGCTGGAATTGCTGATTTTATTATTACCCAGTTGGTTTCCTTTTTCGCCTCCTCCTCCTTTCGCCAAACTATTCGTCCTTGCGTTAAGAAAAAAAGGGGGAGCATGCTGAGGAAGGGATCGCTTAGGGATTCCCGTCACTACTTTCCATGCAAATTATGAGGAATTATGAGAGTCGAAAGGAACTTCATGAAACCATGGTTGGTTCCCTTTATTATATTTCGAACGACAACAGATCTAAATGACACTTCCTGGACAACATTGCATAAGGTTTTTATTGCCGAAAGATGCGGCCCATGTGTGCCTAGGACATAAACATCAGGTGTTCAACCAATTAATCTGGCACCAAAAATACCATCACGTCATGCGTTTGGATGGACACATTTTATTTGCTTCCATTTTGGCAGTAAATATGGGATACAATGGCAACAGTTACTGCAAATACAGTTCAAAGGCGTTTGGTATATAGATAGAATGGCATGCTAGCCACAAGATGTGCAGTTCGGTTCACTCCCACAGATTCTCTGACGGTTATGCTACATCTTTGGACTCAAAGGGTCTAGGTTGTCGAATGGTAAATCGTATTTACCGCAGAGCTATTCACTCCTCCCAACCTAGAGTTCTCATTACGAGCAGATACAATCTACCTCTGGTGGTGTATGAGCCGCCTGGGGAGAATGACGACTCGATCTCGTTCCAGAAAGCGGATATCCACCGACGGCTCAAAGAGAAGGAAGAGAATATTTGCTATGAGCTGATTTCTCGGAAGTAACTGCGCATTTCCGAGGTATTGGAAGAAAGACGTCGAACTCGTAAGATTTAGATCCACACTTGAAAATTCGACCATAAATGCAATGATAGTTGTGGTTGTACAAATGTCCTTCGCGCCTTTTCTGGGTGGCGTGTATACACAATATCAAATTTGTATATATTTGGTATTTGATCGATTTTATCGAGTGTGGTGGCCTGTGGCGTTGTTGGTATGTGCGTCGACCTCAACCTCGACGTAGTTGGTTCGATTCCTGCTCTGTGCGACGAAAACAATTCTCACGACCCACCTCTTTCAAGTCACTGACAATTCTCAAAGAGTATTTCCTGTCTAGAAAAAAGCTTCTTAAACAAAGCCGTTCGGATTCGGCATTAAACTGTAGGTCACTTCCACTCGTGAGAGAACAATAGCGCACACAACACGAGTGGTTGCTGAGAAGCTAGGCCTTGGCCCCCTTCGGGCTGTAGCGCCACCCATATTATATTTTTATATTTGATCGATTTCTAAATTCCCTATCACCTGGTCATTTAGTAGCTTTTGGAAGTGCTATTGAAATGCATAGCTTATTATTTTTCTGCTTTGTGTGCCGATACAGTACTCAATCTCTGGCCAGCTGTCTCCAGTTTCGTATACCAAGTTGGTTGAGGTCCTTCTCCACTTGGGTGCGCCACCTTAAGCGCGGGCGTCCTCTGTTGCGTTGCCCCACAGTTTCGGGTTCGAAGATTCTTCTTCTTCTACACGACCTAGCCACTGTAGGCGTTGGATCCGTAGACGCCTAACAAGGCTCATGTCGCTGTACAGCCCGTACAGTTAGTGATTGAACCTTCTCCCCCAGAACCTGTCAACACAAACAGGAACAAAGATCGCACGTAGCACTTTCCTCTCAACGAGACTTCATCCGCTTTCGAGATTGTTCATGCCTCCGTCGTATAGCATGACTGGGATGATAAGTGTCTTGAATATGGTGGCGTGTGAGTTTCGCACGATCTTCTCCAGGACGATGTTAAAGAAATCACATGACAGTGTGTCGCCTTGTCTAAAACCTTTTTTGACATTGAAGATCTCTGTGAGTTCGTTACCGACCTTGATGGAGCAGCGAGAGTTCTCCATCGTCATCCTGCACAGCCTGATGAGTTTGGCATGAATTTCAAAACTAGACATAGCGTTGCATGGCTTATTACCTGTTTATAAACGTTGTCTGTTACCGAGAATATAAGTAGACTAATAATAGTAATAATATAATAAGTAGGCCTATGCATGAATCTGTTTATTTGTTAAGCTTTCTGTGTGTCTTTCTTCTTAGATCTATTTATACAGTTCTCTTTCAAAAAAAGTTCCAGAGTTTGTGTGGTAAACGAAATGCTTCATAGCGAAATAAAGTTTTCTGAACATATTCCAGGTGAAGATTTAGTCTGTAAAGACGCAAGATGGGACATATTGTCTCTAGGCTTAGTATATAAAGGGTAATTTTTTAGCTTTTTTCTTTTTGGCAACACTGGCTTAAGCAGCTGACTAACGTTTCGTGTTTCACTGTCAAACATCTTCAGTTTGGACTATAATTTAACCATGTCTTTCAAACGAACAACGCTTGCAAATAATTGAATTTCACTTTCAAATTCGTGCTCTGTTAAGAAAGTTCATCGCGAGCTTTTTCCATTTTCAATGGGTACGTTAATAAGCAGAATTGTCGATTTTGAAGTGAACATCAGCCAGAAGCATTGCAAGAGCTACCAATGTATCCAAAAAGAGTAACAGTTTGGTGCGGTTTATTGCTGGTGGCATCATTGGACCGTACTTCTTCATAAATGATGCGAATCGTAACGTAACTGTGAATGGTGAGCGCTACCGTGATATGATATCCAACTTTTTTTGCCCAAAAAGAGCTTGACTTGCATGACATGTGGTTTTAATAAGACGGTGCCACATGCCACACAGCACGCGCAATAATGGACTTATTGAGAGCCGAGTTCGGTGAGCATTTGCTTTCACGTTAGGGACAGGTCAATTGGCTGCCTAGATCGTGCGATTTAACGCCTTTAGACTATTTTTTGTATGGCTATGTTAAAGCTCATGTCTATACAGACAGGCATCAATTGATGCATTGGAAGACAAAATTGAAGCATTTACTCGTCAGATACCGGCCGAAATGTTAGAAAAAGTATGCCAAAATTGGACTAAGACCATTTGAGGCGCAGTCATGGTCAACATTTGCATGAAATAATCTTCAAACATTGAATTATATGGACCGTACTATCGATTCAAATAAAAATTGCATGCATTTTTCTGAATTTTATCTGTTTTTTTTTTTTAAACTTTCCTATAGCTTTTAAAAAATCACCCTTTAGTTCGATGTGCAATCCTGAACGCAAAATATGTTCTAAATGAAGGAACGTTGAAATTAATGCACCTTATTGAAGCTTGAAAGTGTGATAAATCCTTGCAAGAACAATTGTACGTGGTATGTAATTCGTAGCTCTTGCTCCGACTGGCTTTTCCAATTGGTGCCTTAATATGTCGTATGATAAGCCGAGGGGTATCATTGTATCCCAGTTACTTCGTGTACCCATACAAAGCTCCTCAACAACCCACTAGCCTGTAGACACTAAATAAACGCAGCTGGGTAAATGCATCCACCACATGTACACGTACGTATGAAAGTCCATATGAAGAATTATTTTACTACAAACATCCCATAATAGAATAAATCAAATTCCATGACCCCCCCATCAAATTGATGACTTAACTAGCAGTGTTCAGCATGTGTGAAACTTCCCAGCGAACCCTACTCAACTATGTGCATAGCTAACTCACCGGCGCCGCAACTCCACTGTGTGTGTGCATGAGTGTATGCAATCAACTCGTATCTCTCCGCACTGAAATTACGGTAATTTTCAATGTAAAATTTCTTCATAACGCGCATTCCTAAATAACTTAGCCGTTCAATTGCCAGCCCACTTCTCCCCCATTCCGCCACTACTGGCGCGACATGAACTGGTCGTTGAGCTCCAGCTCCAGTGCCAATTAGCAGGAGCCATGACTGAGCGGCTCCGCAGTCACAACTCACCTCCACATTTCAGTCTCCACTCAGCCATTCCGATCAGATTGAACTAATAACTTCACAATTACTTCAAATTAAAACTAATAATATTTATTAAACGAAATTACGACCATAATAGTTAGTGGTCTCTCTCGGCGGAGTGGCTACTTCGCAGCCGGGTCGCCGAGCATTATCGAGCGATGAGAGGCACCGGGGGAAACGGGAGCCAACGCAGCCGGGTGGCTGGGAAGTATCTGGCACATTGAATTCGAATTAAAATGTTTATCGTAGTTTACTATCCGAACAGGCATCGCGTTGCTAGTGGTTTCGTTCAATTAGCCGCCGTCCCATCCTGAATATCAGGTGTGGTAGAATGTAGTCGCACGATTGTCTATAGTAACAGCGCCGGCACGCAGGGAGGCAAGCCGGCTCGTTCATACGGGCATAATTTACGTGATTTCGCTGTGCTCAATTAAGTGTGGCTAGCGAACACTAAGAGGAACACTTGCCCACTGATTGCGCGCGGAGTGAGGCTGGGCCGGAGGAGCACACATAGGTAGATGATTTTATCGGAACTCGAGTTATTTAGTTTTACATCAAATTATGGAATGTAAACGTGGCACAGAACAGATCGCTGAGCAGATGGGAATAAAATTATCGCCGCATTACTGTGAAATGTGCAAATTTGTTGCGAATTGTGTAATTGGATGGGCATTGCATACGCATTTCTATCTTCTTGCTTATTTGGATTATTTGGAGGTAATTATTGGGAATAGATGGCTCCGAAGTTTTGGCCAGGTATTTTTGAGATTTGTGAAACAAACGACTGGGGAATGAGAGAGCTGAGCGAAACAGTGACCGGACGCTAGAAAGGAACAAACGCTTTGTCTAGTAATTGTATTACTATACTATATCGAATGTAATTGCGCTCCCAACAATCGCAGGCAGATTGTGTATTTGACTGCCTTGTTTTGTTGAACAGTGAAGTCCTTGATTAGCACTCAATCCTTTGTGGTACAAGCAAAATTAAGTTAACTGCGAAGGTGAATGAAAACCAACTAATTTGTGTGTTTGTGCATGAGGAATAATTGAATGTGCCTCTAAGCAATCGGCTTTCGAGAGAATTGGCTGCAGTAAACCGGCACCACCATTAGGCACCTCCTCAACTAACAAGCCTCTCCAACAGGAATTCTTACAACTAGCTGAATTAACTTATCAATAAATTATTGAAAGTAATCCTAACCTACTGACCCTCTTTTGGTACTCTAAGCTAATCTAATAAGCAGCATTTGTGCCTTTCGGCTTACATTACGTTTGTTGTACGGATTTGAAACTAGATCGATTTTGAAATTTGATTTACCAAGAAAACCTCGAAAAACTTGGTTTAACCTAACTAAGTTTAAAATCTGAAAACAAACTATTACACTGTCATAAGACTTATAGATTACTTAACTACGCACGTTGAGACAGACGCGTGCACCAGGGCGTGTATATCATGTACATATATGCTGCTATGGTGCTATATAAAAGTGACGCTACCGAGCACACTCTTTCCTACCTCGAGCAGAGATCGCTCTACTAAAATGCAGAAGATCCTCATGTCTGCAAGCGACTTGGTACATACATGGTGGACAATAGGACATCCATCCTCATCCTGTGTCAGGCCAATGGTCTCGAGGTAGAGGAATGATTCAGGCCGAGTAACGCTTTTTTGAGTAGCACTCCTTCATGGTACATGGTACTAGGGCAGTAAGCTCCAAATATCAGGCTGGTGGAAGAAGCCACAGCTCGTGCAGTATGACAGCTGATCAGATCTAATGAAATTTTTCATTTAACATTCATTTATGAACCTTTTCTTAAGGTTTCTAAATTGATTCAAGCTGACTATAAGAGCTAAGATATTTAAGACTGAGTGACCGACTTAGGCTTAGTGATGGCCAGATTTCTCTTGTGCCTTAGGCAGGTGGTGTCATCTAGCCATTTGTCGTTGGTGGTTTTGATTGTGTGAATCTTGAGAAGATGGTAGGCTCTAACGATCGTCCTGCTTTTGACAGGGATGAGGTTGTACCACACCTGGCGAGTTCATCGGCCTTGCAGTTTCCTGGTATGTCAACGTTTCGCGGCAACCCACATGAGGTGAATATTAAAATGCTCAGCCATTTCGTTAAGAGACAACCTGCAATTAAGGGATGTTTTTGAGTAAAACATGACATTGTCCAAGGATTTTATCGCGGCCTGACTATCGGAACAGATGGTGATATCCCTTTTTGATATCACTTTGCTTCTGAGCCATGACAACGCCTCTTTAATCGCTATGGTTTCTGCCTGAGAAACGATACAGTGATCAGGGATCTTCAAGAAGATAGGAATGTTGAGATCTTGGGAATAGACACCCGCACCCACCACTTCGCTTGTCTTCGATCCGTCTGTGAAAATACGCAAGGATCATCCCACGTCTGCCTGTCAGATATCCAGTCCTATCAGGAAGGAATGCTGATCGAGAATTTCTTCTCGAAGATAGCCTGGGGTTTTATGCGGTCAGTGTCGCTAGGAAGGAAGTTGAATTCCTCGAGAATGGTTGAGGGGCCGATGTTGAGTTCGGACCACATCGGAGTATTTTGAGTCTCAAGGCTATGCTGGCTGCTGTTTGTTTTCCGATTATTTCCAGTGGTGGAAGAAGTACGAGAGCTATTCCAAACTTGAGCCAGTTTTTGAGAGTACCCGCCTTATCATGTACACGGGGTCCTGAAAAGGACAGTTTCACAATTCTGAAAATTGATAACCAACTTCCAATCGCCGCAAAATAGCTGCACCTTATCAAAGCTGCGTCAATGTTTTAATTGCCTAGACATCGTCGGCATGCGCAATTAATTGCGGCATGGAAACAAAAAGATCTGCAATGAATATTGAAACCAAGATTGGCGAACCAACCGCTCCCTGTTGCAAGCCATTTTTTATTTGTAAGACCGTGTTAGAAGTTACGTAGCCAATTTTCAGTGATTAGCCACGTCCGACTAGCTTGAGGACAAGGCCGTCCAACCAAACAGTTTCGAACGCTTTCTCCAGATCAATCAAACAGGCAGACCAGTGCATTGAGCTTTATTTTTGTTCCACAGAATGTCGGAAACCAACTTTGATGCGGCATGTATGGTGTAAAGCCCCGCCATGAATTCGAAGTGGTTGTCGCGTATGATATTCTTTTGCTCAACTCACTGCCACAGAAGTCGAATGACTGTTTTCAAGAACCTTGCTTATGCAAAAGTCTTTGCCCTGTTTAGAGATTTGCTGCCCTTCAGCTTTAATCCAGCATGCTGGGTAATGGGCATTAGTCAGCGTTGTAGAACAAAATCGTGTATATTTTCACATTTTCGAGAGGAAGATGGCTTAGCACAATATTCGGTATACCATCGATTCCGATTGACTTTTTCTTCTTCAGCGAGGTAAGGATAGCCTACAATACCCTTGAAAAATCAAGATGTCGTCGATAGCACTAATTACCATTTGAACGTCAATAAACCTGGTACCTTCGCGTGGTTACACACCTTGACGCGGTGCGAAGGCTTAGTAAAGGTCAATGACTCAAGGGAATTTATTCTCTATGAGGAGACCCGAAGCTAAGATGTAACCATACCTTCTCTCCCTCCATCCTATCTCTCCCTTCCATCTCCGGTGGGCTGGATCAAGGTCAGATCATACGACCCGTGCCGAGGATCAGCCTGGCTGGGGGCCCACCTAAAAATAATAGCTCAGTCGCTAACGGAGTATCTGGGTGCACTGGCACACTCCCAGATTAATCCTGCCCTAGCTGTGTAATGCGGATCTCTGCACAGCCGGACCTTCCCTTTCTCCGCTACTCGTGGGACCAATATGAACATAAATACACAAAAAACAAAAACCAACAAAAAAGAGACCGGTGCTCCCTCGCCGGCTGGAAGTTCTTCCAGACCATCCTTGACTCCTGAAGTGCCGACGGATAAGGCGGCTCAAACCGCCTTAAAGACTGTCAAAGGACGCGTGGAGTCTCCTAAACCAAATACCTGCACGGTAACTCCCACTAAGAGTTCCTGCACGGATATAACAATCTCCGCCCGCGGAGTTGCCTCCTCCTCGAAGGTCCCAGGACCTTCACTCAAAAGATACAGGGAGAGGCGTTCTGCTGCCCGGATTTTGGAGCGCCTTAAAGGCATTCCACCGGAGAAGCTAAATGACAATAGCAAGAGGTCGTTAGCTTGGGCTACTAATGTAGTGAAAAGCCAACCACAGGCGGACACTACCAGGGGCACTACGCCCACACGCGCCAGGTCATTGGAGGCGTCACCCTCGGAGCCTAAAAGGCTGAAACCGAGTGGTGAAACAATAAATATTGCCAGTGGCTCAACAGGCCGTATAGTGAAGTGCTGAAAGGCGAAATCACTTACGCCGTATTAGATAGAGGGCACGCTGACTGCGCCATCTCTCCACTGAATTGGAAGAAGGTGGAGTCAGCGATTAATGACATCTATCTGAGCCTGGTGCTGGAAAACGGAGGACTTGCACCTGTAGGGCGTGACGGAGGATGGCACCAGGGTCATATTAAGCTCGTGACTTTCACGTGCCAGAGATCGGCTGATCTCTTTAAAAAAGCCATCAGCAGACTGGGTGAGGTGTGGAAGGGGGCGCGGCTCGAGGTCGTAACGAGGGATCAAATCCCCAGTAGACCAAGAACCCGCACTTACCTTCCGCGAAGCCCCTCAGACCCTGCTACAATCCTAAAGTTCATCCAACTTTGCAACCCAAACCTTCCTACCCACAATTGGAAGGTTGTCAAGCTGGATGAACTAAAGGGAGAAACGAGGTCCGCAGTGATAATAATAAACAAGGAATCACTGGACCCACTTGCCAAGTCGGAAGGTGGCATCCACTACGGCTTTGGGACGATCACCCTGAGGGTGTATAAAAAGGATGGGGAGACAAGCGCGAAAGCGGAACAGCCTCCCTCCACCTCTGCTGCTTCTACTGTCGGTAATATACTGACGGCGGTAGCAGAGGAGGAGAAAGACCGTCCTGCTTCAAGCGAGCCTCAACCCTCTACTTCAGGCTCCATCGTGAGGGCAACCCCTGTAGCCAATATGGTACCGATGGAGGAGGAGGAGGAGGGCTCTGGCACGCAGACGCTGACCCATATCCTGGGTAGCCATGGTCAGGAAGCTGATGATATTGGCCTCTCCGACCTGGAATTAGCCAGCACCCCGCCCAATAGTCAGGAAGACTCTCTTCTGGAGTCCGACACCGACGATGAGGCTAACTCAACAGTGGTGGAGATTGTGTCCGGAACCAAGACGGACACGTTACCCGACAGCTATGCTCCGGGTGACACAGATTAATCTCCACCACTCCATCGCGGCCTCGGCCGCTCTTCTTCTCCGCGCTAACACCTGCGGAGACGACATAGTCCTGGCCCAGGAACCCTGGGTAGTCAACGACATAGTTCGTGGACTAAGGACTCAGCAATTCAACCTCTACTATGTAAGGAATGAAGGTAAGCCAAGAGCCTGCATACTTACAAAGAGTTCTTTGAATACTCACATTCTCTCCCATCTTAGCGATCGAGACTCAGTCACTGTTTGCCTGGAGGCAGGCAAAACCAAACTATGGCTAGTCTCCTCCTACATGGCCCATGACCATGGGGAATGTCCGTCAGAGACACTGAAAAGGACGATTGCTGAGGCGGAAAGAACAAAAACCGCGCTAATCCTAGGCTGTGATGCAAACGCCCATCACACAATATGGGGAAGCACGGACATCAACGAAAGAGGTGAGTACCTTTTCAACTACCTTATAAGTAGTAGATTAGACTTGTGCAACCAAGGTAATACACCTACCTTCGTAACTAGGAATAGACAGGAAGTCCTAGACCTTACACTCGTGTCTGACCATATAGCGGATAGAATCAGCAATTGGAGGGTATCATCCGATCACTCCTTCTCTGATCACCGCTATCTAATGTTCAGTATAGCGAGTGCCCCCCCATCCCCAAGGGTCTTTAGAAATCCTAAGAGAACCAACTGGGACAGATATAGAGAGATTGTTGCGGCAACAATGTCGAGCACCAACATCTCCATCCCGAGCAACCCCACTGATCTCGAACATTCGGTGGACAACCTCACAAAAACTCTCAACAATGCAATGGCAATGTCATGTCCAATCAGCAGGCAAAGAGGCAAGTCTAAACCTCCCTGGTGGAACCATGAAATTGACCTTTTGCGCAAGAGTTGTAGAAAGCTCTTTAACAAGGCGAAGGGCTCTCGTGATGCTAAGGACTGGGATTCCTATAAGGAACACCTCAGTACCTTTAAAACTGAATTGAGAAAGGCCCAACGAACCTCTTGGAGACTTTTTTGTGGTAAAATCGAAGAAGTCTCCGAGGCTTCCAGGCTAAGAAAGATTCTGGCATCATCCCCTAAATCACCTAGCTTCCTACAAAAACCTGACGGAACCTGGACCACATCCAGCGAGGAAACCCTCAGTCTCCTTGTTGATACACACTTTCCGGGCAACTTCCCGATTAGAGCCAATAAGGAAGTGGTATCTCCCCCAAAAACTTCATGTAACCTTATAAATGTCAGCCACACCACTATCATGTGGGCACTGACAAGCTTCAAACCCTTCAAGTCAGCGGGACCTGACGGCATCATCCCGGCGGAGCTCCAAAGAACAGCTGACCGCATCATGCCTTGGATTCTTAGCATATTCATAGGCTGTATGAGTCTCAGTCATGTCCCCAGCTCCTGGAAAAGGGTCAAAGTAGTGTTTATCCCCAAAGCGGGTAAATACTCCCATGCCAAACCAAAGGACCTCAGGCCAATAAGTCTCTCCTCGTTTCTCCTGAAAACCTTGGAGAAACTTATAGACCAATATATCAGGCATGCTATCCCAGCATGCAGACTCTCATCTGCACAAAATGCCTACAACAAGGGCAAATCTGTAGAAACAGCCCTCCACTCTCTGATAGGCACCATCGAAAAATCGAGTTCAAAGAATACACACTTGTGACTTTTCTCGACATCGAGGGTGCCTTTAACAATATCAACCCGGAAGCAATTTCACTTGCGCTTAGCAACCTCGGGATCGGAAAGCCCCTAGTGGCCTTCATTCATCAGCTACTCACCACCAGAGTAATACACTCTCAGATGGGAGACGCTAAGATCCATAGAGGAGTTAATAGGGGCACCCCACAAGGAGGTGTTCTCTCACCCCTTCTTTGGAACGTAGCGGTAAATGAACTGCTACTAATACTGGAAGAGGTAGGGTGCAAAGTTATTGCGTATGCGGATGATATTGCCATAGCGGCATCCGGCAAATTCGTCTCTACTCTAAGAGACATAATGCAGAATGCCTTTGACAAGCTAGAGGCATGGACACAAACATGCGGACTTGGCGTCAACCCACAAAAAACGGATATCGTACTCTTCACCAAAAGATACAAAATCCCCCAATTCGACCCCCACTGCTGTGCGGCACTACATTACAGCTAACCACCAGTGCAAAATTTCTGGGTCTCACTCTCGACAGCAAGCTAAACTGGAAGCTCAATATCCAGGAAAGGGTAAAAAAAGCCTCTTCTGCACTTTTTTGCTGCAAAAAGGCCATTGGATGCAAATGGGGCCTACAACCTCGCATCGCTCACTGGATTTACACCTCTATCGTCAGACCGACACTTTTGTATGGTGTCTCAGTTTGGTGGACAGCACTAAACAAGGCTATAAACTGTAATGCACTCAACCGAGTACAAAGACTGGCCTGCCTGTGTATCAGCGGGGCACTGAGAAGTACTCCGTCAGATGCACTGAATATTCTCCTCCACCTCCCACCTCTGGAAATATTCGGGAAACAAGTAGCAGCAAGTACAGCCATGAGACTCAAAACACTTCGATTGTGGTCCGAACTCAACACTGGCCACTCAACCATTCTCAAGGAATTTAACTTCCTACCTAGCGACACCGACCGCCTACTACCCCAGGCCATCTTTGAAAAGAAATTCTCAATCAGTATTCCCTCCAGATCGGACTGGATGACTGATATGCAAACACTGAAAGATCCTTTGCGCATCTTCACGGATGGTTCAAAGACAAAAGAAGGGGTGGGTGCGGGTGTCTATTCACAAGACCTCAATATTGCTATCTCCGTGAAGCTCCCTGATCACTGTAGCGTTTTTCAGGCAGAAACCATAGCGATTAAAGAGGCGCTGTCCTGGCTTAAAAACAATGTGATATCAAGAAGGGATATCACCATTTGTTCCGATAGTCAGGCCGCCATAAAATCCCTCTACTATGTCATGTTCTACTCTAAAACATCCCTTAATTGCAGGCTGTCTCTTAACGAGATGGCCGAGCATTTTAACATTCACCTCATGTGGGTGCCGGGACATTGTGACATACCAGGAAACTGCAAAGCCGACGAACTCGCTAGGTGTGGTACAACCTCATCCCTATCGATAGAAGGGGTACCACCTTCCATGCCGATCGCTACAGCCTATCATCTTTTAAAGATTCATACAATCAAAACCACCAATGACAAATGGCTAGAAGGCACCACCTGCCTTAAAACAAAAGAAATCTGGCCATCACTTAACCTAAAACGGTCACTCAGTCTACTTGGACTCAGCAAGCCCTCAGTAAGGACCCTTATAGGAGTCATAACCGGGCACTGTGTAATTGGCACTCATGCTCGCAGGATGGGTGCACCATATAACGATTTTTGCAGAAGCTGCATGGATGAAGAGGAGGAAGAGAACACTCATCACCTTCTCTGCTCCTGCAGTGCTCTTGCCAGTCGTAGGTTCCTGCATCTAGGAGCCTACTACTTCAGCGATCGTAACGAGCTAAAAAGTGCCAGCATTGGCCAACTAAATCGGTTCATCAGCAGCACCAACTGGTTCCAGCGTTAGGAGAAGTCAATCCGCGTGGTATCACAATGGGCCTATTCTGGCCTAAGTGTGACTGCTCTGCAGCAGTCAGCCACTACAACCTAACCTAACCTAACCTAAACCTGGTGAAACCTTCTCAAATTGCCATTGACGTATGACGTTGGGGAGATAGAAGTGATTTAGCAAGGCTCCAGGTCGTGATTAGGCCTACAAGCCGCGTTGACCGTATACAATCGTTGGAATACGGCACCAATAGCTTTCACCTTCTGCTGGAGATCCTCAACCAGAAAGACGTCATTGTCTACTAAAAACTAACTGCATAACAAGCGTGATCTCTATCTATCTGTGTCCAATTTGGCGCGCCATATTGGTTTAGGTTCTCCTCCATTTGACAACGCCACCTTAGACAAGTTCTTCCCTTGTTGGATTATCCTAAAGGTACGGAGTCGAAGCACCTGCCTAGATACAAGTTGCGTAGTTGGCAGAAGGAAAATCTCGAAAAAAACTGTCCGAAACCACTTTGTTTTGCACTTACGGCGGCCTCTATCGACTCTTTAAGAGGTTCATTCAAAACATCGCATTACATGCTTTGCTCAAGCACAAACTGCGACACATCCCAAACATGGTGCGCCTGACACCAGTCTCTCGATGAGGACGCGATTGATCCGGCACCATCTGACAGAAGCTTGGCAATGTGCCTCAAGGCTTATGACTGCATTGGAAATTCCCAAGCGTAATACGAATTACACGTAAACTTGGCTCCGAAACCTTATGTTCTATTTATCGTTACACACTCGTTAGAGTGTCGTAGCACATGCCCTTTCAAGACACCGCAGCTATGTTGACACCAAATACATGAATATCGATCAAATGCTTCAGACTTGTTTTCGTACGCACGCTTTCTTTTCCTTCGGTTAATTGAAGGTGTTTAGAATTCTTGAAACATCACAGCCAAGTTTGTCAAGTGCACTGACAGCTTGTCCGCGTGGAGATCGTGCAGGGATACTTTGTAGTGAGGTGGTTGGGATGTTGTGTAATATCACGGTTTAATGCCGGATGCACCCTGAATGACAATCACAAAGAACAGCACAAAATTACCGCCGTGTGAGCCAATTAGCTCGACTGTGCTCACCTTAAAGCGTCTCCCCTCGACTACACCCATCACATCCAGTCACCTTAAGTCGACTTCTCACCGCGTGACCGAGCTGGTAGTCGCAGCATACACCGGTCATTAGGTTTACCATAGATAACAAAATCTCGATAAACATCTCCCGCAAGTGCACACGCAAATTAATTAAATCAATTTGAAGGCACTGCACAGGCGTTATTACGTGCTGTTCGATTAGGTGCGCACTAGTGAACTTTCCCTCTAAATTACGAACTGTTGCGCACACGCACTTAACGCCGTCTTAACGCACTAGTCACACGAAATGCTAAGGCACTTCACAATGACACAGCCAGTATTCAAATATTACCCAGCCTAGGGTAATGAGCCGTGCGCTGCACCAGACCAACACGTACGCGCCGAGTGTACTGCGTGCGTTCCATCGTGCGAAATAGAGTCACGCACTTTCTAATATCATGTTCGCAACATGATATTACGGAAATTATACATACACACCAAATCGATGTACGCGCTGCATGTCGTTACACATTTTCGTAGCACTCGGCTTAATTATGTCCGCACGTCGATGTATGTGACTGCGACGGACTGCAAGTGATAAACTCGTTCCGTTTTTAATGTTGTAATTTGTGGCCACAAAGCATGCACCAGCATCATCATTGTCGAAGAGGAGAATTTTAAAACAAAACAAGACGAAGAAAAACAGCGAAGTGCACGAGTTGAACAAACCCTTATCTCAGCGGCGAGCAGCGCGGCGCGGGCGCACACGCAGGCACTTCCTCCGCCACCCATACTTAAGTTTCATTAAACATGTTTGGAAAAGTGCTCGCAGTGACTCTGTATCTGTATCTGTATCCCCGGTCACGGTCCTTAATTTTATGAAATTTAAATTCATTGTTTATGCCACAGCTCACAGGGTGTTATTACTTGATCCACGTTATAAAGTAATTTACACGATGCAGCCGCGCTCAATGATTGAGAGTCAATCCGCCAATGCACGGAGTGATGTGATGAAAGTAAGTGTCTGCTGTAAGCGGCAACTTTGTTGCCGCCTCGTAGTTTCAGTTCCCGAGACTGGTTTCGTCCTCTGAGTCGGCACTTGGCACTGATGGCAGCCATCAGAGCCGATGACCCAATCAACTTTTATATCGTTCGTTGAATTGTCAATGAGATTGAAGTTGAAACGAAACGATCGCAAGGTGTTAACGCGAATGATATGACTGGATCGTGTCAGTATATGTACACGCTTCGAAACGACGTCATTTGAGACATTTTATTTCATTCCGGCTGACTGGGGTTACCTCTGAGATTGTTTATAGCGATCGTGGAAAACCGATGACAAAACGGAATTCACAATAATCCTATGTTATGGGCACGCTTCGGTATTGCCAACCAAATGTGGCTTTGAAAGAGGTATGCAGGGCATTAGGTTAGTTAGGGTCCTGGTGGCAGTCGAACTTAGATCAACGTGGGCTAGTGGATACTGGTCAGCGAAATCTTAGTACTTCTTACTGTATCTAGGTTTCCGGTACAGTACAGAGTAGGTGACAGGGCATTGGCGTGAGTGGAGGGCTATGGCGTCAGCGAAGGTGTCATCCTCTTCTTCAGCTCTGCATCGTCTTTGCTAAATCTGAACAGATCCGTTATCATTTCGAGTTGAATGCAGGTCATAACTATTTCATAATGATTCACGCTGTGCCCTTAGACCTCCCCCTACGGGTACTGGACGTAGAATATATACGAGGTAAGGCATGCCTGTCGTAAAAGGCGACTAAAAAACTGAGTTAAAGGCTAAGGCTAGGGATCGTCGTGGTGGCTGTGGTTTAAAATGCCTGCGAGTTAATCTTGCCTATTAAGGCGATGGGCCTTTGCGACTCTCCGACGTGAAAGATATTGATCCAGGTCTATGTGGAGTTGCAGAGACCAATCGTTAGTTAGGCCTCGCCACCCTACCAAGGTGGAGAAATGGGTCCATTAGCTTATTTCTAAATTTGGAACTTGAGATTCCTACGTAAGGCGTCTGGTCCAACGTCATAAAATGCTCCAAGAATTAAATGTCTTCGTGATATAAGCATAACGGCAGGAGATCACGTAAAACACTTATTAGCTGTGCCCTCAGACCGTCTATGATAAGTGGTGAAAATCATTGTGCCAAGTATTTGAAGAATATTTGCAGTAGCCAGTACAAGGAAACCACGAAACAAGCTGAAAATGTGGATATAACAACGCTGACATAAAAATAAATATCGCATTCTATTCTGCTTAATTAGGAGGAAATTAGGCACACCATAGAGTTGATCATGAGGATTTATCAGTAGAGCCATGGCGGCCCAAAATATGAACAAGTTTGACCTAAGGATACTATGTGGCGAACTTTCAGGCTTCTTCTCATCCTACTGCCAACTGCACAAAATGGGGCACATCAGATCACGAAACTGCAGTGTACTTGTACACAGACTTCTAGTTCAATGCACCGGTTTGGAAAAGTGAAGATTCGCAGTGGTCGGTCGGTGAACAATATCCAATGGGATCTAGAAGGTATATTGTTTGAGCCATTCTTCTCTAACAGAAGAAGCATGAGATCAGTGTTTCTTCGTTGGAACATATAATACATCTTTCAATGATCGTTCCACATATGCATTGACTTCCTTTTTTATGGTAGCTAATTGTCTGCCGATTATACAATAAGGAGTGAAGTGTAATCCAATGCAAGCGCACAGTAAATAAAAAATAAAACCAACACCTATTATTGGATCGCCTCAGATGCCGAAAAGTATCAAGTGGCATTTGATCTGTATGGACTCCAATTCATGCTGCGAAGAGGGCAGGTTCGAATCCAAATGAAGGCAGAAGTTAATATGCTTTCATTTGGTTTTCTAATCTGATCCATTCCCTATTTGACGTTGGGATCAAATTAACAACACTGTCCCACTGGACCTACAATAGTCGTCTAAGGGTGCTGGCAACTTCGCTGGGAGCCTAATAACCTAACTTAGACCGACATTATTTTGTTTGGATTTTGGGCACCATTATTATAAGGAATAACAAACATACGCCTATTGAAGGTTTTATCCACTATAAGCTCGAACTTTCATTTCCTTCATGGGCCTGTAGGAAGTACATACCCCGGTTCTTGGTGGTTTCGGGAATGTGTTAGGTTACTTACTTTCTGCCTACTGTGCCCATTGTGGTACCTGTTTGAAAAAATAACGTTTTTCCTCATCGTCTCCGCAAGTTATTGATATATGTATATTTGTAGGATTGTCCCGTGATTTGGCTAAATGTTTGACTGAGAGAGTTGATCGGTTTTTGATAGCATTCCAGCCAATTGTTATCAACTCATCTTATCTGCCGTGCTGTGTAAACGTCTAAAGCCATTTGTCAGCAGCATGCTCGCCCATAGCAGTGTGGCTTTAAGAGAGGCAAATCCACCATTGACCAAATATTCACACTACGGCAGATTTTGGACCAACCCAGGAGCAACAAATCAATACCCACCATCATTTAATCGATTTTAAGGCCGCTTATGACAGCATTTATAGAGATGAGCAATGCCGAGCAGTGTCTGGTTTTGACATCACGTAGGATGTGTGACCAATGTAGGATGACTATGCCAATACACGTTGCTCCATCAAGGTCGGAAGGACTTAACCCAGACCTTTGATATCAAAAGACTACTTAGCCATTCTGACGAGCTGTCATGCGATTTCTTCAACATCATTCATGAAAGAATTGTTCAAAACTCGAACGCCAACACCAGAGGAACAATATTTCTAAAGTCCATCCAACTACTCGCATATACCGACGATGTTGACATTATCGGAAGAACGCAGCGTGACGTCATTAGCACTTTTGTGAGTATTGAGGCGGAGGCCACCAAGATGTGCGGTAAATGATGGCAGGACTAAATATATGCTAAATATATCAAACATCGACGACTCGGTCAGAACGTTAGCTTTGTCTACATAGGAACCGCTAAAAATTCAGCAACGACACCAGAGATGAAATCAAACGAAGAATAAGTCTTGCCAATCGCTGCTTATTTGGGCTAAGAAAAGAGTTGATAAGCAAAGCCCGCTCTCGAACAACCAAAGGAACGCTCTATAAGACCCAGCTCTGCTAAATGGTGTGAAGGCAAAAGTGTTGTCCAAAGGCGGATGAAGGCCCCGTCTGCAAAAGTCTTTCCCAAGGGACGGCGCATGGTGGGCTGGTTTGTATTGGAGAGCGGAATAAAGTCTGTCAAATCTGAACTATGAATCGCATCTTTTACACATACTGAGATTAGTATTGTACGCATATAAATTGAATTTGAATGGTATGAAATAAAATTATTAACATTTTTCTAAAATTGGAGGTTTATGTACTGAACATTTTCTGATGTTGCTGCATAGTTTCTCTGTTCTTACACCGTTTAGATCGGTACAGCATTTTTCAAAGATTTTTCGCGGTTTTTTAGTAGTAGTTGTCGTTGTGAGCAGTACAATTTTGGTTAATTCTATTTTAAAAACTCTTTTCTGCCAATCCTTGTAAATATTTTCAGAACTCCTTTTGGATCTATTAACTGAGGTGTATCGAATTGAAAAATTGGGAAACAACACTTTTATGTACTTCTGATATCGCGGTTGCCATTTGCTGAGAGCTCTAGGTTCACTACACAACACAGAAAGGAACTGCGATTTTTTTGCGAGGGTAGGTGAAAATCTTCAAAAGACACCACGTAGATCATTCCCACATAGCGAAAGGGATTTTTACCCAGTAAAAACACCTCTAGGGGGCATGGGCTTATGTAATAATATAATAATAATAATAATATAATATGGGTGGCGCTACAACCCGTAGAGGGCCAGGGCCTAGCTTCTCAGCAACCACTCGTGTTGTACGTGCTATTGTTCTCCCACGAGTGGAAGGGACCTACAGTTTTATGCCGACTCCGAACGGCCAAGTTTGAGAAGCTTTTTCTAGACAGGAAATACTCCTTGAGCATTGTCAGTGACTCGAAAGAGGTGGCGTCGTGAAAATAGTTTTCGTCGCACAGAGCAGGAATCGAACCTACGACGTCGAGGTTGGGGTCGACGCACATACCCACAACGCCACGGACCACATGGGCTTATGTACACAGGGCAAAGTCGCTGACTGCACCCAACCTGGTAGGATGCCAGCGCGATCCCTGCTGGGCATAAGTCAAGTTAACATACAGCCTCCTCGTAGTGCCCCTGGATAGCCATCACAACAACCGTTGTGTGGTGAACTAAGGTATGCAGCGATCCCCCTCTGCCCGAAGGTCAGATCAAAGGACAATGATATTCGGTTCTGCACGTGGAATGTGGGGTCCCTGAACAGACCACGTGTAGCCGATGAAATCGCGGAGGCGCTGGACTGCTACAAAGCAGCAAGCTACTGCTTGTTTTCGCGGACGACATTGACGTGATTGGACGAACACAGCGAGCCGTCAATGAAACGTTTCCTGGCATTGAAGCGTAAGCGGCTAAAATGGGTCTAGCGATAAACCAGGGCAAAACCAAGTACATACTGTCATCACGGAAGGGCGATCAACATCGACGTCTCGGACAGAGCGTCACATTGGGCAACAGAAACTTTGACGTAGTCAAGGACTTCGTGTACCTAGGCTCTGGAGTAAATAGGGACAACAACACCAGTACCGAGATCAAGCGCAGAATTACCCTTGCCAATCGCTGCTCCTTTGGGCTCAAGAGGCAATTGAGTAACAGAGCCCTGTTCATCCTGATCATCCCAGTCCTGCTCTATGGCGCAGAGACATGGACGCTATTGAAAGCGGATGAAGAAGCTCTTGGTTGTTTTGAGAGAAAAGTTCTGCGTACGATCTTTGGTCCTGTTTGCGTTGATGGCGTTTGGAGGAGAAGGTTCAACCACGAACTGTACCGGCTTAACAGCGGCATGCGCCTAGCTAAGAGTCTTCGGATCCAACGCTTAAGATGGCTAGGTCATGTAGAGCGGATGAACATCACAGCTCCGGCCCAAAAAGTCTTCAACACCGAGCCATTGGGACAACGCAACAAAGGATGTCCTCGCACTAGATGGCGCACACAAGTGGAAAAGGACTTAAGCCAACTTGGTGTGTGCAACTGGAGGCAGCTGGCGAAAGATCGTGTTTGCTGGAGAGGCATGTTGGTTGAGGCCCAGGTCCACCCCGACTGTAGCGCCAATCAAAGAAAAAAACACCTCCCTTCAAATTATATATATTTCCACTACAACTAAGTCTTACATTTATCCAGCAGTTTTACTTTCTTGGTTAAGTCGCATTTGGAAAGAAATTCTCCGTTGAGCGGAGAATCACTGCAGCTAAGCGCGGCTTGAATTCACCGAGCTAGTTCAAGTTTAGTCCTTTGAAGACGGCGGAAAGCGTTACTTTCGTCGAGAATTGGAAGGACAGCCGAGTTTATGTGCTCTTCCAGACGACGCTTATGCTTACCAGCAAAATTCGTAATTTCATCTTGGAATGATGGAATTCCAATATCTCTGTGGATGTCGCTGTTTCGTATATCGCACCAGGGTGCGTTGACGATGGTCCTTAGCACTTTATTTTGGAATGTTTGTAGTATGTTTATATTACTTTCTTTGGCAGAACCCCATAGTTGTACACCATACGTCCAGGCGGGTTTTCGTACTTGCTTGCATATAAGGAATTTGTTGTCAATACTTACCTTAGAATATTTTTCGATAAGTCAGTACATGTCTTTGTATCTTAATTGGAGCTCTTCACGTTTCTTTTTGACATGCTCCTTCCATTTAAGCCTTACATCGAGAGTCAGTCCGAGGTAATTCGCTTCATTACCGAAGGGTATAGTGTGCAGAGTGTTTGTCCATTCGTCTAGAGTACATTGTAATTTTCTGGTTGATTCTTCGACCGTTTTGGCAGTTACTAAAATGGCGGTGTCGTCAACAAATGTGTCTAGCACGGTGCCTAGGTCCTGCGGTATATCGCTGCTGCGAATGAATCCATTTAACTCACTATCTGTTTGCATTTATATTTTACTTCACTTTTGGCTTTCAGATTTCAGATTTCACTACTGCATAAAACTCAACACAGAACTTACCCAGTATGCGCCTTGAAACTTAGTTCAGCATAGTGCCAAGCTTACAATTTACAAATTTCATCCATTGATAGAGCGTGATTCCATCTTTCATATAAACTATGTTTCCCATTAAAGCATATTGAAACATTTTTTCTACAGTTCAAAAAACATAAACACTCACCACTTGCAAGCAAGGGTTCAATTAAGGTCCTTGCATAAGAAATTAAATACCTCAGAGCTCCTTCCTCGAATTCATTTATTTCAAAAAATTTTTGTGTTTCTTCTAAAAATAAAACCCCTGTCGCATACTTTGTGATCATTATTAGCCAAGAAATTGTAACTTTTGTAATATGCCCAAAGTGAAAACCGTGTTTTTTTAAGTCTGACACAGCGACAATAATCTGAACATAACTCCGATATATGCAAAAATATGCATTTGATTTTTCTGTGATGTAACTTGAAAGTATCCTATCGTATAGTAGACCTATCTTTGGGACTACTTACCGGAGGCTTTCTTGAAGATTCTTGAATTATTTTTTTACATTTCGAATTTCAAACCAAATGTACAATTTATCTTAACACTAGACTTACCAACAAATTTGCATACCTATATATACCAAAGCCAGTCAATTTGACTGTATATGACAAGTTCTATCATGACTTCTATCAAGACGAAGCGATGGTTTTTTTTCCATTGAGCGGAGGTGTGAGCGGCAAGGCCCCCCGCATTGATGACATTGACATTTAGATATTCAATACTTCGGTTATTTATGAAAAGATGCCCAAAAAAATATGACATTATACCCCAAGAAAATGAATTTATCCGTTTGCAAGCATTGACTCCTCTCATCTCATCTCTTATTAAAGCGAATAAAACGTACAATTTCCGTAAAGTAATTCCTGCTCATATTTTTGGAAAAAAATCAGGGCCCCACCTTTTGTTCCATAAATATGATAATTTCAACACTTTTGCTTAGTATGCACCACGACCATACAATACTCCAACAAAAGCCTTCAGTTTTTCCTGTGAAAGCGTCCACTTCTTGCCTAAAACTCGATTGGCTTCTAATTCAGTGCAATTTCTTATATGTTCTAATATATGATGATCTATCAGTAGGTAGAGGGCACTGCTTATCTCTTCTTCTATATCATATACATAATATTTCTTCTAGCATATGCTAGAAAGCAATATGATAAATCTTTGAATATGCAATGACTTGGTAACCTTCTAACGGCAACTCCTTCTTCTATTTTCTTCCAAATTGTCCCATCAGCAGAAACTTCAAACTTGGAACCTCAACCAACTACGAGTGCGAAACTGGGGGCAGCGGAGACGCTTGTTGGTTGAGGTCCCCTCACCTTAAGTAAAGTCATCAACTCCACTTGAAAAACATGGCCCTAGTCAGGGATTCTGTTAGAGAAGTGCATCATTTTTTCAGGGGAAATACACAAGTCTAAGCTTCTAAGCACCATGTCCCCATCTGTGTCTATGCATTCGTAGTCTTCTGAAAAGAAGGATGGAAAGAATCCACCGAAGGATAGCTTTTAGGTGAGGAAAGGAGTCTAGTAGGCTTAATCCATTTAGTACACTTTTGAACCAACTACTGGATTGACTGATCCTTATACCTCTTTCAGAAGTTTTCACCAACATTTCTTGGCACAATGAGTACAGCGCGTTGATGTACACCTAATTCTGTTTTTACATGGTTTTTTCTGAAACCAATCTAACGTGTGAAAACAGAATTAGGTGTAGCTGAGTCACGTCTATATACAAAGTGAAGATTCGCCGAAAGGAGTACGTTTTATGGCGACAGTCCATGGCTCTACTCTTGGTGATGTATGTACATATGTATAAAGTTGACGATGTTTTCATATAGCTACAATTCAACGTGCGAATCAACCCAGTGAGCTTCGCAAAAATAACGTTAAAGAACTGCTCTAACTGATTCGTTCCCTTGCATTGAATATAATCGAAAGAGAAACTTCATGAGCACGACCGAAGCTGAATTCTGAATCAATCGCCTGCAGAATGCCCAATTGCCGAACCCATTAGCAACACTTCAACCCTCCATCTCGGCGATGATAATAGAATCAAACGACATGTGAATGAATAAGCAGACGCCGTCCTTCATCTCCTTGCGCAAACCAATTCGCTCGTTGATTTTATACAGTGAGGATGAGGTAAATGCGTATCATCGTGCACTGTTATTATGCGCGTCCAAAAGCCATTAGCGTATGATCGACTCTCTTTCATTATTTGGGTGGATCCAACGATCAGTTCTCTCGCTGTGGTGCCTCCATAACCGTCGCCATCATCTGTCTGCTCAACCACTAACTATCGTGTTCCGACGAGGTTCCGACCTCCTTTTTTCGTGTTTCCTGCTTCTTTTTATCCGCGCCTTCGCCTTCTTCTGTTCGGGCCCGCAAAAACAGGGTGTAGCTGCACTTCCAAAAAGTAATCATCTTAATAACAGCCCTCGGCGCATACACACACATTTTTGATTGCGGGTTTTCGCCATTCTGTCTCCGGTTAAGTGTACATCTTTCTCCTCGTTTGGCCGATGGCGGCGACGGCGGCGCACCAGTTGATGGATATGCTGGTTGATGTGAGATGTAGATGACGACGAGGACGACCACGACCATAACCACGACCACGACAGCGACTATGATGATGGGCATGATGATGATGGGTGGTGGTGAATGGTAAATGGTGTTTTAGGCTGATTCGATGGTGCCACAGTGATGATGATCGTCGGGTTTAGTCCGCCAGCAGAGAACAAAGCAATCTTCACCTTGAATCCTTTGCCACCGCCTCCGGTGGGTGATTCTGTTCGTTTAAATGAAGAATGATAGGTGATGGTAATAAAATTGATGAGTGTACACACATAAATTAGTGCCAGTGGAAACGGCTTTGATGCACATTTAATGTGGTTGCGGTATTGGCGGCCGCCAACGTTATTTAATGATGATTGACGGTCTCTCGGAGGAAATTGCAGGCATTGGGTCCATGGAAAGGAGCTCCTTTTGTATTTTTTTTCTTATAATTTTTTTGGTGATTTCGAAAGAATCGTCATCGAATCAAGGTTTTTTTTTCGTAGGTATCCCCTTATGGGGATTTGAAATGCCTCCTTGGGTGGTGGCTCTTAGCTGGTATTGATTTCCCGTAAGTGATTAAAAAGAGCAACGGGGCTTGATCATGAGGTACCCTGTTGATGAGAAGGAAAGTAGACGGTTGAACAAGAACGTTAGTGGAAAAATTAATTTTCTAGGAATATCAGCAAATCCTTCCTTTTGGGATTTGTAGAGTGGAATCGAACCACTTTTGTATACCCGTATTAAAAAATGTGCGGCGCTACATCCCTTAGAAAGCCTAACTTCTACAGCAATCAGTCGTGCTGTGTGTGCTATTGTGTGTTATGGATGGGATCTACAGTTTTTTGATGAACTTGAGAAGCTTTATCTAGACAGGCCGTGGAAATTACTTTGTACCGAGAACTATGCCTAAGTAGGTTCCCAAGTGCGTTGGAGTCTACGCACATACCAACAACGTCACGGCCGCCACCTTTTGTGTACTTGTAAACTTTATTTTATGTAAGAGGTCAGAACTTAGTGTAAGATGAGACAACACACTTTCTACCGCAAATTGACTGCGATAACTATTTGGCACGATTTATAGATGACTCTCAGCTTGTTGAGATGTCAGATACGTTCCATGTCAACGTGCGCCTCAAATAGACAAACTTTCAGTCTCCTCGAGGGGTGCTCTGGATAACTTTTATGAGAACCGCCTAGAGCTAAACGCAGCGGTGCCTCCTTCTTCTTCTTTGTTTGGCGTTACAACGAGCTTCTCCAGCCAGCATGATCTTTCCTAGATGATTAAAATTTAGCCGGCCCGGCTGGTTTATGTCCTTTTCCACTTGCGTGCTCCATTTTGTTGAAGGACGTCATCTGTTGCGTAGTCCCACTGGATGGAAAGACGAACCTCTTTTCAAGGTTTTAAATGAGGATCATTTACAGTGGTTTCGAGGAGGATAACTTATCTACCTTATATAGTGTGCAGAGATACCTTCCAACCACGGCTATGAATAGAACTATGGCTGACGATATATTGCAAAGGACCTAGAAGTCTACAAGGTAGATATAACCGCAATTGATGAGAGAATATAGGAAGAAAGCAAAGCAAACCTATATATATTAAATGGATTTTTATAGATATCGAAGTCATTGCGAAGTCGTTCTGCTAATCAAAAGGTCTTAAGCTATAATAACATAACCAAGCGCATCATAAGAGCAAACATAAAGGCTAAATTTGATAACATAGAATATTTTATTGGCAAGGGTGGCATCTTCGCCCATTCTCAATACACGCCATCAGGGCGTACATTTCGTGAAGAGGTGCCGCCTCGCGGTTCACAATCGCCTGATCAATCAATGGTCAGTTTCGTCATATTGCGAACAACGTAAAACACTCTCCAGTGTTCTCGAATTGGCTCATTTCCTTGTTGTAACCGAGAAAAGTTCCGTGTATCGATAGGGCACGGAGTACTGCTAGGGCACAACCGTTCGACACCGAAAAGCTACAATCTCAGAGAATCCAACCATATCATGCGAAACAGAAACGAAAAACGAATAGGTTGTCAAAGAAACTGCCTCTAATGTGATAGGTTTTAAAACACCACCCAAAAAAGCTTGGTGGTTTGGTAACGAGTATAACGAGTACAGGCAGGCGGTACACTCGGATTAACAGCCAGGGCGTCATTAATTGTTTTGCACATCCAGCGCAACTCAGTCGTAAATGACGAAAGTTTGATGTCAAGCGACAGATTGGTTTTAGAAATCAAAACATAAAATATCAGTTGACTTACATTATTGCTTTGCTGAAGAACTTATGTTTGTGGAGACAGAGTCCGCTAATAGCTTACAATTCTAAAGCGCACTCGGTTTCTTCTTACACAGGTTCAAGAAATCTGCCTTAAACTTAAAATAAAGATTTGGATCATTAAATAATAGTAAATCTTTACTGACTTCTTATTATAATCATCTGCATTGGTGACCCCGATCGAGAACGAACAAAAAGAAGCGGGATGCGATGCAAGTAGAAACACTCCTAATTCGGGCGGACCAATGGATATCGTTGGAAAATATCAGTGACAGTGACAAATGCCAGTGACAATCCCAAAGTTCTGGAGAGAGAAACCGGCATTGTGGTTCACACAAATGGAATCGCAATTCCACTATTCTGGAGATAAGTAACCATCTAAGCATATACAACTGTACTTAGACATGAATGGCTTAAATTGCCAACCCAATATTATTAAATAAAATATATTCTTTATACCTTAAGCCATCACAATAGACACAAAAGTTTCAGATCGTACACAACCACAAACCTAATCTGCATGCAATAAATGACAGTCTTACTCTGTATAGTGTTTGAATAAGATCATTTGTCGATCAAACGTGTAAAACAAATTCTGATTCCGATGCATTCCTTACAATCTGAAGAAAAGAAACAAGATTAATACAACATTTTTATAAGTTTTCATACCAATATATGTACGCATGCAAGAAAAAAACAAATCTTAGAATTTTTTCTCGTTGTAGTAAAATATTGTTTTTCAATATTAACTGTCATGCTATGTGTGTGAATATTTGTCATATTCCCTTCCAGGATTCGAAATCAATGTCGATCTATATAAGTATAATACCTACAAATATTGCTATTGAACTGAAATTCTAATACCTCCAACTTGCGCTATTTAATTCTGTCTAGAGTGGAGGTTGATAATCACAGCTCACACTAAGGACTACATACGGCTTCCGTACGTATCTGTCTAAGGAAGACATCTTATTGATTTCATAAGATATTCTTTTAAAAATTTGTAAAAAAGAGATGGTTCTTGTTTTAAAAAGTATATACTCAAAATACCGTTATGCGTGGAATTCCTATGAACCAAAATATCGAGATTTTATTAACTTAATAAGACTCGTATATTAGGCTTCTTTTAACAAAATTGAGTATGTAACCTTGTCATATGTTTTTAATAAAGGGATCTCATTCTTTACTTTTGTATATTTTTAATGGTTCTTAGTGACTGTCAATTCAAGTCATCATTAAATCAATAAAATGAAGGGTATTTGATAATTGTATTATATTCTAGATGTAAGATTAATTATAATAATATATAAAAAATTGTGATTTTTTAGCTATCATCATTTTGGCAACACTGGTCTAAACAGCTGACTTACGTTTCGTGTTTTGTTTTCCTGTCAAACATCTTCCGTTTGGTTGATAATTTAACCATCAATCTGTTCTTTTGTAAGATTAAACGCTTGCAAATTATTGAATTTTATTATCAAAACGCGTGCTCTGTTAAGAAAGTTCAGCGCGCGAGTTATGTATTATGAAGAAATTAAACGCTGTTTTGATTATCGAAAACAAATTTATTCGAACTTAAAAAATTTAGACTTAACTCATCTGTGGTGTATTAACAACTAACTTGCTTAGCATCCATGCACTTGACAAAACTAATACAATACAGTTAATACATTTATTTGGCAAACAAACAGGAGGAGAAGGAATATGTAAAAGGACGCCACTTATCACAGACGCATAAACAAATAAGACAATGAAAGAATATGGAAACAATCAGGTGACTTTTGCAACATTTTTGGCTCAATGGCTCATTTGAGGCGTGTTCGGTGAACATTTTATTTCACGTTCGGGACCGGTTAATTGGCCGCCTGGATTGGGTGATTTCACGCTTTTAGACTATTTGTTGTGGGTTATATCAAAGTTCTTGTATATACAGACAAGACCGTTTCTATTGACGCATTGGAAGACAGCATTGAAGCTTTTATTCGGAAGATACTGGCCGAAATGTTGGAAGGAGTATGTCAAAATTAGACGGATGGACCATTTGAGGCGCAGTCAAGGTCAACATTTGCATGAAATAATCTTCAAACATTAAATTATACGGACCGTACTATCTACATGGTGATCTTTTCAAAACTTATAAAAAATCTGCTAAGGTCGGTTAATAAGATTTTCTTTATAAGAGGCACCTTTTCGCTCTGTGTTGACTTTTTAAAAGCGTTCAAATTTCCCAGTCAGAAAATATGCCTAAAATGTTCTTTTGGACAGAACAACAGAACGCAGCGACTTCTTCGCCGAAATTGGAACACAATATATACGACTTTTTAAAACCAAATTTTATTTCCACGTGCCGCGTCGAATTTGTGTTTGGGTAGCGTTAGGGTCCATTATTGCAGTCGTATAAAAAGAGTAATTATAATAATACATCTCATGCCTACATGGGTGCTAAGCTATTGCAACTTAAATAATTAAGCCATTTCCACATTTGGCATTAAGTTGTATTATGCTGACGTTGGCCTAAGTAAGTAGCACCGCGCGAATTTTTTTTAAAACGCTGAGATGACCGTTGGTGTAACAGGTATCAACAACGATTTAATTCAACATTACAAAATTTTACTTCACCAACATCAAATAAGGATGTAATCAACAAGTTGGTATAATAGGCCAGTGAAACAAAGATCATATCTAGCTTATTACGCATGGTAAGCAAGCATACATAAAATTCTGATACATTCAATAGCCATTATTCATGCCTGCATACTGCCACATAGTCAATTGTCCGAAGCACAATGTCGAGAGATAAATTGCTCGCAAATCTTCAGAAAAAATACGAAAGATCGATATCTGTCGGAGCAGTGCAGCAAAAGCAAACGAAGATTTACCGTAGCTTTCTTCGCGTCTTAATCACTGTACGTGTCTGATAGTTTTCTCAGGAACAATTCGATGTTTGATATGGATTTAAAAATATTGGCGCAAATTCATAGTCATTTAAAGTCAACTTTAAAAGAATTTATTCACCTACATAACTTAAAGTAGACTTTTTGTCATTCATAGTCATCTTCTAGTAGGCTATATACTTAAAGTCGACTTTAAATTCAAAACTAGTCGAACGTGATCTTAAGAAAATAAAGTTGGCTCTAAATCGATTTTCAGATTCTATTTCTTAAGGCCCAAACCCATAGAATCCGGTGCGTGCGTTGCGTCTTGTCAAAAAATTGACAACTCATAAGAGCTAATAAGAGGGAGCGAGACAACGAGTGTGGGCTATATGTGGAATACATCAGAATGCATGAAGTTGGCGAACTTTTAACTTTTCTTCCGTTTGACAGTTTATTCTCACATGTGTGTATCATTTATGCATGTATGTGTATCATTTTACTCCCATCGTCGTGTGGGATTGTATGTATGTATACATATTTCGGACGCAACGTACGTATTTTATTTGGCACCTCTTTGCAGTCCGGCAAATACGATTTTTGTGGATGTCAACTGCAACGCACGCACCGGATTCTATGGGCTTGAGCCTTTAAAGTTGCTTGCTGTTTTTTTTTTGCAAAATGTTTCCGGAGGATCGAGATTTGGACATATTGGAAGATTTTGAATTAATTTCACGGCCAAAAATATACAAACAGCGATCGAATCCATTTGACGAGCTAGAGAAGGAACAATTTTTTCGCGGTACAAGGTCTATAAAATTACGGTTCAATTTTTGATTGAAGTGCTGGATGTGCAATAAACGCGAAGGAATCGTGGACTGCCGATTCCAACAGATCTACAGCTGCTGGTAGCATTGCATTTTTTTTTTTTTTTTTGAAGAAATGTACACCAGTGTGATGTTGGTAAGAATTACTAACAAGTGAACTGGTTATTGGCATGTACCACTGCACGTTTGTACTGTCAGGAGCCTTGCATGGAATTTCCCGACCAACAGTTGCCTCCTCTTTTCATTAAATTTCCGTTCACAGCCGCAGAGTTAAATGAAACAAAACAGACATTTTATAGGATTGCTCGCTTTCCAAAGGTTATTGGAGAGATAGATTGTACGCATGTACAAATTAAATGCCCAACTAAGGTTGTGGGACCTGTAATGGCTAGCCATTACATTTATCGGAAAGTTTATTATTCTCTTAATGTACAAATCGTTTGCGACGCCCAATGCAAGATTATTGATACCGTTGCAATGTCCCGTGGTTCCATGCATGACTCCAGCATATCGAATAGTGCATCTTAAAATATAAACTGGAATCAACTGTAAATAGTGAACAAGATATTTTGCTTGGTGATGCAGGCTACCCTTGTTCAAATATTTTGCTAAGGCCAATCAGAAATCCTTCCAATCTGAAAGAAGAACTGTACAACAATAGCCATACAGCAACAAGACAATTGAAGTCGGTATTTCGGTAGATTTTAGAAAGACTACGCGTAGATTTAAACACTGCAAAGAACGTGATTGTTGCTGCTGCAGTTCTGCACAACATTGCCAAAATGAAGAAGTACCCACTCCTAGCCAGCAACAACCACACTAAAAATATCAACGAACTTGTTAAAATAAATAGAAGAGCATTCAGAAATGATTTCATACATTTTTTTTTTTCAAAAACACTTGAAAGTAGTAGATTTCTCGTGAAATATTATGAAATTTGAGTTTTTTCGATGAAATCACTTTACAATAACGCTTTTAAGCAGATACTAGATATAAACAGGCATAAATATGTCTATGAATAACAAAAAGTTAAAGTCGGCTTTTTGATTTAGAGTCGGCTATAACTAAACTCGACTTTAGGCACTATTAATGAGCTGATTATGAACTTGCGCCATTTTGACCGTTTCGCTTATCTGTTTTGAGTTGCTTTAGCTCTTGATTGTCTTCGAAGAGTTGCAATTTCTCCTATCGTAATCAAGCACATAAAGCATTAGATTTAAGTTACCATAAGCACAGCGCAGCTAGTAGTATAGAACTCACCCATCAACCCTCCAACCACAAGGACAATCAATTCAAGTTCATGACCCCCTTAAGCAGATTATGAACTGCTTGATTGGCGTCAAAATCGAAAGTGTTCTGCGATGAGTTTCGATGAAAATGAATCACCACTCGACCCATTCTACCCCCATTAAACACAGAAACCCAATTTTAATCGAGACCCCCGCAGTGTCTTAAATGCAGTTGAAATCCCGCTGTTAACACCCACTTAACCGGACCCCAGCACAAGGAAGCAGTTGCAAAGCACTCCTATAAAAGTCCCACCATGCGCTTGGATTTTGAACAGTCATTCTCTGGAAGTCATTGCCGGCAAGTGACTAAGACTTCTGGTCAATTCTCTGTTGACCAATTTAAACAAAAAAAAATGGTGAAATCTTTGCTGCTTGTCCGGAATCTGGCCTTATTCTTCCTAACGCTGCCAAATGTCGGCAACAGCTTACGCTATTCGGCCCAGGGAAACGGTGACGAGAACTGTGAAACGCTCCAATCCGAAATCCACATAATCAAGGAGGAGTTCGATGAACTCGGCCGCATGCAGCGAACCTGCAACGCCGATGTCATGGTTAACAAATGCGAGGGGCTGTGCAACAGTCAAGTGCAGCCGTCGGTCATCACGCCAACGGGCTTTTTGAAGGTAAGTGGAATGAGCACATGAGACCACACTCAGCATTAAGTCGATATTTCATTAGGAATGCTACTGCTGTCGAGAGAGCTATCTGAAGGAAAAAATCGTCACCCTCACCCATTGCTACGACCCCGACGGCACTCGATTGACTGGACCAGACTCCGCCACCATGGACATTCGCTTACGTGAACCAACCGACTGCAAGTGCTACAAGTGCGGTGACTTCACCAGATAATTGAATTTCTGTCCTGTAATAAAATTGAACCCTTCCACGGCGCCAGTATTTGCTTGGCTAAATGTAATTTCTCCAATAAAGGGTTTTCTCTGACTCAATCTTTAATCCTGCTCGTCCTCATGTCAATTGGTGCTCATCAGAGAACCGCCCGCGCCCCAAAGGCACACTTCAAATCCCCCGTGAGTTTGACATACGAAATTCAGTGGTCTTAACGTCAATCCGCATCGCTGTTGACGGGCGGCATCGACAACGGCATCAGCATCGTCTATTCAATTTGTGTATCTGTCATAGAGTAACAAGTAGGGATTTCAACAATTTTATCATCCTGCCTGTCGGTTGATTACTTAGGCAGACTTGGCTTGATGTTGATGTGCCTCCGGGTATTATGCCAAAATCCACTCATTCGGTATGCAACATTTTGGGGTGCGACTTTACGGGAGTAAAAACGTGAGCCTGAAAGCCTCGTGCCTCGCCCGTCAATGGCAGTCGAAAGGTTTTTTTTTTCAGTTTTGTATCCGCAGGCAGTTGAATTGCATCATTTTCATCATATTGCGAGGAGGGTGTTGAATAAAATCAAAAATTCAATTTCTGGATGTGCTATGATGGAATGGATAGAATCGCGTTTAACCTTTCTGTCCCCAGCAGCAAATTAGTTTTGAAAGTATTTTAATAAACGAACGCTTCATGGCTGAGGCGCTGTTTTATGAGCTCGCACAGTATTTTAAAGAAGTGGGTAAAAAATATGTGGTGCGCGATTATTAAATACATGGAACACAAGTCTCTGGAATTGATAGCACAGGCGAAGGAACGTTCGAACGCATCTAACCGTCCATTAAGCGTTTGGCGGTGAAAATTTGTTCGGCAGTAGATGAGACATCAAGACGCCTCGGTTAGAACGTCAACATAGGCACCTACAACTTCGAGATGGTTAATGACATCGGATTTCACGCAGAACTGAGTTTAAACGCCGAATTATCCTTGACAGCCACTTTTTTGTTCGTTGATGGGCTTATGGGCAATTGTATAATAGAAACCTCTGTCGAAAGACCAAGGTAACGTTTTATAAGACATTAATCATCCCTTTCCTGCTCTATGGCGCGGAAGCCGGACTGTCTCAAGCTGCAGAGTGGAGTTCTGTGTTCAATCTTTGGTCATGTGTGCGTTGATTGAAGATTCAGCCACGAACTGTACGGGCTGAACAGCAACATGAGTCTGGCTAGACGTCTACGGGCTCAACGCCTAAGATGGCTAGGCCATGTAGAGTGAATGGACAAATACATTATAATTATTATAATATCATTAAATGACATAGTGCTACGTCAATACAACGGCATCATGTTTCCATTTTTTTTAAGTAAAATATTGTTTATAACGATAACGACTAATAGTGGGACTGCATTTTTTTTCATAAAATGGCACTGTTTGCAGTTGTGATGAATATATCTGTGCACATGGATAGGATTTCGGACATTTTACAGCTTACTACTGGTGGATTGTTCTTTTGTTTAATGTTTATTATTCGTTTTGAGTTTGTTCAATTCAGTTTTACTCTCATGATTGGGGCGCATTTGGCAAGAATTTCTCCATTGAACGTTCTTGCTATCACCGCAGCTAAGAGCAGGTTGAATTCACGGAGCTAGTTCAATAGGTTTAGTCCTCTCAAGACGACGGAAAGCGTTACTTTCGAGAGCTAGAGGGGCAGCAGAGCCTATGTGCTCTTCCAGATGACGCTTATGCTTACAAGCATCCTTATTTCATCTTGGGCTGATGGAATTACAAGATCTTACAACTGAGTACACACTTAACCAGTAATATATCTTTCATTATTTGGACACTATTGACAGGTAACTCTCCAAAAAAAAGTTCGTGTTATCACCGCAACAATTGGCGGGGGTAGACTATCGCACGAGATCAAGGGGTTTAGTCCTTTGAAGTCGGCGCAAGACATTAGTTTCGTCAAGGATGGGATAAACTGCAGAGTTTGTATGCTCTTTTGACGGCAATTGTGTTTACAAGCGAAATTCTTAATTTCATCTTGGACTCGTAAATTTGTAGGCCTCATTCTCAGTTGAGTCAAAAACGAAAAATCTTCACGATGGAAGAAAAAGCAGGTATTGAGTTTTACTCTCCACTATATTCACAATTTTATTTTAATTTATTATTTCCATAAATTGCTAGATACTGCTTGTTCTTAACCTCTCTTCATAAAACCTGTATCAAACTTTGGCGTCAAAGTAATTGTACTCTCTCCAAGGTCTTGTTGAAGTTCTTTATCCGAACCACGCAAAATAAAAATGTCGCCATATTTCAAAGTTGTTATCTTTTAGGCAAAAAGTCATTTCGATTTTCCACAAGAAAGAATGCAGGCACTCTTTTCCACCTTACACATGGCCCTTCAATCTGGCTTGGGTTTGTCAATTCGTATAGAATTGGCGGAAGCATATATCTCTCTCATAAATATATGAACAAGAGCGTATATTACTCTATTTTTCATTTTCAACTAGAAAACATTTCTAGTAAGTAGTAAAACTAAATTCGTTCCAGGTATCCCAACAGTTTGTTCTGTCAATATAATCAACATAGCTATGTACTTGTATCTAAATATTTTTCCGAAAGTGCATCTCGTAAACTACAACCCTGCCCATGCACCCACTAGTCCAGTTCGCCAAACCAAACCATACCCAGTTATATCACAGTGAAACCAACGAAGCAAAATGCAATACAAACAAAAACAGTGAACACAAAAAAAACCTAGAGAACAAAACAAAGACTAAGCAAAAAAAATGTTAACATTCAGGCACTAATTCGATCCGATAATAATCCCGCCAAAGGGCATGAATTGTAATTTCCTTTTCGCGGAATTAACTGTCGGCTGTTGTGTTCGGATTTGTTTTATGAGCCCACAATCAAAGAAACAGGAAACAAGCCGCCAGGACGAGTCAGTCCTTCTCCTCATACACCACCTCGTGTCCCCCATCCCTTCAGCACCGCACTTCACAAACGAGAGAAGACCTTTGTCCGCTTTGTTTGCTGTTCGTTTCGACTTCGGATGTTATTCCACCTTTAGCGTAAAACAACAACAAGAAAAAAAAGAGCACTCTTAGCTGACACGATACGGGTGGAAGGAAGTGTGCTGGAAGTCTATTAGAATTTCAGTGTCGTCCTTTATTTCCACTCTGCCGCATTGCTGCTGGCTGGCAAACAGAGTCTCCTTCAACCTTTTTGGTGGATGTAACTCGGGGAAGGACAGCATACTTTCAAAAGTTCGTTGCTTTGCATAAATTGTCCTTTTCAGTATTATGCCCCCGAACATACACAACCATAAGGTGGTACGTACGTACGTTCGTTCACCAGCTCTCTTTCGTATATTCATTCGTTCGCGCTGACGCCCGGGGTCAGGTGCTCCAGCCAAGCCAACCTAAACACCCACACGCACACACTCTGGATTTCACTTCACATAGCAAATTTCTGAGGCATGATGATTTCAATAATACGGCTCAAAAGGGCGCCCCCAAAAGGCCATAAATGGCTACGAGGCACATAATACATATCCGATTCATGCATAGCCACTCAGAACACATGGTTTAGTGCACACCCCCAGCAGGACATTCCTATCATCAGAGGATAATTTTTGGGTTTTGGGGAATGAATTGGCTGGAAAATTTTGAAGAGCTATGTCGTAACAGGGCAAAACGTAAATCCTGTCAGAAGTTGTTTTCCAATATGCCACTTAACAGGATATGCCCGCACGCACACATCATGTCCGCCCGAAACGAATTGAAATTTTCGGCAGTGGAAAATTGCTTTTCACATTCCTTGCGGGGTTTGATTTTTTGATGATAAGTCCAGATACGTATGAGTTGTGTAGTTGTGAATGTTTTCCAAATTGCACACAGATCGACAGCATATCTGGCCGTGTATGTTTGTGTGCGGCTTATCCTGTCCCACATCGACTAAATTCATAATAAACTGACGGGTTTCCTCTGAGCGAGTGTGCCCAAAAGGGTTGCAGGCTAGTTGATAGGAAACTAACAGAGTTAGGTAAATAGAGTACATGTCGAGTACATACATTACCTATCTGTGAATGCATGCAATTATGACAGCCGTTTGTTATCCCTTATATTTTATCCAATCCAATCCAAAATGATAATTTGCTAATACAGTTGCAAATTTAGAACTTGAAAAGGATTTTGCTCGACAAGATGTATGTACATAGTTTCATTTGAATTGCCTTTTCTAATCACTGCAGCCCGTCTTGCGAACAATATATTATAATATGCTTCGTTCGAAAATATTCGCTTTTCAAACTAAACTGTAGGTGTTCTTCTACACTTAAATATATATTGCTTCGAGTTTCCTTTTAAAAATTATAGCAACTTGCTAGTTTTCTGGAATCATGCAAGGACTAGTAACGAATAGACGAAGCAATCATTTTTTCCGGCCGCCATAAATTTACCAACCAAAAATATAATCGTACAGACTCATATATTATGTCAAAGGACCCAAAAAAACTGAGATACATAAACGATATGGTCGATCAACTCCATGGATATTTTTCATACAATTTGAGTTCTACTGTAAGCAATGACGCATTTATTAATAAATAACTAAGTCATAAATTAATAACTAGACGCCGACCCGAGGATGAAACATAAAACAGAACTGCTTTTCTTTAGCAGGAATATCATTACTATGTTAATCTCTCTAGCTACAAAATGCATTGGAACTCAAACTATTAAAGGAATTATAACACGGAGGATCATATAAACACGTTGAATGTGGCGTATTAAAAAAAAACTGCAAAAACTGTAAAACTGCGTCTATGCACATGCTACATATGTTAGTACTGTCTACCAACAATTCCCTATTATGTCTTTTCTTTCATTTTTGTACCCGTCTTTTATATTTTCCTTTCAACTTTTTTGTTTTTAACTTTTTTTTTTTTTTTTTTTTTTTTTTTTTCAAATTTAATTTCTATGAATTATGTTCATATCACAAATTTAAGGGAGGACATGGCCCTCATCCGGCCAATTATGGTGTACGGTTGTCTATTGTGGTTCAACGTGAGTCCTTTCCAGATGGAAAAGACGAGGTTGTTCGAGAAACAATATGTCGGGAATTGTCTCCAGTTGTATCGTACACCCGAGTCTGAGTACAATAAGTACTATCCCAATGAGGTCCTGTACAACGAGGCAAACCTGAACAGGATAGATAATTTTATTATTAAGCTGATCAGAAGGCACATTGCACGAGCTATGACTTCAACCAACAGTATGATCTTTGGGGCTTACCCCAGAGTAATGTACCATGAGAGTGTGCACCTTACAGGCTTATTCCTCCCGAGGCGTTCCTCTATTTCGACACAATTGGCCTAATACAGGATCCATACAAATGTTCTGTAATCTTCCACGTCGTACACCGAACATTGGACAGGCGACTCCAAAACGAACGGGATGTCGCTCACAGTCACGATGATCTCCTCCGATCCCTGCTCGAGACCGGAGAGAGGCTGCCAAAGAACGACAATTTTACTGGTGGTTGCACCAAAACCAGACGCCGCTGCCGCAAGCTTTTCAAAATGACCCGGTGGTTGATCATAGTGGTCAACATACATAATTTTAAGCTAGTCAATAAGAAAAAAAAAAAGAAAAAAAAAAGGAGTTCTCTTTTTGCAAATTTACTGGTCAAAGTAAATTTAAATAGCACAAATTTATTTTTTTTCCCAATGTATGTTTTTACACGGTTTTTTTCTGGAACCATTCTAACCCACGATAAGGGGGTACGCACTACCCTTTCTACCCTGGGTCTACAGGGTTCGACGCTGGAGTTCTTTCACTCCCCAGCCACCAGAAACAAACAATGTTGCAACGCAACATTTCGCACATCCCCACTCGAGACCGCTGAGGAGCCACTTCTCAGATCGTTGTGCAACGGAACGGTCGTGGTTGAGTCGCCCATCCGCAATTGACCTGACTATGTAAAACAGGAGCTGTACCGCATGCTTGTCTTGTATCAGGCCGTACTTGTCAAAGTGGAGTAATGCTTCTGGAGTGACGAAGCTACTGTGCGGTACCCTTTCGTGATACTGTGGATTGGGGTAGTATGCCCCAGGGATCTGGTTATTAACCGAGTTCATCGCTCTCGCAGTGTAGCCTCGTTTCAACGAGCAGCATCTACATGTTTGCTAAAATATAGATACTGATTTAGCCAGTTTACCAAGGGATCTAGCAGTCAGAATCCAGAATTGAGTTGGTTGAATTACCGGACGGCACAACGTACAATAATATAATAATAATATATATAATAATAATATGGGTAGCGCTACAGCCCATAGATTGCCAGGGCCTAGCTTCTCAGCAACCACTCCTGTTGGACCTACAGTTTGGCGTTATTTAATCATAATACCAAATGGTGACTGGACCGGAATTAAAAAACAGATAAAAGCGTATCGCTGAATTTGAACCGTGGACCCCTAACCTAAGGCAAGCATGGTTTTATGACTAAAGAAGGTTTAAATCTCGAATACCCTTATACCTAAACGGAGCCAAGGCAATTGGGTTCACCATCATAATTTTTTTTCGGACGCACTTGATCTACTAAAGGGATCGCAGGGGTAAGGCACGAGATTTTCAACTCGTCAGGATTTATGCCCGTACGCGACCAACCGAGTTTTTAGTCCAACCACTTTGTCTTCGGTCTGTCAAGGAGGGTCCTGATATAGTCGAATACGCCTCGGACGTGATGATGGAGTCATACCTGTCACATGTAGTTACGTGAAGCAGCTGAGTTCCTCGCGGACTGCCGTGTTTTTAACCCTATCCCGACGAGTTACTCAAACAAAAGCACGAAGAAATCTCATCCCGGCAGCTTCACTCATGACAAATTTTCCGAGACACTTGATTATTTCCTTTATCATTTTCTACATTCATGTGGAAATTCAAATCTCATACACCAATTACCTCCACGTGTTGTCACGTGGAGTCGTAGTCTTAGCATCTATATAGACTTAAAAATGCCTTCTTCTCTTAGAGTGTTGTTGTGTTCATCCAGTTGGCTCAGGTCCACTACTTCTAGAATTTGGGATCTACAAGATTGTATATCATTGTTGCCCTATGGTGATCTTTGAAGCGTTAATGAAAAGACAGATGTGACACTATTTGAGTTCCACCTAACAAGTTATATTATACTTGTTGACACCACATGTCATGCAAGTCAAGCTTTTTTTGGGCAAAAAAAGTTGGATATCATCTCACGGTAGCGCTCACCATTCACAGTTACGTTACGATTCGCATCACCTTTGAAGAAGTACGGTCCAATGATGCTACCAGCCCATAAATCGCACCAAACTGTGACTTTTTCTGGATACATTGGTAGCTCTTGCAGTGCTTCTGGCTAATATTCACTCATACGTACCTTATATACGTACCCATTGAGCCAAAAATGAGCTTCGTCGCTGAACATGAACAACAAAAACCGAGCGATGAACTTTCTGAACAGAGCACGCATTTTCAAAATAAAATTCAATAATTTGACCAAACGGAAGATGTTTGACAATGAAACAAAACACGAAACGTGAGTCAGCTGTTTAAGCCAAAAAAATAATAGCTAAAAAATCACCCTTTAGATTCTAAATTTAGCTAAGCATAACAAAACGTTAGCCGAAAAAATAATGCAGCATAAGGGATTAAGTTGTACTAAAATACTGACAGTGTCTTAAGTACGATGTTTCTGATCAAACTGAATCTTCAAATGACTCTTCCAAATTAATGTGTGATAGTGGACCGATTTTGAAACATTGTGGAACCCCGACTTCTTTCTTCTAACTGATTTTTTATACCCGATTTATTAACACGCATTTTCTGTCTCTCCATACCCGACTCTAGTGTACCGATTGCCTGAACTGACGCGAGTCCGTGATGATTCTGATAGAGACTCTTGCTTAAAAGATGGGAAAATGTTTTAATAGGCTTCTCTTTTCCTGATTTTGGACTTATGCCGATTATTGAATCTTTGTATGGAAAATGTTCTCATCTGCGTATTTTCCTGTTAAAGAAAACGCAAATCCAGTTTCATTCATTTTGTGACGTTTTCAATCCGCACCAAAAGGGTCACGGATTTCGAGTTAAAAGGATGAGTGGTTATAGTTTGGAAACTAAGTTTTGGAACATGCAACAAATGAAAATTATCCTAGATTTTTCAATAAAATATAATTGTTCCTTCAGTTTTTTTGGTTATGCTTGAATTTACTCACATTGGACATAAATATAAAAATAATATGGGTAGCGCTAAAACCCATAGAGGGCCAGGGCCTAGCTTTTCAGCAACCACTCGTCTTGTGCGTTTTTATTGTTCTCTCACGAGTGGAAGGGACCTACAGTTTTATGCCGACTATGAACGGCCAAATTTGAGTAGTTTGAATTGCTGTTTTTCTTAGAATAAAATATTTTACAAATCCGAACGAAGGGGGGTACCTGAATTAACTTCCTTTTTTTTTGCAACGAATTTTTCTCTTCTAACTCCATACAAATTGCCAATTTTATCCCCAATATATTTTATTTCAGTATTCAAGTAACAATTCTTCAGAGCAGAGATTGAATCAAGAAAATTCAAAATTGACATAAAAGATCGATAAGGAGGTCTTGCAAACCGATAATTTGGTTCATTCGAGGAGTTCTATAATCGGGTCGAACCTCGATTGCGGAAGCGTGTAACTACCTGCGCAGTCGATCCACCGGACTCCATAATCGGCATGATTGTTCTATGAATATCCTTGATTGAAAAGTAGACACTACTGACAGTCAAAACATTTTCTTGTATAAGTTACGAAATAGAGAAAAAAAAAATCATCCCACTCGAAGATATATAGATAAATTCCCCCGCTGAACACGAAGAGTGTATGTTACAAGTAACATCTCTCCCCATACAATCCATCTGTCTGCCCAACCCAGCAGGGTGCCTCCTGGTGCTAATTGAGCATTTACTCTTCATCACATGATGAATAACTGAATTATTCAAATCCGAAGGTGGTGACAGCGTTCGCTGGCACGTTAAAATGAAATTAAATTAAAATTATTAATTAGCCCGCCGATTGGTTCATAAATAACCATCCGTATTTCTGGTTTCAAAATACAAATCTATTCAACTCTTCGTTATCGCTACCGACGATCGCTAATCACACATGACCGAGACCACCTGTTGATTGATTTCGGGAAAAAAACCCAAAACGGGCCCAGCAAGCTGCAAAACGACGCCTACATTTGGCATTCAAATCAGTGCTTCCACTTTCTAAATTAACCCCAAAAATGTTTTTGAAGTTGTGAAATGCCATTTGAAAGTTTGGCTGTTGCTAAGGGATCCACTAGAAGTTTTGCGGTTTTGATTTCATTTCCTGTCTCCTTTTGGGATTTCCGCATAAATGAGCTGCTAAAAGGGCACCAACACACTCCATTTCACGGACCTTATACCCAAAAGAGGAATCATTTGAATGGTCCTGCTTATGATGAAATGGGATGTTTTGGAAAGCCTGGAGGAATATCCCAAATTAACCAGAGCTGTGGATGGCAATTAAAAGCGGAAGTGATTATGTTAGCTCGTGTTTCTGCAACTTCGTGTCCCTCTTCAAATTGAAAAACAATTTCAGTTGTGCACGGAATTCTTGTAAACCAATGTCCTTTGAGGCATCGGGCTAAGTGAATAAATTAATATTCACCCCCTGGGCGGTTGTCTCTTTATTGGAATTTTAAGTGAACATATCAATTAGAAATGATTTTGCTGTTGTGTGCAGTATTTAAAGGACCCCAGCAGTAATGTGTGGACACGAATTCCTTAAGGCAATCATTTAATGAAGTTCAAAAGCAACGCAGATTATTTTAATTACATGTTAGACCGCATAAAACAAGCGTATGATTAGGTATAATGGTCTTGGAGTGGCCGGAAAATGTATGCTTAGACGAAGTGAAATTTGCTTGGTGAGGAGTGTTCGTGATTGATGCTAGGTTCGGTGAGGCTAGGTAAATGGACTAGTGGTGGCAAACGCGTCAGTGTATTGCACAGATATCCTGAAAGTCTGATGAACCTGAAAATATATGTGAGAGTAATTGTTTTTCTGGTTGTTCTATGTGAGCCCTTTTCCCAGGGTTCTATGTCTCTAGTGGAATGGATTGGGGCCATGGCAAAGATAGTTAGGAGTATCCAGTGTTTCTTTTTCGTAACCACAGCCTTTGCATACACACATAGTCATTTAATTTCATGGTAGATTTTGATTAAGATGATGATTAAGACCAGATGATTAACACCAGTTTTATCGGTTCAATTAGATCATTGTTGAGTTACTTATGCTATTATCGTGCCATTATATTGTACATACCCTGGTTCGGATCGGTTTCAGTCACTTTCCTGGCAATTTCATCTGTTACCTCATTGTCAGCTATGTCATTGTGGCCTGAGACAGAGCTGAGAATAATCGAGAACCTTGATCTCATAGCATAAGCTTGCCACCAGCTTAGACCTTATCTCAGGTTTTCCGAAATTTATCGTCATGGCACTCATTGCAGTAGTCGTATGCATGTAGAGGTGTAGTGAAAGAACCTAGAAACATCGAAGCCGAGCAGCCTGTCGTCTCTTATTCCCTTATTTATGTAGATAAATTGCACATTATTCAACTCGTCAAGAACTTAGTAGAGAAGATAAGCAAAGTAGGCAGGATATAAACGCATTTAAGAAATATTGTTTATGTGATATAAGGATATGGGGGGCATGGGCTTACGTACACAGGGCAAAGTTGCCGACTGAAATTGGTAGGATGCCAGCGCGATCCCTGCTTCTCCATAAGTCAAGTTGACATACAGCCTCCCCGTGGCGCCCCTGGATAGCCATCACAACAACCGTTGTGTGGTGAACTAATGTATGCAGCGATCCCCCTCTGCCCTGATATGGACGGATTCACAGTTGACGACCCCCGCAACCGACAAAAGGACAATGATTTTCGGTTCTGCACGTGGAATGTGAGGTCCCTGAACAGACCACGAGCAGCCGATGAACTCGCGGAGGCCCTGGACTGCTACAAAGCAGATGTCACCGCCATTCAGGAGATGCGATAGGATGGGCCGGGCAAAAGGAAGGCAGCGCTTATTTGGAAGCGGATTCGTTGTTCGAGGCAGACTTAGGCAAAAAGACTTTGTCTGTAAAAGCGAACGCCTCATAACAATCCGCATCAAGGCTAAATTCGGCAACATCAGCCTGATTTGCGCCCACTCCTCGACAGAGGACAAAGATAACAGTAGCAAAGTGGGCTGTTCGTGAGCTCTACGAACAGAAGAGAAGGGAAGCGAACCGGCTTCTCAGAAGACGAAAAAAAGAGCATGAGTAGCACGCGGTCGAGGAGATGGAGAGGTGTTATGGCAGGAATGACGTCCGAAAGTTTTATCAAAGGGTGAAACAATTATCCAACTGGTAGTAGAGTCCCAGTCGATATTGAGAATCTGGAAAGATTATTTCCGTAGACTGTTAAGCGGCGATGAGGACAAAAATACCGGCAGAATGTTCCACTCAATCTGGACGATGACAGTCGAGAATTTCAGTGATCATCTATAAGATCTTCTCTGCCGCTTTGTGTACCCGCCTGAAGCCGTTCATTAATAATCTGATATGTCCGTATCAGTTTTGCTTCAGGCCAGGCAAGTCAGCAATAGACCAAATCTTTACACAACGGCAGATCCTAGAAAAGACCCAAGAAATGCAAATCGACACTCACTATCTGTTCGTCGATTTCAAGGCCGCAAGATGACGATGGAGAACTCTCGCTGCTCTATAAAGGTCGGTAACTAACTCACTGAGATCTTCAATGTCAAAAAAGATTTTAGACAAGGCGACGCGCTGTCATGTGATTTCTTCAGCGTCGTCCTGGACAAAATTGTGCGAAACTACACGACAACACTAGAGGCACGATCTTCCAGAAGTTCGGAAGCTAAAATGGGTCTGCCGGTGAATGAGGGCAAAACGAAGTATATGCTGTCCTCAAAAAAAGACATACAACAACGATGTCTTGGACAGAGCGTCACAATGGGAAGCTATAACTTCGATTTAGTCAATTGCTTCACTTACCTCGGCTCCGGAGTAAACTGTACTAATAACATCAGTACCGAGAACAAGCGTAGGATAACTCTTGCCAACCGCTGTTCCCTTGGGCTCAAGAGGCCATTGAGTAATAGAGCCATCGCTCTCGAAGAACCAAGTTGACTTTATACAAGACATTGATCATCCCAGTCGGAGGCATGGACAATCTCGAAAGCGGATGAAGAAGTTCTTGGTCTCTTTGAGAGAAAAGTTAAACGTGCGATCTTTGGTCCTGTTTGTGTTGCATTGTTCTGGAGGAGAAGATTCAGCCACGAACTGTACGATGAGCCTAGTTAAGTGTCTACGGATCCAACGCCTACGATGGCTAGGTCATGTAGAGCGAATGGACACTGCAACTTCGGCGCAAAGAATCTTCGAATCCGAACCTGTGGGGCAACGCAACAGAGGACGCCCGCGTTTAAGGTGGCGCACCCAAGTGGTGCGAAACTGCAGACAGCTAGCCAGAGATCGGGCTAGTTGAAGAGGCATGTTGGTTGACGCCCAGGTCCACCCCGGACTGTAGTACCACACAAAGAAGAAGAAGAATCTTGATTGATTATGGGGCAGTTATCGCATCTACCATTTTGCTAATTTGCTTCCTGTGTATCTCTAGAAGAACTTCGATATGATTTGATTCAGTGTATAACATCATCATTTTCGTGTCCCCAGTGAGTTAATAATTGTATCCTGACTCTGCGACCGGCTCAGCATCTACCTTGTAGCGTACGGGATAGCATATAGTTTTATTGCATCCGTCCTTGAAGATGTCCATTGCATCTGGGTTACAGTTATTGTTTCCGTCCAATCTTCTGTCTTAGGGATACTTTTTTTGTGACTTATGTCAAAGTACTTAGTACTTTTCGAATTTAGGTATACATGCCCTTTGATGTGAGTTTTGACGCAGTGGTTTATTCTTCCAGTCTTATTACTTATTGTTTAGTCTTAATCTTCGTAGAGAGATGATACAATAATATTTCTACGCCAGTCGTAGGCGCTGATATGAGTGTTTCTGTAATACAGATGCAAACCGATATCGGTATTCTGCTTGTTTTTATAAGACTTTTTTCAGTCCATTAAGCTACCATACGTCAACATTCAACGTACTGGTGTAGTATAATTTAATCTGGCACTGTCTGTCCAGTTTGGTAATATCTTGAGGAACAATTCTATAACATTTCTGATAAGATTGGGGAATTTTTCACAACAGTAATATATGGCTAAATTATTACGTCATTCGATGAAATATTGTAGAATACATTGCAAAGACTAAATTATCATATCAATCGAAGGATCGCGTCCAAAATGTGCGTCCATAGTAGAGGGCTTTCAAACGAGCACCCAACATTTGTAATAACATTATAGTATTAAACTAGTGCACGGCTTGCAACGATCTATTTAAAGTCGTTGATTCAGGGAAATCTTATAAAACATCATTAGAACCCCAGGTTCAATCGAAACTCTATCTTAACATAATGTATTATATTTATATTTAATTTTGTTTGATAGTTTGGAATTTTTCACCAAAATTATAAGAGCTGTTAGCAATCTCCCAGTTTTTTCACACTCAAGACCATAGAAATGCCCAATAACAGAAAAGAAACCGGAGGACACAAAACTTGTGTTGACCAGTGTAACATATAAAATTCTTCGTTTAGAGTTAATTATACCACTTCGATGGGTCTGTGTTGTTTAACGCTTTTTAAATCCTAATATCACTACAATAAACATAATCATACGCTTTTTTTCCAATTTCATTATATTATAACACGCTGCTTAACAAAATAGCAATAAAGCTTAAGTTATGTCCATTGATGGTGAAGCTTATTAATGATGCGGTAGTAAACAAAACGCAAGATTGGAATCGTTGTTTGTTTCAAGGCCATCACCTATAACTTGTAGGCTCATTGATTACCATTGGAAATTAGAGTTAGATGTGCTCGTGATATGTCAAGGGCGAGGTAAGTATATAAATAATGTATACTATGTCTCCCAAAGGTGTTTGGAAAAACAGCAAGATTTGGAACTGCGTACAAGTTATGGAAAACATTGAGTTTGTCGAAGTTTATGTGAACCAAAAAGTGAATGAAAAATGTTAGTAAATTTTAGAGACACCATATCTTTGTGTTGCGTTAAAGCTGGTGAACCACATCTAAGGCCCTCCGGATAGCAGATCTTTAGTATCCTCTCTTGCGTTGTCTCACAAGTTCGGTTCGAAGAGCTTCAGGTCGGAGGTAAGATGTGTATAGAGCTTTGATCAACTGGACTGTGGACAAATATTTAATATCGTTGAAAATAATGACGCCTGGTTAGGCTCATATCGCTGTAGAGCGCCACTAGTTCCTTGTTCAATATTCTGCTCCAGATGTTGTCAACGCAATCATAATTAAAAAACGTAAGCTTAACTTTTCTCTAGGACAGACCGGAGATTATCCCAAAGCGCACGACTGGGATGAAACTATGATGGATGTCTTTTGAAAAGTCAACTCCGACCGTCGAGATAAGGCACTGCTTTTTATTTGTCTATTGAGCCCGAGGTGGCCCGTGGCGTTGTGGGTATGTGCGTCGACCCCAACCTTGATGTCGTAGGTTCGATTCCAGCTCTGAGCGACGAAAATAAATTTTCACGACGCCACATCTTTCGAGTCACTGACAATGCTCAAAGAGTATTTCCTGTCTAGAAAAAGCTTCTCAAACTTGGCCGTTCGGAGTCGGCATAAATAAAGGATACTGGATCACTGGCCTTTAATATTGACAAGTCGAAGGGCTATGATGCAGATTTGAGAGTATCATCAGCAAACACCGTTAGTGGGTCATCCCGCTCACTCGACCTTTGACCACTACCACTATTTGTTTTTTTCTTAAGATGCAGTATGCTGCTAGGTTTGGTTAACCAGATTTTGGAGGACGTTTGCCTGAGTGTTGCTGACTGATGTTGACTGGCGGTTATTGAGACTTGGCTAGGTACTCATTTCTGGCTCTGTGCGATCGCTTTGCTTTGTCGCGTATTGCCGTTGGCTTGATCCAGGTGGAAGCTGTGTCGACTAGCGAAAAAGGTCCTTCTTGAAATTGTTTGTTGTTGATTGAAGGTTAACGCATTTTATTATTTACTAGGTGTACCGGTATTGAAAATAAGACACTAATTATTAATGGGAAAGTAAAAACGGTCAGAAATTGTTTGTTGTGCAACATTTGACATTGCTGCTATTTGCTTTTGACTCAAAGAGTCATCTCCATCCAATATCGTTTGCAATTCAGCGTCTTCAAACTTTTTTTTTTGTGGTCTTCCACGTTCTTCATTTCTCACATCAAATTCATTATTTCTGAACCGTTGAAACCATCTTTTGCATGTTGCTTCTGATAGACCATGATCACCATATGCCTCGACAAGCATTCGATGCGACTCTGCAGCACTTTTCTTCAAATGAAAACAAAAAATGAATGCTTTCGGCAAATCATCACTTTCTGGTACCAAATTCGACATTTTTAACACGACAAAAAAATATGATTTTGTCTGTTCAATGACTTGATGTATACTAAATATTTTTCACTGATAAAACAAACAAAACAAAATAAGGGCTCGTTCACAACAAATGTTCCCTATCGAGACATTTGTATCTTGACGCTCACTTCATACTGGTACACCTGGTAAATAAATTATCCTCCTCATCAATAAATTGATACATAATGGAAAAATCAAACAATATCTACAAAATGTCAATATCATGCGGGTGCTTCAAATCCAAAATTATGATTTTTTGAAAATGAGTATTAAAATGTCGGATTAAACAAATTAATAAAAAGATTTAAAGAAAAAAGATTTAAATCATGAATTCGATGAAATCCTGTTGCTATATAAAATGTTGATCCATAAACTGCGTCAGCAAAAGTATAACTGCTTAAAGCTGTTGCCACTTGCATCCCTCTCAACCTCTAATTCAATCATTTATTGGGAATAATGGCCTCTCCTCTTCATCACAACGTTCCATGGTTAATTATTTATATTTTTCGTTATCCTGACCTGGTGACTGAGCTTCATGTGCTGTCGCATTTAAAGAAGTCCTGTTTATATAAATTTTTTTTTGTGTATCCAGCACAGAGTAGGACAAAGGACTACGTTATTACATAGCTCTCAGTATCGCTTTACACAGCAGATATTTACGGCGCGACTAAGGATCATCTACCGACTATTCGTCTCAGAGATTACTTCAAATAATCTCTAATAGTGTTTATGCTCCTGGTAACCATAGTTTGTTGTCTTACGCCTGAAACTTAAGGTTCAAGCCAATTATTGCACATCTTTCGTCATAGTTGGGAAGCTCCTCAGGCAAATAACTTTCGAAAAGCATATCTTGTGAAATTCTTTTGAACTTTTCCGAGTCTAAATTCTTGTGCATCATATGGAGAATCCCAAATAATGGATGATTGTTCTAAGCACGGTCCAACTAACGAACTATACGTGCACTTTAAACTAGATATATGCCGGAAGCCCTTACTATTTCTTTTCAAAAACCCTAACACAGCGTTAGACTTCACAATAATGTAATCATAATGCAAAGAAAAATCCAATTAGGGTCAAAAATTACACCAACATCTTTAATGTCTTTCATACGATTGAGTCTACAATTGTTCATGAAATAATCTTCGTTGCTATTCAATCACTTTGAAAGCAGTCGATCCAACACACACACGATTAACTATCCCATGACCCGTTCTTCCATCGCAGATAATATGGATTTCTTGATGTTTTTCCTCGTCTGTGATTCATGCAATTATTTCAGAACTCTTCGATTTCTTTGATTCAAACAAAGATACCAGCTGTCAAGATTTCATCATCCAATAAATCATCGCCAAGTGTAGTGACAAAGCTCATATGGCAGCCATTTGTCACCTCGATTCCAACTCACCACCGTCACCAAAGCAGAAACAAAAGAAAGACTAATCCATTCCAATATTAATTCGAGTAATAAATCAAATCCAAATCAAAGGAAATACCATTGGGAAATGTTAGCATATTTTTCAATGAACTTAACCGCCGGACTGCGATGAACAGCGTTGACCTGCAAACCGCACAAAAAATATGAATTAACCACCTCAGTCTTATCACGCCGGTGGAGATGCGGGTATGCAAATAATATCACTCAACACAAGGATGAAACAACTGGCTGTGATTATGACAGATGCGAGCATCAGTATTCGTTTAGTTAATTGATTATTGTGTGTGTTCGTCTTGATTGGATTTGCCGTGCGAACTTAATCAACGTCCGCGGTCAAAAGTTGTGACGATTCCCTCGGAAATCGCAAGACGACGTGTGTTTTTCTCTTCAGCGAATAATTTATACAAAATTTCACTAGCAGATGTTGGAGGGAAACATTTTGTTAAAGAATCAAACGAATTTGCCCGCTTGGACGGAAATAGATTTTTAATTAATTTCATTAAAGGGAGCTGTTGTTCTAGTGCTGCTGGCGTTGTCATCGCGCGATGGTGGCAATGCGTGTGACGGAAATTTACTATTTGACATGTGAAAACAGTTGTCCGGATGTGCTGGCGATGACGTTACGAGGAAATGACAGTAAATTATGTGTCATGTTCTTTTGACAAAGATTTATTCGACATGGATGAGTCGCTACTCACACGAATTGGAATAGATTCAGCTACACAACATGGATCGCTTTGTGGTATGTGTGGGATGTGCAAGTTGCGTGTGTTTAAATGTAAATTACTTCAGTCTGTTAACTTCAATCGCGCACATGACACTGCATTGCAATTTTTTTTTTTGTTTTTTTTGGAATGTTGCCACTGAATAAGTTAACATCTGTAGTAGTAAGACTAGAGACACTTCGTAGGAATTTTTACTGCTAAAGGATGTTAAGGCAGTGTGTTTGTAAGTTTGGAAATAAGATGTTTAAGTTTGTGTGTTGGACCTTAGCAGTTTTATTTCCACAACTTTTGCTTCTGCCAATTATTGCTTCTGCGTATTGGAGTTGTGGGTTAAATAATTCTTTTTTCTGAAAAATTTTCTCTAATTGTGTGACCCTTTACTTTTACTTCAATTGATTTGACTTGGTATAATTTGTGTAATTGTAAAATTTTGTCTTCGATACCGAGCCAGCGCAATAGATCAAAGTCAGTCATCAAGGTCAAGCTGTCTTACATCCGCGATGACTTAATCTCTATACTGGAAGTTCGGTCTTCCTCTCTTTCTCGAATTCTCGATGCGAAGACCCGCCTTGCTGCAGCGTTGTTGTCCATGCTTTGGGCATGCCGGTGCAGTCGATGTATTTTTGCCTTGCGGACTAAAACCACATTTTTTAACATCTGGTAAAGTTCGGAGTTGTGTCTTCCCCTCCATTCCCCACTCGCCAATGTGGAGCAACACAATCGGATCAATTTTTTCCCGGGATCCCGAATTCGATCATAATTTCGAATAACTCCTTACGATAAATGCTAAAACCCGAATTGCCGGGCCGGAAGCCGCATTCGTATGTGCCCATTAGCGCCGTTCAAAGCGGCATTACAAGTTCAAACAGTACTCTTTATAGAATTTAGTAAGGCGACGTTGAGCAGGGACATACCTCTGTACTTGTAGCAAGAGGTAGTATCGCCTTTTTTTGTGGATAGGACATATGGTGCTGATATTACAGTTGTCGGGCATGCTTTCGCCTTCCCGAATTCGGCAAATGATCTGGTGCATGCTTAGTAGCTATTGGAAGTGCTAATTAAACACATCCACTATTCCCTGCGGGTCTGTAACTTAAAACATTATAAACTTTTGTGAGTTATTGGTGCCACCCCCCTATATTATCGGTTTCTGAAAACTTAATTTATTTGATGTGTCATTTTACTCTATTTATTTATAAAATATATAATATCACTATTATTTCACACTTAACTAATACATTTGTGACTGTGATCTATGTAACAACATTATTGTAAGTAATTGAATTAGGAATAAAATATATTATTAGTATTACAGCAAGAGGTGTAACCACATCGTACTGTTCAAATTAAAGAGACATGGTTTTTGCAAGACTTACAGTGATATGAAACTCCTAGGTGGCAAAATACAAACGATATATACTTTATCAAATTGAGTGAAATCGATCTTCGTGATTTAGATTTCTATCGATCTAATGAGTACGACCGAATATAGTCGAAACGAAACGGTAAGGGATTAAGACCCTTACCGCTTCGTTTCGACTATTTTAGCGATTGTATTGTGTAATGGTGATGGCTCGTGGCGTTGTGGGCATATGTGTCGACCCCAACGCACATGAACCTCGACATTGTAGGTAATAATTTTCGGTCCCACCTTCTTTGGAGTCACCGCCAATGCTTAAAGAGTATTTCTGCCTGGAAGCGCCAAGGGATCTTGCTAACCCATTCGAACTTTTAGACCCATCGTAAGTGTTGCTTAAATCAATGTATCTCGCATTTTCAGATGAATAAATATATTTTCAAAAAGCTGTTGAACCGTATAGCACCGCTCCTGAAAATGTCATTAATTCCTTCCCATATCTACTCAGAAGCAACATTGCGATTCTTAAATGGTCACCAAAGCTGTAGATACATGTTGCTTGGGATCGAGCCATAACGCCCTCATCTGGAGCATGAGCAGAGCAAGAAGCTACATATGTAAGAACAAATTATAAAAGGGTGAACGCTATTCTAGCATCTGAACCATTTTTCTTAACACCTTATAGAGATCCACATGCGGGTAAAATTCATTCATCACTTTGAAAAAAGTGACCAAAAATCGATTCTGCTTGATTTTCATTTCGACACTGAGATTAGATAAAATTCAGAACATATGTAGCAAAATCTTTCTCACTGACCGATATTGTGTTGCTCATCGAAATTTCGGTCTTGCTCTGAGATATATTTAAATACACTCAACTTTTCTCACTTCCCTTGAGCGTTTCAAAAGTCTTAAGTGTATAGAATTCAATTATTGTATTTATTGTATATGGGATATATGGGATGTATATGGGAAATATCTAGCTTTACAAAAATTAAATGGAAATTTTAGTTTAATCTATGAACAAATGAAATGGCAAAAGTGCTCACATTTTTGCGTACATAAAATCCAGCTGATGCGATTCATTCAGATGAGACTTATTTTCGAGCACTCGTTTATATACATATATTTCTATCTTTAAAGTATTTGGATTCGGATCGTACATACGTGTATTACTGGAAGGTGTAAAGTAAAATAAGAACATTGCCACAGAAAATTCTAGTCTACACCCCATTATATCTCGAATTTTACAAGTTAAGGAAAAATTATTTTTAGTTTAATCACACTAAAGTTAACGTATTCCCTCCATCTTTTATGCCGACTCCGTACCGCAAAGTTAGAGAATATTTTCTGTTTCTAATCGAACCGGGAATTGAATCACGGTAGGTTCTCATGTACGCCGCGATCGCCCAATATTGTCTATGGTAAATGCGTATACACATAAACATCGATAAGTCGAACTTGGGTAACTTGAACGAAAATGCCTGGCAACAGCGGCAACACTGAAATGTACATTGCTTATCATATTTTCCTTTGAGCTCATAGTATGCATATACCAACATTGTAAATTAGTTGTGTAAGTAACTTAAAAGTATTCAAAAAAACATATTACTATTGATCGATCGATACAAACTCAAAACTGAGTTTTAATTTCAAAAAAAGACTAGAGACCTTAAAAAGGCAGAAGGGATACACAGAGTACAGATTGAATTGTTAAATTGAATCCGAATATGTGCATCTAGATAGATCACAACAAAGCAATGTGAACAATTTGGAGGATGACTTGGTTCAACCGCCTTCAAAGAAACTAAAAAGTTGGTACACTAAGCTTGCGGTCATCTATATTCCATTCTTTTTTCGCAAATAAATGCATATTTCTATTGCATGTGTATTTTACTTGATAACCCGATTTTTTCGTGGTAAGTAGTTATTCGATTTATCGAAGTTTTTCTGTTATACGTATGCTATCAGTTCGTGGCACGATCTAAGACCTAGGACTCTAAGATGCATATCTATTGGTTTCAGTTCAATCTTGTCTTCTTGCGAAAGCTCAAGTTCTATCAATACGGCCGTGTTTTCTTCTACTCTTTTACGTAAAGGATATGAACTTTACGTCATAAAGTAGGAGTAACGATTTTAAAATAAAATAAATAAAAAGCTACCTAGCAGTGGGTGTGGTTTTTTTTCAAATCCCATATAGGTCTAAATTATAAGTGCACAAAAAAACGATCGGCGGCGCTTCAAAATTCATTAGAAAAGCTTTTCCAATACAGACGATATTTGACATTTGTAACAGTCAGCTGTTTGTAGAACTTGATGGAAAATTCAGCAGAAAAAAAAACAATTAGTTTTTGTTCATAAGTACTTTTTGTTACCATTGAGGTTTGATGTTTTGAATTTTTTTTTGTGTCAATTGTCGAAACATACGGAAAATAATGATTGGAAGAGTTGTCACAGACGGCAATAAATATGATGAGAAACTTGGTCGGATATTTAAATTGGTGTTAGTTTATTTAACATGCAAATTGAAATTTACGGCCAAGTGACGCTGCAAAAAAAAAAAAAAAAAGAACACATATAATGTGACACGGACTGCTAATAAATTGTATACCATTCGATGTAAAGTATTATTACGAACTCTTATCTTCCAGCACAATTGGCATTCTAGTCATCCTTCCTACTGTATCCCATCCCCTTGCAACAGGAACCAAAATCGGGTGCAAAAATCTGCGTTCATTTTGTTGACTTTTGTTAAGACTTGAATAGAAGTACAACTTTGAACCACCCGAACTCGAGGACACTCGATGTAATTCTGGATTCGATTCAGAAGGGCAACAAAGTCACTTATGTCAAGATCCCACCTCTTGTAAGCTATTGTTGTTTCAAATGTCTCCAAAAGCTTACATATTTCACAATGCCCAGTCAGCGTATAATTCTACAAGCGAAAACAAATATGTGCATATAGCTATGTATTTTAATGAAATCGTCTTCACCGTAACCAAGGCGGCAAGGAAAACAAACAAAAATATTCTTGCAAATTGTACACATCTTCGAAAGTTATTCCTTGGGTGCAGGCCATCGCAGTGACAACTTGACAAGGTTACAAGTTCACCAAAACAAGAAACACCTGACCCCGGTGTCATGTCAGACATAAATGTCCACCCACAGTGTCAAGCCCAAATGGTGTATTAAATGATATGATCTGTTGCTTCGTGTTGGCCTCTTTTTATCTACACCGCCATCACCCGTCACCCATTTCAGTGGAGCACACACACAAACCCCAGCAACAGTCCCACCCCACTCTGTGAATATGTCTAGTAGTGCGAGCCAGACAAAGCATTTCACTGGACGAATTTCAGTTTACCCTCCTGGATTGGGGGTGGGTATCCAAATACAGTTATACTTTCATTCTCAAATTAAAAATGGCGGACTCCAATCTGAGAGCAAGCAACACAATCACACACTTCGTATCTGTGCGAAGGACAGTTCACGAACACCAGTGAATTCCCCCATATAAACAGATCAAAAGAGAGTCGTTCGAAGAGCGAAGACACACAACAGCTGATTTCAGAAGAGAAAACCAGTTTGCGTGGCTGAAGGTATTTTGTAAACATATCGTGCGTACGAGTGAACAGCTGATTCAGATGTAACGGTATGGGTGTGGCACGACGCGCAAATGGAGCGAAATTGAGAGGCGAAAGAGAGTGCGAAATCACTAAATTAGTTGTTTTCGGTTTCCATCATCTGAGAGTGTTGCCGTGAGAGTGAAGTAAGAAGCGTAGTAGAATGATGGTGGGGATTGGCTGAGGCAAAGCTGTGCTTATAGAATGTTGAGGGAAACCGAATGATGAAGGTGGGACGTTGGATTATATTCTCAAACGATAACTAGTTTTATTTTTGTGGTTCAGCCAATTAAATTGGTGGCTTGGCATTATAGACAAGGAACAGAACTCGGTTATTCGAAACTAAAATTTTGTAAAAAGTGCAAACGAACTGCTTTTGTCTCAAAAGCCTTTGTATTAAAATATAAATGTATTGAACATGTGTCCAAAAAAGCGCGCTCCTTGACAGCATTTTGGCAGCTACTTGCTACCTCTGTTGATTTTTAAATACAAATTTCGAAGCCTACACAGTAAAGAATTCCTAATTAAGGGGCTTTTACTGTTATGTTGACAGTATTATCACCCGATAGTATCGATTTTATTGACAGTTAAGCGGCGCACTATTAGCATTGCCAGTGAATTCGAACATGCAGTCAATCACGAAAGTAAGTTGGCAGTATACAGTTGTCTGCATTCTCAACATTAATAAAATTCGTACTGGATTGAAGTCCAGAAAAAGATCTTTAGTATAGTATTCTGCAGTTATTGGTAATGTACTGCCATGACGGGTCATAAATTGAAAATCTGATATCATACATTTCAAATAAACTACCATTGTAAGACTTGCTTGGAAATTCGTATGATGCAGGTCATTCTTGAGATTGCTCAAAGGAGCAAAGCTAAGTATTTATTGATTTTTTGAGCTGAATGGTCACTGTACACAAATGCTGCCATAAGTCCCTGTCTAATAGAAGATGTTGCTTGCTGGGCCATGCTGTATATTCATTGCACTAAACTACATTCAAGATTTTTTCAATGTTCAATGTTCCAGTTGGAACACTCACAGGCTGTACTCATCAAAACAAAATAAGAGTAAGTTAGAGTGAGGAGGATCTCCATTGACAACATGAAAGCTGACAAACTCGGCCGAAGACATATAATACACCGAAATCTCTTCAATTTATGAAAGGGGTCTAAAAATATTCAATATAAAGCCATCAGGACCTCTCTATTTGCGTCCTTAAATAAATGCTTTCATTGTCACTATTTTCCCAGAATAAACGGATATAGATGTCACCGACAACGGTAGCACGGTGCTATTGTTAAGAGGACTATGGCCTCTCGCTGACTAACTAAAAAGTGTTGCCGATAGAGTCAGTGGTCATCCTTATAGCTTGAATTTTAATATTAACGGTTTAACGACGTTGACAAGCTGCTTACTACTTGAACCATGTCTTGAACCATGTCAGCCGGCGAGGGAGATATCAATAGCTATCAATAGATATCAGATATCTACCTCAAACAGTTTAGAAATCTTCACAGTTCTTGGAGTGAAAAGACGTCTTAAAGTTCTTATGACACTCCAAGCGAATAGACGATGCGCCTAGGACGTGGCAATGAGATCGGTATAAATTACGGTATACGTCCTTCGAAAAATAAATTAACATTTTCTCGATTAGTTATTTTGTTTAGTCATGTTATCGCATGTCGTTGCTTAACTTAACGGTTTTCTGCAAGGTATTTTTTACACGATTCCTTAAGCTTCTAACAAACGAATGTGGACATATACGATTACTGTTTGTTCCTTATTGAAAAAGTAGCTTGGGATTGGGTGGAAAAAGTGAAGTGCATAGTGGTGTACTCGTTGACTTTGACATATGGCCTAAGAACTCATCAGCCAACAAAAGCAGCTGACAATAGGTCTATTTAAGAATAAACAGTGCCAATTTAGAGGTTATTCGAAAATGACCCTCAGTAGATGTTTTTATGTGCAACGTCATGTTTGGTTTTAAACTTGAAACTCACACATTCATTCAACTCAATTCCCACGACAACGGCAACACCAAACAACCCATCGTATAGAGGAGCACATTCAGTTTACGAAAGCAAAATCCACTGCATCAAAACAAAAATCCAACAAAAACAAGAAAACGCACGAAATGCCGCCAACAACACATGTGTGAATGGGCACTGTCGACTGTAGACAGCAGAGTCGGAACATTCAAGGCAATAAAGAGAACATCAATCGCTCGACCGCAAATACAAGCAAACCAACCCAAGAGAAACCGCATCGAACACACCACCACGAAGAAAACAACCCAAACTTTCGTTCAATACTTTTTAGTCGCATTCAGATACTCTTTGTCGATAGAACGTGCGTCGTCCGTGTACACGAACCTTGTGCTCCCCAGCCAGCCACCCTCGCGTTCTGATCCGGGCCATTTACGACGAACAAATACACCGGGTATTGAATCAAACAATAACAACAACTGCACACAAAATTATTAATTACCAAATACAGTGCTAGGTGCGATTAGCAAAACATTTTAATTTTCGAATTGCCATTGTCTGCTCGGGTGACAATTCACAAGTGAACCTGCTGGTGCCGTCGAGAATCGCAAGCACACTAAATTTATGCAAATACTAACGATGAATAAGAAATAAGTTGAAGATGATTAATTGCTCTTTGTCGTGTGAGATGAACGCGATATAAAATAAAGTCGTTTTTTGTTTTATTTTTGTGTGTGAAAAGTTTGCAAATAAGTCGGGCGTTACTCGCAGTTTCTGGCACTCTTCAAGCAGTTTCTTTGTCAGCAATGATTTATTAATGCTTTCTGTTCCGATTGAGAAATTATTTAAAATGAGAAGAAAATCTAACTAAATTGAAGGGGTGATCTGTGTCAGTTTGTTTGAACGAACGCTTTTGTGTGATATTTCAAGTCGTTTGATTGTTTTCTGTTTTGTCGACGGAAGTAGTTGATCTATTTCCGGCGTGCAGATAATCTATTCAACGAAACCAATGCAAGTAGTCGATGCGTGTATTTCTCGGATTATTCTAAGACGCACCGAGGATTACTTCTCATAACCAAGCACCCACCAACCAGAGGATACCTCCCATCAGCAGCCAAAGTGGATTTAACAAATTATAATAAGATGCTGACATCCAGCAATCAATATCTGCGGCCGGATTATTTAACGCCGACAACGGTAAGTTTCCATTTTGCACTGCAATCAAATGTGTTTGCAGGGAAAGTAACCACCGCAAATCAAGTGCGTTCGGTGAGTGAAGGTTTATCTTAGGAGACATTCAAATGAGAAATTTATTTGTATAAATTCGTGTAGTGTCGGGTGTTGAGGTGAAGTCATTTCTGGTGAATGAGAAAAACTTAAATCCGCGCTTGTTGGATGAGGCTTATCGTTTGACTTATGGGTGACAAGACTCGAGCATTATCTGTGATTAAATATTTCCTTCTGTACACTGGACGTAATAATTCTCTCACATATGTCAGGAGGATGCTACTGTCCGATCAATGTTTAGATGTTTGGGCTGAAGGTACTGAAGGTTTGGAGCTGGGGTACGTGAATGCCTGCTTATGATGGCTATATCACAATGAACACGGATGGGAACCAAGTGCGTCACAGCGTCGCCAGACGTGGAAGACTACCACAATATGTAGCGTTCAGCCACTTCAAAGTGGTACGGTCGACATCCTAACACCATCAGTTGCATCTCTACAGTAAGGAAACCAGGCATCAATCAGTCGTATCCCTTTATAAATCGCCAAGTGTGTCAGTATGTCATGAGTCTAGCACTTCTAGCACAAGATTGACTCCTCAAATTCTATACAACATATTGTTCAGCTAATACGTTGTCGGTCTGTCATTATTCTGCGGGAATAGACCGACAAGTGGTGGTAACTGAAAAAGGGAAACACTCTTATGAAACGTAGTTGTGGTTTTTAAGTTCGTTCTGGGTATGCCAACAAAATTAACTTCATGTCGATTGTTCTACAAATTTTATCATAATTGCCGCTGTGATTCGCGAAAAACTACTTTACTACTTTCGTGCATCCTTTTAGAGCCTGATTCTTTAGCAAAGTTAAATGTTATGACGGAAAACCAGTCGTTTTGTGGTGTATTGCTTCTCTAACAGTGGCGGATGAGGCACAGTCCTACAGAAAATAAAACGGATACCTGTCCAAAGCAGAATTTCGAGGACAAAGATCTGTATTTATGTGCACTCAACACACTGACCTTCAATAGGATCGCACGAATACCTTTTGATCCCAACGGCTTGTACAGCGCCTTCACTTGTTATGGATGGAGAGGTTGTTTCATAACTTGTTTCGTTTTTTTTTTCTGAGACCAAAGTAAACACGAATGTCCGAATGAGAACTGGAAACGACCTTCATCACATAAAAAAACTTTTTGTTCATTAATTTCCCAATTGGCTGATGTCAACAGGAATTTAGAAGAGTGTAAACAGGATCTACATGTACACAGCTGTAATCAGGAGTTATTGGTGGGTACAACTCTTGATTGAATCGAAAATATATGGTACACATCATCTGGTTTGAGTCTTCACACCACCGTTGACGTCACGGTAATGTAGATGGCGCTGCATTCGGAGGTGGGCCTAGCTTATGTAACAACCACTCGTGTTTTGCACAAGGTTTGGAAGAGTCTTCTGATTTGTACCGACTCCAAAGGCGAACTGAGATGTTTCAGTGTCTCAAGGATGGTGTATTGTGAAAATTACTCACCACAACCTCAGGTACTTGAACCTAGACCACGTCGGTGTACATGCATAGAAGTCGACTCACTTAGTCATGTACCCAATACGCTAAGGGGACACAGAATGTATTGCTTACTTAAACTGCCCAAAAAGCTCGTGACGATGCTCGAAAACAGTGCGAATCTTGAAGAAATGTCGAGTTAAGTGCACTTGTACTGAAAAGAAACGATTTAAGAATGTTGCATTGCTTAGAAGCCAACATGTCTTAGACCGTGAATGAAAAGTTGCCAGAGGTGTGGACGAATTTCGAATTGCTCACAATTGATTCTGAGAGCAGCCTTTATGCCTCTAGATGCTTTACTATTTCAGCACGGGTGTACTCTGCTCACTTTTTCAACAGACACTTGCTGTCCTTTTTTCGTATTGTTATAAGCTAAATTGTAATATCAACTGACACGCACCTTTTTAAAACTTCCTTTTGCTTCTGCTTAACCCCTTGATTTGCAGCTTTCGACGAACACATTAAACAAGTATCGTTCCTTGAGTATTCTTAACACGTGTTCAGTTGAGTAAGTCAAAGTGAACGAAAACTAACCAACTCCCCATCTCCCTCATCATTCCCAATCATGTTCGGTGTTGGTTTATAGTTCTTTGTCTCTTTAATTTATAAGCCTAGCATTAGCATGTTGATTGCTTATTTGGTTCACACAACTCACGAGAAATGTAACCCTTTTAACAGCAAAAAACCCTTTCCTAAGTCTCGCCATATATTATTTACAAATGTAAAATCGCACCCAATCTGGCTGCCTTCCAATCTCTGTAACACATTTGCATAAAGTTAGTTCGCTCGACATTATCAGCATCGGACGACAACGACGGATCACCTTGGCTCCAACCCTCCCATCAAGAGTGAAAGCTCTAACGTGCTGTAAATCCATAAATCTTATTGTCTGTGAATATGAATATGCAAAGGTAGGCGCTCATCGGGACGGCTAATTAATGCAAGTCTGTTGTTTGAAATTCATTGTTCACTGAGTGTCCCGTGAATTTATTTACAACCCAATTAAACAAAAAAAAAATGTTACTTTATGCATACATTAACTTTGGACTTATTGGCCTACATCAGCTGCATTTACATACCTAATCAACAAGCGGATAGGTAGCAGGAGATGCGCCTATGCTCATTTTTTTGCTTCTAAACTCAAAAGGCCTTCACTTACGTGACAAATGCATGTTATCGATCGACACGACCAGATCCGTTGATATGGCGCGCTCGTTACACGCGGTATCCCTGAAAGCGAAACTATCGCTGAACACTGCGCTGCGGCGGGGACGTACAAGTGTAAAATAAGCGGCTTGTTTATATAACCCACGGGGCGAGAATGAAACAATATTACAGATCAAAAGATAATGTATAACCAATCTCCGTTTATGATCGGTTGGCTATAATTAACAAAATGACAGGCTCGCTGACAATTAAGGCACGAAGTGTCTATTAGTTCAGCGTTTGTTGTCGTCGAAGTGTGGTTGTCATGGAATTAAATGCTACGAGTAAATGGTTAAAAGAAAATTAACACTATGACTGGTTTCATGAGTTTAATTCATGATGCCTGGTAATTGAGGGAAATGCTGTTTGTGTTTTTATTCCGTACAGTGTATGTAAATGAGTGTCCAACTTGATTGGTGACCTTTTTGTTGAATTGACATGCTCCGCTGAGTGGTTCCTCATTTGCCTTTGATTTATGAGCAATTTTTTTAATTACCCCCTGAAAGTGTATTATTATCGGGTATCTTGAGATACGTGCGTTTCAGAGTATATCAGTTAAGAAGCTCATTAATCGTTGAATTAATGGAGTAACTGCCTGCGCTAGAGAATGACTTAATAAGGTAATTAATACGGCACGCTATTTTCACTTTTTTGGTTCGTGTAGTGTTCCCGAAATGAATACACTTTTGTTTTAATTCGGACTCAATCTATATTACCTTTAAGTGAGCGCGTGTTTCATTCCAAGTGCTATTTTACACTCTAGACTATGAGTGTCTTTTTTGGCCTTGTTCCACATGCTCGGAGTCCAACACTCCGATTGTCCATTTTACTAAGCAAAGGCCCTATATCATCTCAACATGTACAAGCAAGTTCTTTTCACCACACTGTGTGAAGAAGTTTTTCCAGTGAAACCGAACCACAGAAAAACCACAGACTTTACACGTTTTTTCAGATATCATTACGAGCAGAAGTGTTAATTTCACCTTGGACTGTCATCGTTCATTGTACAGCAGAGATGTGTTGACGGGCGCTATTCACTCGGTTAAGTAGAAGTTGTAATTTAATATTTGACACTTCAATCCCTCCTCCAATCCGCTCAAAAGATGCATGCTGTGAACGCAAATTTGCTTTCGCGAGCTATGTAGAAATAGACTTTTAAGCTGGTCTTCGAAGACAGTTCAGAAGTTCTCGTATCTTTACGTTCATGTATGACACCTTGATGACATCTTTGAACGCAATACATTCACTATATTGGGGACATTTTCGGAATGGAGACACAGCTAGATGCCGATGCAGTAGTTTGGTGTAACTTTAACGCAACAGCATTTCGCCAGTGAAAGTATCTTTTTTTGCGAGAAAAATATCCAAGTCCATTTCATTTCTAAGTCTGTCTTACTTACTTACATACCGATTTTTTGCTGAAATGCATGTACGCTTAGTTTTTACTCACTTTCGCACTTTACGTATTCTACACGAAAATGTGTAAGCTCGTTAAACTATGTATACGTTTTAAAGAGCTGCCTGTGAATACTGCCCATTTAGAGTGGTGGTTCACCTTAGACTGACTCCAATTAGCACGAGGATGTGACTTGATGATGATTTGATAATTCTAAAGCCATTCACTTCACCTATGCGTGCGAAAATAAAAAAAAGAGGATACAAAGAGGTGTTTTTTTCTTTCTAAAAATCAGTCCAGTCGTTGACTTCAATACTCAAGGCGTCTTCAAAACAGAATGTAATTTGGACAATTTGTGACTGAACCATTTTTAAGGCATGCTTTACGTTGGAAGGAAGAAGGTTCTTAAAACAATATTTTTTACTGATTTTAAATCTTGCACAATGTCTTGGCTCTGAAGACTAAAATGCAAAATTCAAAAAAGTCGCCCGTTTTGAATGCAATTGTTAGGTTGGGTTATTGAGCAGTGTCTATTCCTCACTCATCATATTGCTCTACATCTGCCAATTAAGGTTTCCCGTGACGGCCTTTCAATAAAACAAAAAATTCGTTCCTGGGGGTTCGCATAGACTCAAAGTAGATATCTATCATAAAGGAGTAAATTAATTTTGTCGGATAGTGTATGCACGCTGAAGAGCATAGGCTAAGAACCCAGATTTGAAAACATCTACCAACCAACCAAACTCGCTCTCGAACATAAAAACAACACTCATGAATTGACTGTTAACCCTCAAGTGTAGGTCAAACGGTAGACAGGAATAAGTGCGATCATTGGTGTTCATGGCAGCAACAAGAACTTTTCTGTTAGCTTAAAATTGAAGCGCTTTCCCTTATCTAAGCTTGTGGACATTGTGTTCAGTCAATACTGGTTGTCGAAAAGTAAGTCTAAGTTTGTTCGATAGGAGATAGCACTTCTTTTTTTCGTCCCTGAACTTCATCAGAAGTCATTAAAAGATAGACCCATACTGAAGCTATTTTATACGATCAGACTGTAACCATTTTCAAGAAAAAGTTAGTTAGTTTTTCAGAAGAAAAAGTTAAAAAAATTCAAAATTCCAATTTAAGTTTTACTCACAAAAGTGGGCCACATCATTACTAAGAACAGAGCACAGTTGTTGCAAAATTCAAGATATATGGTGTGGGCTTACGACGGCGGTTTTATTTAATGATTTGAAAAACTGCTGTAGTAGATTTTAAAACGAGTTTCAACTAAAATTGGTCAGAAACAGAAGGGAAGTCTTCGGAGTTGTTTTTTTTTTGCAGTTTCTGGAGCTATCCGTCGGAATCATGAGCATCGTGACTTACAATGCAGTGCCCACTCGTGGTTGCAGCTTACTCTTGGTAGCCTTGTTACAGCGAAATTTGCCAGTATTAATAATTCATCATGGTGGCCCGTGGCGTTGTGGGTATGTGCGTCGATCCAGCTCTGTGTGACAAAAATAATTTTCACGGCCCTACCTCTTTCGAGTCACGGACAATGCTCAGAAAAAAGCTTCTCAAACATGGTCATTCGAAGTTGGCATAAAAAACGGTAGGTCCCTTCCACTCGTGAGAAAAAAATTGCACGCACAAAACGAGTGGCTGCTAAAAAGTTAGGCCCTGGTCCTCTACGGACTGTAGCCCCACCCAATATCAATAATTCATCAACGATTTCCTTAAAGAAAATTGGAATCACTGATGCGATGATTGATTTATCCGGTGACATCGTCATAGTCGATACATATTTCGTGCTGTATGCAACTGATTTTGAGGTCTCAGTTGAGGTGCTCATTTGGGTATAGTATATTCATAAACTTTTAACAGCCAGTCGATGTAAATTTGAAGTTTCAATGCCATCTTACCCACCAAATCGTTGACAAGTAGGCTGCTGGAATGTGGGTTTAAGATTTAGTGTAGCCTTTGGTTCTGTTTCGAAAGTCACATTTATTGCAATGCATATGGGACGTTGGAGCATTTCAGGCCCTGAGTACATTTTTTATAGAAATTTCCATCCACGCTCCATGGGTCACTCTCAGTTATGTCTCCACTTCCGATACGAACTAGCGGAAGGAAAACCTATTAAGTGACTGAATTTAAATCTCTACTCATTTCCATCACTGATTGAGAATTATCATGTGAATATAACAAATGCTGTGGACTCTCTCTCGGTCGAAACTTGGTGTTTTTGCTAACATCAATCCTTCAGTTAAATAATAGAACAGAAGATGATAACAAGAAATTAGAAAATATCTGTAATCAAAATAAATTAATTTTAGAAATTCTAACTTTAGCCTGTGACATGTAGAGTATATACGATCCAGTGGTGGACTTGTGGGTATGTGCGCCGACACTGACAATGTAAAGTACTTCTAGAAATAAACTTCTCCAACTAGACTGGTCGGAGGCCATGTAGGCCCCTTCCATTCGTGAAAGAACAATAGCACGCACAACGGGAGTTGCTAAGGAGCTAGGCCCTGGCTATATTATTTAGATTTTTATTTTGATACAGTTCCCACTCAAGCGTTCATTTGTAATCTGACCATCCAATTGTTTTGCTCATCCAAAATATTGATCCGATTATTAGTAGCATGCGGAAGTAATGTAGTTATATGTATTTCGCCCTGCCCCCACCCACCAAGTAAGACATTCCTTTGTTTTTCAACTATTGAAAAATTCAAAAGAAAAATACTTGCAAAAGTCAAAAGGACAAAGCAAAGGAATATTGCTCACATAAATAAGAGTACAATTTTATGATTTCTGTCGACCAAATAACGCATACAATGATTGTCTGAAAAAAACTAATGGTTGCTTAATTGGGTCACAACCTAACAAATTCGCCCAATCTATTTCAATTCCCGCCTTCAACGGAAACCTTAAAGCATACATGTTCCCAGTAGCTATTGACCCATCTAATTTGTTATCATTCTTTAGTGTTCTATAAAAGAAAGAAACAGTATCTAAGAGACGATATGAGTCAGTCCTTACACTCTAATGGAGCGAGTCAATAGCCGAAAATACCCACACATCAGGCACAGTAGCAAAGACCAGGCAACTAAGTGTGTGCTCTTAATATCCCCCAACGTCAAAGCGAGACCCCGTAACTCATCCGAAAAATTAAGTCAATTTGTCAAGTAATTTTTTAATGTCATTCCTGTGGTTTTTTCCCCATGCATTGGACTTGCGGCTTATTTATTTACCTGTCGCCTTATACTTTATTACACATTTCCTTCGGTCTTTCATCTTTTTCAACGAGACACATTCGCCTTGTCAAAGAAATCAGAAACGCGCGACACAATTTTCCAAATGCTCGTCTAAAAATAAAATGTGTCACTCTATCCATTTGAGGATGTGCCAACACAGTCGTTACAATTTTTCATTATATTCTGACATCTGCACTTAAGATTCTGTCAAAGAAATGCATTCGAAAACAATCTCATCTCTCGATAGCGGCTCGAAAGGAATGCTCTCTTGTTTTTCTTTTTTTGTTTTTGGTTTCTCATTCTGCTTCGAATAAATAACCCGAATGCGCATGAAAGAATTTGACGCAAATTTGACAGTGGGCGATAAGTAACGACCGAGCTGTCAAATAAATTTGCGCCTCATTAACACTACATCGGTGCATGGCAATGCAATGGAAAATCAGAACAGCCACATGCTGATTTTCGGGATTGAATCCAAAACATCGCACTGCATCGGTCTCGGCCGCACCTCCATCAAACTGACGGCCACGTTTGTAAAGACTTAATTCAACTAAGTTATGAATGTGTCTGCATTTACATACACATGTTAGCATCGATATTGTACACACAAGTGTTGTTCCCACTGCTTCGGGAAAATGAATAATATCATTGATTATTGAATGAAAGAATGGGGGCGGCACAGGTTATCCAATCGAGAGATCGAAATGCAAAAAAGCAAGTGCAATTGCATTATAGTATTGCTGGCAAGAAGAGGTCAGATATTTTTCTCATTTTTTTCCTCGACTGCCACTTAAAATGGATTTGTAGATATTTGTCTCGTAATTGTTTATGGCATATTTTGAGAGCAACAGACATTGATCGATTTCAAATAATGGTTGAAAAGGGGAATGGGGTCAGTTGCAACATATAGAAAGAGAGGATAATTAATTGGCGTTTTGTTTGTTATCTGGATCGGCGAACTGTGTGCCGGAGAAGCACCTTACCTGTGAAGAATACTAACGTGCCCCTCAATAAACAAAAATGACAATAAGCTATAAAATGCATTCGATTGCAAGTTGAAGACGTCCTTTTGATTTGATCATTTGATTTTGCATCAGTCGTTCTAAGAAGACGTTTATCCAGCCCACTCATTGTATGCAACCGATCCTTTGTACCATGATCAAATTTTAGATTTTGAATATTTTTGGCACGAATTGCAAACAAAGTGTGACCAACTTCAACCGGTCACTCTGTTTGCTGGAACCTAATGGGCCCCCATTACTGACTCTTATGGGCTCTTACAACATAGCACTGCGAAATTGACACGCAAGTCCGTTAGAAGCAAGTGACGTGCTATGATTTCATGAGGAGGAGCCCCTGCATAATCTTATCTCCTCGTGTAGTGCTCTGGCAAAACCTATGATCTTACTACTTGTGGTGGCTACTTTTTCAACTATTGGAGCGAGTTGAACCCAATTAAACAACTTCGTTTGCAGCTCTAACTGATTCTTTGTTGACTAGTTTAGTCAATCCGAGTGGGTTCACAATGGGCCAATATTGGCATTAGTGAAAATGCTATCTGTAGTCATATTGCATCTAGTAAACCTGAATTACAGCCTTTAACGCCAGCTAGTAGCGCAACAAGTCGAATTATTAGTCTTGGTGCAACCATCTCGTTCTGGATATACCAACTGATCACCTACCTTATGGAATCGCACTCAAGGAACCCCTCGGAGTATGCTCATCTGTGACTGAAAATTTGATTCTTCGTATTTTAAAATATTCGTATTTTATATATTGCGTGACCATCAATTATATGGAATAATCTTGCCTGCGTGTGTAATACCCCATCATCCAATACTAGAAAAAATTCTAAATCCTTCTTGAAGTGGGACTTAGTTGAAGGACAAGTTTAAACGTTCACTGTGCTGTCTTAAGTCCTTAAGTCAATAACCAACTGTCACTGAGCAAAAACAATATTTTATCACGAACAAAGAATGTAAACAAATAATCAAAACTAAAATCCTAGTAGATGGCGTCAAGGAGTGTGTTAAGTGCTAAGCGCATTTTTGGCTAAGCAGCTTCGTGAGGTAAAACCCTCATGTGCCTTAGGAAACTCTACTTCATCGAAAAAAAAGCTTTATGGTGTAGTTTTCATCCCGATAGAATTTTTCGATTCTAATAAGAGTTGTAATGGGACATGCACATGACACTCAATGGCGATCGCTACAGCGTTATTTATTCTGTTATTGGCACTCTGACTAAACAACAATGAAGTTCAAGCGGGTGTAACAATTGACTTATTGAAGTCCGCCCAGATCGTGTGACTTAATGTTGTTAACGGAGCAACAGTCATTGGCCTATGCCAAGAAGCGGCTGTCTTCAGAGGAGTAATGCTAAATGGGGTTTGTCGAACCGACCGTCTGATCAGATGACGACACAGTAGTCCACAATTCTGTTTTGTATGCTTTTAGAATCAGTACACAGATCCCCAATGCTCACTTGAACTAAACACTGTCTGTTTTGTTTGCCGGTTGACCGCTTACAATTGACTTGTTGCGTGCATTTTGGTACCCTTTACGTATTCCTCTTGTATAATCTATATAACGACACATAACACAGTCACCTACAAGAACATCACTTTCGATTACAAAACAGATTCCCATTCCCAAAGTCAGAGAATAGATTTATGGGCAGTCGGTTGATAATATAAGTCCGTTGACACATTTTCTAAGTCTACGATGAGATGTATGAACTCGTTCTCTCTTGTCAAACAGAGTTTACTGATATATCCGCAACCGCATGCAGATACTTCATAATAATTAGCGAGCTACTCACGCCGTGATGCTGAAGAAATAATGCGCGTTCGCACACACGAACTCCGCACTGGGGGATTTTGTTAATAATAAAACGTATCGCAGCGATAATTTACGATCGCCGGCAAGCATAGCGCTTGTAAAAAAGTGTACAGCGATTTTATTATTTTTTCCGTGTGCCATAAATTAAAGCGTTCTTCTCAGGCCCGCGCTTTTAACCCCAGTCCTCGTATATTAAAGAAGCGGATAAACTTTGATCTGTTTCACTTTCCATTTGGCGAGCGGTAGCTGTGATGATGGCTCTGATGGTCTGATGGCGGTGTGTCTCTGCCGCCGCCGTCACGCGGGCACCCTCGTTTAATTGCCTTCGCTCATCCTGCCTCGTGCAATCGTCGTGGTCGTCGTCGTCTGCCCGCTGTGGTTGTGTGTCTCGCGCTGGTGTTGGCGGTGTTGGTGGTGTTGGCGGCACGCGGTGCACTAAGGGGAACAGGAATTATGAATAATTCACATTTGGCGGATGGAGAATTTACGAGCGCATAGTAAATCACAAGCTAAACAAAGGAGAACAGAATTTATGTACACTTTTGGCGAGAGCTGAGTAACAACAATTATAAGGCGTGTCCCCGCCGAGTGGCCAGATGGCGGAGCAGAGTGCAAATGAAGACAAAGGTGCCGCCAACGCTGTAAATTCTCTAAGCTATGTGTGTGCTTAAGCTCAGTCGGACACTTTTATGCTCAGTGCCAGAATACGGATTTCCTTTAGATATAAAGCGCAGAGCCTTGTTATCTACTGGTGACATGGTGGGAGCATTCAAGGGCAGAGGAGAGATTGTTGAAAGGTTGAGGAACGTCAATAAGGCCAATCAATGAGTTGTTTTGATCATTGGCCATTGTGATCGATTGGTTTGGTGTGAAGCCGAGGAAATTCCTTCCAGTCACCGTTGAGCGAATGTCAACAGATTAGCTGATTAGATAAGACAGTCTTTGACTGAATTTCCGCTCAATTGGAATGTTTTCAAACCAAAGACAACTTCGGATTGAAGGGTTTCTGTGGACTCTGACAAAGATGGCATAACAGTTGCCGACAGTGATCAATCAAGTTTTGCATACGAATGATCGCGCAAATGGACGTGTGTCATACGACATCATTGGGTGAATCTTGTGCTTATGTCGTCTCGGGCATGGGATTTTGAATTTCGGGACAGCTGTGGACTTGAAGAGTTGAAGCGGGCACTGACAGAGACAATGTTTCATGTGCCGACAGTGATCGATCAAGTTTATGTATGCAGAATGACGATCGTAACTCAGTTTGACAAGAGTGTTAGTCGCTTCAGTGGTATATTATTTTCTGGTTGATATGTACCGACAAAGTTTCATTTCGACATTTCGTAAGAATCCTAAGGAAACAATTTGGAGCACAGAGCCAATCTGCTGGACAAAGTTCTCTAAGAAACGGCGACCAGTGTCACGCAAAGGGATTCCGCTGGCTTACTAGATTCCTTGATGATCGTGATAACGACTTTTACTCACCGTATCGACCTTTAGGAACCAAGAAAACATTAGAGGGGAGAATTCAGGGCGTAGTACTACTATGTGCTGTTACAGTCACTATGGCTAGAGAAGATTCCTCAGAGTTTTATCAAGTGTCGCAAGAGCACTACTTTCCTCGTATACTTTATTGTAAGAGCAATCGTTTTGTAAAACAGGCTTGTAGTATCAGAGAACGCTGACTGTTGTTTGTGTCCTTTCTTGACTAGGTTGAATTTTCTTTTTCTTTTTCTTATGGCCCTACAGTCCGGGGCGATCCTTAGCCAGCTCCTTCCACTTTCGATTTGAATGCGCCATCGACTTCGTGATCGTCTTCTTTGGCGCTGTCCCGCTGGTTCGGAGTCGAAGACTCTTCGGACTGGAGCAGTGTTGGCCATGGGCCATAGCCATTTTAGGCCTTGAATCCGTAAGCGAATGAATGGACTCATGTCGCTGTACAACCCGTACATCTCGTAGTTGAATCTTCTGCTCCAGAAACCTTCACCGCAAACAGGACCGAAGATTGAACGCAGAACTTTTCTCTCGAAGAGACCAAGTGCGTCTTCATCCGCTCTTGAGATAGTCCAGGCTTTCGCGCCATACATCAGGACAGGGATGATCAAGGTCTTATATAATGTGAGCTTGGTCCTTCGAGCAATAGGTTGAATTTTGCGTTCATTATAACACATATCCATATATCCCGAAGGAGTTGAATACTACTCGTGGAACAGCGCCTTTCCTTTTAGATTCTTTAGGTGTCAGGCTAAAGCAGAATCCTTTCGAACGTTGTTTCTATTGCCGTTGAGTTAAATGTATCCATCTCTTAAAAAATTCAGTACACTTCGTACATGATATCCTGTATATCTGTTCCGGCTCCAGTCATCTTTAATCATATTTTATTGGTGGCGTAGACAGAGGGAAAGACCATACAAATCAAGTCTGGCGTCGTGGACAGTGTGACTCTGGTCCAAGTAGTCTTCGATTCCGAGCCTTAGCCGTAGGCGAATTATAATGCCGGACAAAGAGTGTGTTTTTTTCAAGACTTCCATTTCAAATAAGAACCAATAAGAATATGCCTTCGATAAAATATGTACCAATTAAATATTCAAATAATAACAAAATTGCACTTGTTTCAGTCTAAGTGTCTGTCTGTCTGACCCTACAAATCACACCTATTCCAAGCCATATTCAAATGCATTCACCAACACCACCATGTTGCGTTCGTTAGTTAAGTCACGCTCATATATTTACCTTCGATAGTTAAGTGAAAAAATGATACAATTGGTGTGCACAGTGCGCAGCTAATGACCGAACACAGTGAACCATGTAATCTATTAGCATCACAGTGTTGTACAAGCAAAATGGAGCGAAGCAATTAAGCTCAGATGCGAGATAAAGTCACAAACTCTATTAGTTTCCATCCGAAGAGGATGTGCATAAAATCACCTTATTAAGCTGAATACAAACCACCTGATCATCATTAAATGAGATACCATTAGGATTATCAGATAAAAAAGCGCGTGTAAGTGGATTTCATTTATCTCACAAGAGCCTCGTTTCGAATGCTCCATCTGAGGGACCATCAAAACAGTTTAGCATCAACAAACCGGCAATCTTTGAGCCATACTATTGAAGCCTTTCAACCAAAAACCAAATTAGATCGTAAATTTAAAACGTAATCGATTAATTAAGACGAAATGAGTTTATCACTTCTTCTAAACGACCAACCGAGATACCATTGGTGCGCCCTGTTTTGTGAAAGTGTCTCTTTCACGATCACTTAACTGCGCACCCCATATTGGCGAGCATCGCTTCACCTAATGTGAAATCTATTTAATTTATTGCTCATAAATTTTAAATTTTAGCTTGTAGCTTTTCTAGTATATTAACAAGGCTGTATCTGATGAAACGGCACTCGATCAACTTAAACGGACAAAATCAACTCGACAAAGGAGACCTTAAATTAAAGGAAAATGTTAATTTTTTTATGTGACTTTCCGTTCGTTTTTTGTTCGTTTTTTTGTTTCAGTTTTATTTGTCTTCTTTGTATTTTTGTGTGAAGAAGTGGCGTGACGATTAAACTTAATTGCTTTGAATTCAAGTTGAAATTTACGACGAATCGACGCCCACCATTAGACGTCTTTTTTCATTTCACTTATTTATATATTTCGTTTAGTTTTTTTTTTTTTTTTTTGGTGGAAGAAGAATTTTAATACGAATTAATGTGCAACTGGTTTTCATTAGCACAAGTGAGTTAGGGAGTATATTTGTTTTTATTGCTCGTTCATTAATAATGACAGACAATACTTTCGGATGCGATGACGTCGGTCGGTCGCTAGAAGTTCGTTTTTCATAAAATAATGGCTTTTTAAGTGACACCTCACCGCAGTTTTATTGATTTCCATACTTTATGAAGTCGATCGTTAATTTAAGTGGTGTTTTAAATTGAGCTTCAGCGAAGATGGCCTTGATGATTGATGTACACTTGTTTCTGAGGTGACGATAGTTGAGTAATTTTGAATACACGTTTGTGTTCGCTTACGAACAAGTTTAATTTTTTAGAAGTAGCTGGTCGTGTGAAGATGATAGGGAGATTTGTGAATACGTCATAGAAGTTGTCAGTTTTGGCACATGCTCTGTTTTTCTTATCTGATGCTCGACGGCTTAACGGACTATACGACTAGATCACCCATTTGACTTAAGTTTACAGTTCGAGGTTTGCTGGTGCATTATTTGCTACAATCTTAGTTTCAAAAGTAAATTTCGTCCTTTATGGGAAAAAATGTGTTATTCTTTCAGATCCTTCTGGTGATATATATTCTAGACAATTCTGGGCTCTCGTTCATACTAATTCCAGAATCTCGCTCACTTCCTCAAACTGCAGGTGGGACATCCATCACAAACTTATTCGCTTCATTCTGAATTTGGATTGATTCCAACAAGTTTTTGACCGCAGCCTTACTGCCAACATCTTAGGTGTTCCGTGAAGCTTGTTCTTAAAATATGGTGTTTTTGGACACTACTCTTATATGTTTGAGGTTCTATTTCTACGTGGTGGACAGCTGCCGTACCAAATTAAATTTATAAACTTGGTTCAATAGCAGTCGAAGCGTCTCAAAGCAGTAGAAGAATATTGGGTAATTTTCAGAATTTTGAGCAAAAGCTAGTGATTTTGAAAATCAGTTTCTATAATTTTGAAACACAAATTCTCCGTTGAAAGTACATCCAATCAAAGACTATTAATATTTGGGTAGCTGGCGGAGGATCGATTAAAGAAACGAACACATTCCTCACGAAACTGGACGGGACGAAGTAATTTCAATTTGAAGTGATGCCAATTCATCACCATTTCCATACAAATAAATCCTTATGAACTATATAAATATGGCCTTACGGCCTAAATAAATCCTCCGCTGTGAATGTGGTGTACTTAATGCTCGTTATTTTTGCTAAACTCATTTCAGCGAAACAGTAATCATATAATGCCCATTAACAATAACTATATGATGTCAGGGCATTGCGTTACTGGATCGTTTCCAATGGATGAATTGGGAACAAATGTTGTGGTGAGTTGAAAAAAATTCCCTTTTTTTGTTTAATTCTCATCACCAAGAAAGAAGTCTCAGACAGAAACACTAATGTCGCATCCAAAACCAAAATAACACTCTAGACTTGTGGCTCAATGGCTTGAAGCAGATTTCAAGCAAGCAAAATAATAGCCAAGAAAAATAAGATGTCCCAAAAATGTGTTTCAAATAAACAAAATATCTAAACCTTAACCACAGCATATCCAAAATGAGGAAAGAATAAACTACTAAAATCAATGTTTAAAAATTTAACTTAACTTTTCCATCTCTGAATTAACCTAGGCTTGACTAAAATGAATTTTGAGACACTCTTTTGGCTTTTTCCTGATATGCGTTATGCAACAAAATGTAACTCAATGATGTATGATTAACTTGGATAGGAAGTTTTTGGATCGAATTCTGTTTTGACATAGACACAGTGGTTGCCGGTTTCGTTATGTTTATGTGTGGTGACCCCAACGAAGTTCGATCCTTATTTTTAACGGCACCAGCTCGTTTGAGTCACTGACAATGCTCAAAGAGTATTCCTGTTTAGAAAAATCTCCTCAAACTTGCTCGTTTGGAATCGGAATATACTGCAGGTCACTTCAACCCGTGGAAGCATCACACACAAATAGAGTGGTTGTTGAGAAGCTTGGCCCTGGCCCTCCATTGGATGTATTGCCATGACATAGATGCTCTTGTTCTCTGTCAATAAAGCTGGAACATTAAGCAGAAGTGTGGGGTATATCTTCATGCATTTCTCCACAGTCGTGCGGTACGTCCACAACAGCGCCATTAGGTTAAGGTATCTAAGTGTACAGATATTCCAGTTGATTTGTTCTGGAAATGAAGCCGTCTGTCTTACTGCAACACACTTTACAAAGGCAATTGAGAACACAAGATATAAGGGATCTGTTGCTTTGTCAGCTAACAACTTTAGGGCTAATTTTGGACCCCATCGTGTGAATCCAAACTGGCGTTTGCGGCACCAGCAGTTGCAGACAAAATCTCATTTGGTGAGATTCAATGAGAGCGTTGGTAGTAAATCTGAGTTTTGAGGAAATTTTTATGCTGAAAGCAAGAACAAGAAGTCTGGTTCATAAACTTTAGTAAGTTGTCACCATCCTCATCATCATTAACTGACCCGCATGATGCATTAAAGGGATCGCGTTGGTAATGCACACACTAGAAACCTGCAGGCCACTAGATCCCACGATTTATGCCCAAGTGCAACCAAGAGCGTTTTTGGACTTGGTCCAAACACTTCGTTCTGGGTCTTCCAATGGGGTGCCTTCCTGATAGAGTCGCATTAAAGATACGCCTCGGAAGACGTGATGATGCGGACATTCGTGCAACGTGTCCAAACCATCGAAGATTAGTTCTATCCGTTCGGAGAAGTAACTGCTCGACATTGAGCTCCCCACGTACTGCCGTGTTTCGCATCCGCTGTAGCAATGCAATAAAATGAAATATTAAATGCACATATTTTCACGAGATAGACTGAATAACGTAGTTATGTATACATAGTTTGAACCAATAAAATGTAAGTTTCCACTTTTCGGCTAACCGCCGGTGATTCTTTTGTTATGAAATTCACGAGACGAATCATTAGTAGATTCTATGATGCAATGTATTTTATGACGGTTCGTCAGTTTTTGTATCGAAAAAAGGTTAGCTGAAGCATTTTATTTTGAAAAATCTCCATAACTCGAAACTGTTCGTTTTTTATTTAGCTTTTTGTGTGTGACACATAATCGCTTCGTTTGGGACCCAAACTACCCCGCTACATCCAATGGAATATGTGTAGCAGTTGTTCGTCAGTTTTTGTATCGAAAAAAGTTTAGCTGAAGCATTCTATTTTGAAAAATCTCCATAACTCGAAACTGCTCGTTTTTTATTTAGCTTTTTGTGTGTGGCACATAATCGCTTCGTTTGGGACCCAAACTACCCCGCTACATCCAATGGAATATGTGTAGCAGTTGTCATTTATTTAAGAAGGGCAGAAAACAATCAGGGATTGACAAGACTACCAAATCCAAGTCACGAAAATATATCTAAGATCCACTCTATCAAGCAATTTAACGAAACTCTGGCAAGACTATCAAACGGCTCTGGCAACTCTTAGACGAATTGTTTCCCAATTTATTTTAACGAAATCATCTCAAGCATAAATCGTGTCCAGCACCAATTTATGGCATTTTTGTCACGAGATTCTGTTGTTTCACTGTTTCATCTTCCATTTGTCACGGGAATTGAATGCCAGCCTGGTGCAAGCAAGACCAGACGAACAGCGGGCCGGAAGCAAAACAAAACATTTATTACTCATACGCCCCCATGTTGCCACAAATGTGATTTATGCATCCGTAAATAATAGTCCACATATATTCCTTAGAACACAGCTCTTGTTCAGTTCAATCTGACTAATCTATTCGCTGGCTGTAAATTACGAAGTACGACATAATCTCATACGAAAATAAAAGCCTTTTCCCATTAACATTTAAACAGCCATGCGAATACACTCAGCGGGCCAGTGTCGCAGGAACATAACACAAAAAGTCGATATAAATTAAAGAAATATATGTTATGAGCATAATAACTTAAAACGGTATCAGAAATAACCATCGCTATTAGCATTAATTAATGCGAAACTTTCCGTGTATAGCTTAAGTTCTCCTTAGCTGTCAACCACGTCATTAAATTAAAAAGCAAAAAACAGAAACACATTCAAATGATGTTCTCTCAAGTCTGACATTATGCTACAATATTTCATCTTCAACAACAGGAACAATTTTGTCTTATCTGCGACCTGCGTCTCATTAATAAATTTCTCTGCGCGCTCATTTCAATGCGCATAGTGAGGTGAAATATTTCGAAACGCGCCTGTCTCCGCTGACAAAGATGACATTTCGAATAACCAGACGGTGGTAGTCTTGACCAAGCAGCCAGAAATGTGATCATAAATTATAAATCTTCAGGCTGCGGCAAAGTGTGCGAGGAAAATAAAAATGTTAACAAAACCGATATACAAAACGAAAAATCTAAATAAATAAATAAATTTGAAAACTTTACGACACATTAATATATTTTCGGTGGTTTTTGACTGCGTCTTCTTCTGTTTTTAAGCCAATACCAGGTTGAGTGGTGGTGGGCTGGGGGAGGGAGGAGATAACAAACTTACGACGAGGCAAACTACAAATGAAAATGTTAATGCCAACCGTTCATCGTAAACATGACAATCAAGTGAAATAAACTTTCACTTGAGAATATTCAAGGCGGTGCAAAATGAGAATTTCATTTTGTTCACGAAGTTGTTGCAGTGGTTCTTCACTGTTCAGAGCTATTCTTTGGAGATGAGTGTTGGCAGAAACAATTTTCACATCATAAGTAAAAACTTTAAACGCAGAATAACTCTTGCCAACCGCTGCTTCTTTGGGCTCAAGAGGCAATTGAATAGTAGAGCGTCTCTAGAAAGACCAAGCACACAATTTATAAGACCTTGACAAATGTAGAAGGACCTCAACCAACTTAGAGTGTAGAAATTGAAGGCATCTGGCTAAGGATCGTGCAGCCACCCCGTACTGTAGCGCCATAAGAAGAAGAAGTAAAAACTTACCTGGCATTTGTCTTAAAAAGTAGACTGAACAATGTTGAGAATTGTATGGTATTTTGCTGGTACCTCCTTAAAACAATATTAAGTAGGTCAAGTAAACGTGGCTACTGCTTACAGGATACTGACTTAAACCATTCTAGATCAACAGCAGTCTATGGTGAACTCAAAAGTCAAGCTGTTTTTAGTCTTCGTCCACTTTGCCCCAACATTTTAAAGTTTTTGACATCATCTCAAAGTCTACAAATATATGCTAAATATGATTACATAATTATTTCGTCCGCATTGCAGTGGCATCTCAAAGTCTTCTCTATGAATATCGAAAATAGTCCACTAGCTAGCAGTGTAGTACGACAATTTAGGAACGAGAATAGAATATTTTCAAACTATTTACAAACCACCCTTAGTCAGTAGTTAATTAGCTGTTTGTTGGTTCAATAGGCCACGTTTACTTCATTTGGTAAGATGTTCCTCTTGCCAATCGCTATTTCTTCTGGTTTGTCTCATTCTTGGCAATTGAGTAATAGAGCCCTCTCTTGAAGGACCGAGTTGAGTCTATAAAAGGCACTGCTCATGCCAGTCTTGCTACACGGCGCGGAGACACCGCGATATGAGCCTAGACAGGCGTCTACCGATCCAACGCATACAGTGGTTGAATCAAGTAGAGTGTATGGACAACTCAGCTTCGGTCCGAATAATCTTGTCCTCAATAAATCCATTCCTAACAGAAGTACTTAAGCAAGCTTTTCCTCGATTTCGGAGGTGACCTTTTATTCATAAAATATTGCCACTACAACAGGCGGTAGCAGTGAATCGACCTTTCACAAAAGGTGTCTGACTTATTAACACCTCCGAATAAATCAGAAGACACCTTTTCGAATGATTTCCCTCAATTTGTTTGCATTTGGAATCACCGAATGGACGAACTTGATTTTGATTAAGTGCATAATTTTGTGTAATTATGCAACTTATTCGCAATCCGACGCCTGAGCACAGATTAGCATAGATACATTAATTTAATTATCGTTTTACTGGCTATATTCGATATCTCGCAGTCCTCGATTGGCCCGTGAGTTCGGAACATCAATTTTGCCACGAAATGAATAATGTCATTAATTAACTGCACATGGGTGGATACTTTTAAAGGCAATCAAAAGACGCACGTTAATGGGGCATGTTGGCTGGTTGCTTTTCAAGGCACAACCTCATCAGCATTAATTTCAACAAATGGAAATTGATTTCGTGCAATAAAAACTGAATAAAAACACAAATTAATTTGCCTAAATTTTAAATTTGTTCGTCGCTCTTACTTCAAAAGGAGTCATAAATAAAAACACCACACAGCATCGTGTTGTGCTTCGTCATTCCGATAGTGAAAAGTGTGAATATTATCAAGGTAAACTTGCCATCCGTGATCCTCAAAACGAGCGGAAAAATTTTTTACTAACTTGAACGTTTTTTAGTAGGCATTATACAAAAGTTCAACTGACGACTTATCTTTGATTCAATGGTCACCCGTCACGTTTTAGGTTCAGTCACGGAAAAAAATGTATTTCATGATTTTCAAAATTAATTATCTATTTATTTATTTTTATTATTATAAAATTATTTTTCTAAAAATTGGTCCTAAAACAGACAACTTGGCAGAACTTCACTAAAATCAAACTGCTGTCCATCTTCTTCTTCTTTGATTGACGCTACAGTCCGTGGAGTACCTGGGCCTCAATCTACATGCCTCTCCAGCCAGCACGATCTTTCGCCAGCTGCACACCAAGTTGGTTGAGGTCCTTTTCCACTATTGTGCGCCATCCCGTTCCAGGACGTCCTCTGTTGCGCTGTCCCAATGGCTCGGTATCGAGGACTCTCTTGGCCGTAGCTGTGGTGTCCATCCGCCTATATGACCTTGTCCTTTTCCATCTTCCATCTTAAGCGTTGGATCCGAAGCCGCTTGACTAGATGCGTGCTGCTCTACAGCCCGTACAGTTCGTGGTTGAATCTTCTCCTCCAGACGATTTTACTTGATTTTACTTACTTTAATTACGACTACTGAAAGACTGTCATGTTCTAAACTTAATTTTACAAAAATTCTTCCTCGAATATATTTCCACCAAAAAAAAAAACTCCATCCAAACCACGTTACGGCCTCATTGTTGATAACGAAACTACAAGACACATAACACAACCCGTGGCGGCCACACTCCCCGGAACAGTGGATCGGGCGCCAAAGCCAATATTAATTGCGAGCGCACATAACAAAATGTCATTTCATATCATAATTGATGATAACCATCTATCAAAATATCTTTGTCTCCACACGTCCCAGATGATGGTGATGATGATGATGATGAATGTGGAAAGCGCTGTTCGTGCCGTTATGCTGCCACTGGTGCCACCGCTGATGGTGCTGCTCCATTTCGTGTCTCTCTGGCACCGCTGTCATTTTATTCTCACTCTTAGAAGAAACAACAATATTATATCCAGATAAAAACAAAATGATAAAACCAGATATATTTGATACACACAAGCCTACATACGAATGTCGAATGGGTGTTGTTGTGGGGAATGTTCGGGCAGTCACAGGCGAACACACACATGTATTCAAAGAAAAAATTCATTTCACCATGTCATGACAGTTTTCTCATATTTCGCTGTCATTTCATGTTTTGCCATGTCCTATTATTTCGCTCATCAGTCAAAAGCAGTTTGGACAGCGTCAAGGTTGCAAAATGTTTTGACGAATGGGTTAGAGAGACAGTGGATGAATGGATAGATTGATGGAAACAGAGGCACATGACAATGGGAAGAGAAAAAACCAGCAACAACGTGGAAGCGATTTCAACAAAAAGAAATTGTCAGGCTGATTGACAGATCAAACGATTTTGAATTCAAGTTTCTTTTTTTTTTGCTTCCACTTGATTTGAAGGAGTTCGGAGTGGAGTGAACTTGGAAAGGGAATCAGTGACAAGTTTCCCTTCAAGGTTGGCGACGAAAATATCATGAGATCTGTTCGACCTTCAATCATCTTTAAAAGGCGGAAGCAGAACTGACGAATAAAGTTCGAGCAATGCGCTTACACAATGCCTTTGTCCCGAATAAGTGCCGCGAAAATATATCCATTACTTATCTGCGGCCGACAAGCTCATCATTAAGAGATTGCAAATGAATAAATCACTCGTAAAACGATTGAGTTCAAAGAGAATAAAAGAATAAACACACCTCAGCTGATGGCCTTTGAAAAGACACAGATAAACAAAAATCACCCATGAAACGCAAATCCATATCAATCATTCAATCAATTATAAATTAATTTAGCTTCAACTGATCACACCTCTTTCTGGTAACACCGTCATTTATTTTTCTAACCTAGCTGCATTGGCTGGCGCACAAGTATCAGCCCCGTCAAGCTATCAATCATTCGAAATTCCATTTCTTACAAAATCGATTTTTAATTAGCCACAAAAATCACCGCATATTAATCATGTGGATGTCAAGACTGCAGAAAAGCCTCAAATGTAGTCATTATACTTCGATCCGAGCCCCCCACACACATCCGAAGGCATTTAGCAATTTTTTGACGATAAATCAAGTTCCTCGTCGTTGGCTTATTATCCGATGGAGTTTACTTCATCAGTTCTGTATCGGGTGTAGTTTAATTTATTCTCTCAAATTTATTGGCAATAAATCGCACATGAGCTCTGACAGTCAATGTCAGTAAATTATGATTGCGGGGGCTTCTAAGCTTCTATTCTACGCATGGACATATCCACCGCCAATGCATTCCGACAAATGTCACTCTCTGCCTAGTGGCCTGCCACTGGGATATATCAATTTACCAAAAAAACCAAACACACACTCATATTGACCACCCACATTTTAGTTATTCAACTCAGGTCATTTTAAATGCAATTTATATTGAGAGCGTGTTGTGTGTAACGTACACATAGAGACCGATCGGGGTAGCGATCGCGTAAATTGAGTAAATTCAGATTCAATCCCTCGTCCAGAGACCCCATAGCACACACTTAAGATGTAGTGGCGCAGTGCACATTGGACTTGACATCGATTTATGGCAGCGCACAGCGCTCACATCGGGGGATAAAAATCATTGAAAAGTCACTTAAAAATGTCAAACGTTCGCGATAACTGTCAGTTAATATGACCGATTTTTGTTTGGTTGGTACGTTCAGCGAACATGTTAGGTTTAGGTGATGCATTATGCATGAGCAGATTAAATTAACTCGATCTTTGTGGACTATGTGTAGTGCATTGCATATTGACCGTAGCAATTGCAAACCAGCCACCGAGTGGCTTTAATTAATTAAATATTTATCGACGTCTCGGTATGGTGATGTTATTTTAATGCAGTCGAAATCGAATTAATGGTATTCAGTGGAGAAATCGCACAAAATACAATTTGACAGGTGACAAATGACAAGTGTCAGTGACAAACGTCACTTACATCAAATGTAAATTGGCTAAAAGATTTTGAGTGAGTAATCGAGGCGTTAGATAAGGGAATGTCATGATATTTATGCTTTGTTACGCACTGTTTTGAAAGGAAAAAAATATAATTGATTGCTAAACATGTGCATAAACAATTAAATGTCATGTCTGTAAGTAGATATTTCAATAAGATTGTGTCGAACTGAACGCTGCTCTGGTGTGATATGGAGTTTTGTTTTGTCATTTTACACGAGTAACTTTATTTTTGGTAATTTTAACACATTATTCAAGTTCATCCATCGGACGATTAAATATTCCTTATGTACCGATTCGCAACAGAATTGTTCTTTCTTAAATTCGATCTTAAGGCGTTGAAGGGCAGACTAAATATTTGCATGATGCAAACGAAATCGAGGATAATTCTCGGGATTTCCGTCAAGATCTTTTTTCGAAAATATTTTCAGTTACTTTTGATGGCATCAAACCGGATATCCGTCAGATCATAAATGGTGTTTCTCAAGGCTCCAGTGTGCTTTATCATTTTATAAATAGTCGAGCTTCACAGCATATTCCGTTAGGATCTCCAAAATAGTGATTAATGCGGTGTTGTATGCTGTCACTTGCAAAGCAATTATGCATGACAAGCACTTTCGCCGATCGTTCAATCCGACTCCATGGGATATATCACCCATAAGCTTAATTGTCTGACTCCTACACGAACGATTAAGCTCAGGATAATTAGGTGTACTTTGAAAGTTCTCGGCGACCGGCCAGTTTTACAAAATAATGTCGCAATCTATTTGTATGTTCACACAATGCATGCCCCACTAAGTCATGTATTGGCGAATCGACTTCGAAGTCAACGCGCTCCAGTGACATTTTTTATTACGCTTCGTTTTTAGGCAAAATTCTGACAGCTCATTCTCGGGATCAACATTGTATTGAAAATTGAAATTTGGTGGAAAATTCAATTTGTGAAATTATACATCGAATTATCAATTCCGGGTATAATGTTGGTGAAATACCCGGAAAAAGTATGCCAGTGCTTGTCAAGTTCTCAGAAGTGATATTTACATTACATAGAGTCGCTCAATGAAAAAAATGTGTGTGTTCTGCTAAATTGGAAGAATATGTACACATATACATATGAATGTGTAAATTTATCACTGTATTTCCCTGTACTGAGCTAGTTTTAGTCAATTTGTTTTAAAAAAACTAAAAATTTAACATTAATATCGTTTACCATTAACTTCACATTTTTGTTGAACAACAACAATTGCTTGTAAAATAATGGTTTATTTACGTTTTTTTAAAGCAGTGTTCTGCAAAAATTATCACAATTAGACTCTTGACAATCGCTTAATACAAAACTTGGACACTGATACCAGACATTTAAACAATATTTGAATTAAAAAGTTTCCTATTAAATTTCACCCTTTTAAATCACCACCACATTTCGAGAGTTAAATGTAAATTCCTATCCCTCAACGATCTGTCAGAATTTTGCCTAAGAAAGTTAGTACCGAAATATTCCGACAGAGTCATATGTCGATTGGCCAAAGGATTTTTGAGTAGGGAGTTGACAACTTAGAATTTAATTTGTGGACACACTCTTTCACTAATCATCCAACTGTCACCGTCAATTAATTCAGTAAGCCCCACATTTTCATCATGGTAAGGTACACGAACGATCAACGTCTGCAAATTTTCCACAGAAATTCGGAGTCGGTCAAAGCAACTGTAGAGTGTTAAGTCCAATTTTCGGTTGTAATTCTCGTCGTAATAGACAGGTACGACAGTACATATTCGTAGTGTTATGTAGCCTTGTCAGTGAGACAACAGGTGGGTCAAAGAATCGAAAATATTGCTGCCGTTAAGGCGACCGCAGCAAACGATCCAAATCAGTCAATTCCATTGAGCTCGTTGCCAGAATTAGGCATCCTTCAGACCACATTAAGGCGTATTTTGCGTGAGGGGCTTGGTTTACATCCATACAAGGTCTAGCTGACACAAGAATTGAAACCGATGAATTTGAAGGGGCGTACGCTTATTTCAAAAAAAAAAGTCATCAAGTCCTCAAACCCTATAGTAGTATATTTTCAGACCTTCATTGTAGGGCAAGGAAATGGATGAGTCGATCCAATGCATTTTCGTTTCATTTCATCACCCTTTGTCCAAACCTTTGTGTACAGAGTCTATCTGTTTCAATATTCGATTTGAGATTAAGCGTCATTCAAAGAATCCTATTTCTTACACACAGACGATTCAAAATATTGGGAACTTGAGTATATTGGTTGAGAATATTGCGATTCGATGAGTTTTCACTCGAGAGAATGTATAAAACAGTCAGCTCCTGCAAACAGAACATGCGGCTAGCGTACACAATTGGTGATTAAAATATTGAAATGTACTGTGGAAGCAACCTTGATATTGCTCTGGAAACTCCAACAGATTGCTGTGTCTCTTGCAGGAGTATACTAAACCCACCGACGCCTGACCTCACTGTCTTTGTCTACTCACTTGACTTTGTCTAATCATCATACATCGTCAATTGGGACATTTTCAATCAATCAACTTAAGCTTACAACTTCCCAAGATTGATGTGATATCCACCGACCACCGCAGACAAGGTCGTACAAGGTCCTTCAAACCGGCAAGAAGGCACCCATCAATTGCGCCGTTCTTGGCACTTTCGACACACTGTTTTTTCTTAAAACTTTGAAATGTGTCGTTCTGACATCCACGGACTATGTCATGTGATGGTAACACACCTCAAATGCACCTAGACAACTGGACAATCAATGATTTCTTCATAATACAGTTTTAATAATAAATCATAAATCAATTAGCAATCACTTACACATACTTTCATTAATCATTTCCTCAATCAAACAGCTCGGGGTACGTCAGTCAGTCACTTCAAAGTGAAGACCAGCAGCATTTTGAAAAGAAATAAATACAAAAACAAATTCAGAAGAAAATAAGTACAGCCCGCCTGAGAGAGCCCTCGAACCAAATTGTTGTTCATTTAAAATTGAAAGCGCGAAACAACTGCGAGGTGTATAAGAGTGAGACGCACATGAAATCCCCCACCCAACGGACAGCGCCATTCGATTCTGTTCGAGAGCACCAAAGCGTGTTACGCTTCACCACACTCACACAAAGTGAACTGTCAAAAAATAGCACCCAACGAAGACTGATGAGCTTTAAGCCGCCATCTGTTATAAGGATTGATTACCATTTTTCTTCTCAGATCTCGACGTTTTTGGCATTTCAAACAAAAGTTGCATAGTTCTTCCGTCAATTCCATTGTGTGAGTGTGTATGTGCGACCGTGTGGCAGCGGCACTAGTGATTCTTCGGAAGGAGCGTGTACGGGGGCCTAGACGGCGCGATTTGCCGAGTCGAAACGTTGACAGTGATTGATGGAAAATCATGAGTTATTATTCGTATTGACAGGAATACTTAATTATGCCCGAGTGTGGTGTGTACGTTTGCATCGAGATCTCTTGGCGTGACTTTGAAAAAGGTTAAACGGCTGTGTGTCAATTTCTCACTTTCGAAAGTTAAGTTTCAACACACGCATTAAAAAAAAAATCGAACAACTATTTTGAATTAGGCACGCTTAGCTAAATAGGAAAGTGTAGCGCTAGTGCTAAGGTAGATTAATATCTATTAAGTCGTGATAAATGTGTTGGGTGTAGAAACGTGAAAAGAATTCGACACGACGTGAGGAAGCACTTGAATAATTAAGTTTCCTGACATAACTCAGAACGGATGTGCGTTTTTTTATGGTTTGCGCATGTGGATGTGAAATTTTCTAAAGGTACTGCCAGCGGATATAAGGTCTCGCTCCATCGTGCTGAACAAACCTCGCCAAGCACACTCCCTGCGGAACTTCCGTCAGGTATTACTTCGCGTGATTTATCTAACTGGGCGGTAGTTTGTTATCTTTTCAAAGTTATTGGTCATCGAAGTGCGTCCTGGCAGAGTAATATAAATGTGACGTCTGATATGGTAATGCTTGAAGGGGATTTAATTAATTCGCAGATTTAGCTTTTGGAAAGTCGCTAAAGTTGTCTGGACCCATCGACCTGAAGGTATTTCTGATAGCGGTTGTGTTCAAGAATAGCGCTGTTGATGCTCCATTTAAAAACACTGTCTATCGCATCCAGTTTGTCAGGATGAACAATTATCTTTTCCACCAGAATAACTGCTAAATCGCATAAAAGCGGTGTATAAGTTGACACAACGACAAGTGTTGAATTGTCTCCAATAAAAACCCTGATGCAGGGGGCTTGTGTACTTAGAGCCAAACATTCCACAATTGTCAACCGAGTGGAGTTCCAACACCAATTAGATCCTTGGGAACCAACATTTGAATAAAAGTCTTTCCACAATCTTGTGCATGGAAATCCAGCATCTGTAATTCATGAAGACGCTGACGCTGGATCATCGCAAAGTTTTCAATGATCGGTGGAGGCAATGTCCTGATAATTCAGATCATGTTAAAAAATATTCAGATATCCAAAATGTTGGTAGCGCTAGGTATATACGTATGTAACTGCGTGCGTCCGATGATGTATAAAACCTGGACATTGTCAACAAACGGGAGATCGCTTGGATATAAAAGAGTAACTCGGTGTCATATTTTAATATGATCGGCTGTTTATGGATCCGTTGCTTATACCTGACAAATCTTCATCTCAACCAAGAGACCCAGAATTATAGAACTGGACTTCGTTAAAGAAGGAGGAGGAAACCAAAGAATATCTAAGCTGAGTCTTATCCCGATTATTGGTGGTTTAAGAAATAAATTCAAGCTCATTTCATGTTCGGCCGTAATGTCAACTAGAACCTCAACCATTGCACTTGAGCTACTGTTATGTATTTGGAATCCAGACTGCGTTTATAACAACAGCCGCTCATATCCTGATAATCCTGAGCGCTATTTAGCGTTTACACTACTGATCGCTTCAATGACGGTTTAGAAGTACGACACCTCTTCTTTGCCTGGCACCACAGTCCTGTGTGAACCTGCGCCTTATTAGACATTTCTCTCTAAATAACTTGACTTTGGCGCTGTTCAGTTTCGTACACGCAGCTGATAAAGGTCCAATTCTAGCTACACACGCCATCGAAGTCTAGGTCTTATCTACGAGCCGCAACCTAATCACCCAAATCGTGACAATTGGGTTCGTTTGACTAGGTCAATATTGTTGTACAGCTAGCTTCTCGTCCAAACTCCTTTGCAAGCGGACCATATATAGTTTTAAGAATTTTTCTCTCGATTCAACCCAGAATCTTTTCGTCCATCCTTTTTTGGCATTGTCCATGCGTCTACGCCATACATCGGGACTATATAGAGCCATTTCTGTTCTCCGAGACATGACTTTATTTTTCAATAGCGATTGACCAGGGTCATCCTTTGTCTTATCACCGCGGTGATGCCATTCCGCACTGTATCTGTCTATTGTGAAAGCTGAATCTATCTTTCTGATGTGAATATATTCTTCCAAGATGTCAGTGCTAGTGGACTATTTCTTGTAGACAGCATGTACTTTGTCGTACTTTGCTACTACTGCAAGCCCTATCTTAGCAACTTCCTTATCGATGCTCACAAAAGACCCACTGTCAGCCCGTTGAGTTCTTCCGATTGTGTCAATGTCATCGACGTATGCACAGATTTGTGGGAGATCGTGCCTCTGGTGTTGACAATACAAGTACCGCGCGATCTTTTCGATAATGGTGTTAAAAAATCACAGTGCGCCGCCTTGTCTAAAGCCTTTTTTAACATCATAAGTCTCGGTACGATTTTTAACGACCTGACAGAGCAACAGGCGTTTTCCGTAGTTGTCCTGCTTAAACGGATGAGTCTTGCCAAACTAGACAACGCGCTTTATATGTCGTCTCTATAAATCCATAAATAGTGTCATATGCGGCCTTAAAGTCGGTGAATAGATGGTGGGTATCGATTTGAAACACCTGGGTCTTTTCCAACATCTGCGGTAATGTGAATATTTGGTCAATAGTGGATTTCACTGGCCTGAGTCCGCACCGATATCGAACAATCAGGCTGTTAACGTGTGGTTCCGGGTATTTACACAAGTCTGCAGCAAATATCGTATATACCTTGTTCAGAGACTTAATACTGTGTTATAGGCACAGTTTAGAGTGTATCCTTTCCTTAGGATCGGTCGATCAAACGATCCATAAGGGCTACATTCATCCGACCAGATTTTACAGACGAGTTGGTTTATGCACCGTACCAAATCATCGCCAGCTGCTTTGAAAGGTTCGGCAGGAACCAGCGGTCTTGTTGGGCCAGTTTGCCGATTGCTGCCTTAGCTTCACTGAGGTCGGACGTTGGAGGTTGGAATTCTTGTCCATCATCGACTACATTGGTTAGATTAGCAGAAAGTCAAGACTCAATGATTTTCGTTCACTTTTTTGGTTCATCTTAAGTCCAGTTCACTTCGAGTTTTTTTCTTATTTACCAGAAGTCCTTGCATCTTCATAAAGGTTCATCACACAAGTTCTACTAAGTTATATTAGGCAAATACTTCCTCACTAAATTTCTTCTCAAAGTTATGCCCTTGCAATAGCATTGGGCAAAAATGACACCATATAAAAACTAAATTTGAACCACAAATGTAAAAATAAGTGAGTGTAAGCCAAACAAATATTTTAATCAGGAACTAATTACATTGGCCTACATTCGAACCGTCCCAACACGACACATGTATGTTCAATTCGTCCGTCCACAGTCGAGATATTCACCTGCCTACAATGTATTCTTGATTCAGCAGAAACAGTTGTTAAATCAATTAATTTATAATTCCTTTTTGTTGACATGAAAAAATCCGCACCAATTAGCGAAACGAAAACAACAACAAAAAGGAATATATTACATGTCATGTTACATTCAAGAAGTGTCATTTTTCCTCTCCCGTTAGGCAGACAGCAGCAAAATGAAACAAAAAAACGTGTGAGCAAAAAGACGACGAAACAACCGCAAATGAGATACACAAATGAATGAAATACGTTTGACATTTTTCTTTCGACATTCGCAAATGAACACATATCCCACTTGTCAACATTTTCATAATTAAATGTAATTAACGCAAATGCTGATTTCTCTCATAAAACACAAACTCGTCGTCGTCGCGACGACTGCTGCGATGGCAGGAAAGATGTTAGAATGTTGAATGGCAGGCGGGATGCGGGATGTCAGACGTGTATTAAAGAGACAGATAGAGGAGAAAAAGAGATCAGCTACAGCATCTTGCGCGCAAAATGCCATGATGTCGAATGCACAAAGAAACACGAGGAGCGAGGGGAGTTGGCTCCGAAGTGTATGTAATATGTATCTTGCAGCGCAAAACGTGTGTAAGATGATGTGTATAATGAACAGCTTAATGCATAAGCATGAGAGATTTGTTGAGATACATTAAACGATGATGGTCCTCTTGTTGTGGTAAAGCGTGCAAAAGTATATGAAAAGTGTAATGTGAACATGTTCCCGCCGGCCGAGTGTGGGATATGAATAAGTTTGAGGTTATTAAAGAAGATTGGACCCGTGCCACAGTGTGGCATTAAAGAGAGTTGCCTGAGAAACTATATTTGTCTGTCGTTGTCACAGTTGTAACTGTTTGCCGCGTGATTTTGTCTGATTCTTCCCGGAAGTGAGTAATGAGTCGAATGTGACGGCCAAGTTTACTGATGGGGAGGACGGGGCACTGCGAATTGAGCTTAGATTGGAAAGCGACAACCTGTCACGGTCACGTCTGTCTTTTCCATTCAACTTGGCTTACGTGCCTCTAGTAAGGTTTCGATCCTTCTAGCTTGATTCATGCTTAATGTGACAGATCGAGAGTAGGTATGATGTGCTTCATTGCAAAGTAAATCTACCAGCTTATTTAGGCCGGCACTTGGAATACTCATTCGCCCTGTTGTTTATATACAAGCTCCGTTAATTACATTCAGTTAGTAGAAGAGGACTGATATTGGACCCAGATGAAAGCATTTCCAGTTGGTCATTGCCCCACAACAGGTGACAGTTGGTGAGAATACTTGCAGTATTTCCTCCCGTTCGTACTAGTTGATAAATCTCATTTTCATCTGATGCTTCTGATGGTCGCTGCCCGTGGGTGCTGTAAGAAACTTTGATAGATGATAATGTCGTCACGGATCAACTTGGCAGCATGATAAACTTCTTAAGATGGTTTAGGTAATTTTCCTTCGGCTCCCTTTTTTCCAGGTGCAGATTATTCTTCTCCGACGTTTTAATTGGTTCCACCGGCATATGAAAGACGCATGGTTGACTCATTGTTTGTGAAGCCGGTGTCGCGCCTGTTTCTCCTTCGAACTCATTTGAAAAACGGCAGCAATGCTATGCTCCACTTTTCTCCTGGTTTTTAATTGTAATCATGCCTCATGCACTAAAACCAACATGAAAACCAGCGCCACTAGTGAAAATTACTTGTACTACACGACGCACATGGAATTTTGACAGTTTTCTGGCGGGAAGACATTTGTATTCGAATATCAATTTGTGAAAATACATATTAAATAATTAATTTCGGGTGAATTTAATGTTGGAATACCGTGCAAAAGTATACCAGTTTTGTTATAAGAGCTTGTCAAACAGCAAGTGCTGGTTTACTAGGAGTCGTTCAATGGAATGTGTGTGTATTTTCTGCTAAATTGGTACAATATGTACAAACATGTGTGTACAAATGTTTAAATTTCCCACTGCTCCGTGCTGAGTTAGTTTAGTTTGTTCAACAAAATTTCAAAATTTTTCATTTAATTTCATTTCGAAATTTCAACGCAAATTCCTATTTCCTAACAAACTGTCAACATTTCATGTGTGTCGTTTAGTACCATAAATGTCCGCCAGAATTTTGCTGGCACAGGTTAAAAAGGTCCCCTGTCAACCAGCCTACCGAAGTTGTCTATAAAAGCAGAGATGCCACGGAAAGGTGTCGTGTGTCAGTGTCGTATGTCAGAGTCAAATTAGTGCTAAACAGGACTGATACATCTGATCGTTTCAAATTGATTTTCACACCAGCTTATAAAATACATCAAACATCACTCCACATTGCTTCAAGCCTAAAACGTTGGTTAAGGTATTACAGATGGCCCTCTAGACAGCGGCTACTTTCCCGGTCGAGTTTTCTCCGCACTTGTGGGATCTTAAACCCTTCTGGTTCACCTTGTCCTTAGTGTGTAGTTCGAATTAAGCCTTACTACCCCATGTATTCAAACCCCTCATAACTTCAAAATAGTTTTCCTCCTGCAAAAGCATTCAAAGAAAGCAAACGAAGGTAACCAAATTTGCCCACCCTACTGTTGTATTCACACATGCAAATTCACACACAGATCTTCAGATGACTGTTTTGTGTATGCTCTGTTCCACACGTTCATGTTAATTTTGTTTCGCTTTTCTTTTTCTTTGTGCATATTTATCCGCACAGTTCTGTTTTTTTTTTTTGGTTTTCTGCTCTCCTTAAACGAGATGTGTAGCGCGTTGAAAGAGATCGCTTCGATGATAATTTAGAGGCGTTCAAGCACCATGCACCGACATCACTTTCGAATAAATGGATGACTGCAGAATGTGTCCGCCAGTCACTTCATGAATGTTGTATGGCGGATGGCGGGAAAAATTGCATTAGAGCGACGGAAATACGAGTGAAAACTCCCTTTGATACACACCTGTGCGCCGTGGCCGTGGCGTTGTACCCGCAAGGCGATGTAGTGCCGTAATTTCTACTCGCAAAAGCAGTTGTATTTGAAATTTTCATTTCATTTCCCTTCCACACATTTACCCACAGCGATGGGATTATAAATCGCGTGACAGTAATCTATTCATTAATGTCTCATCACATTTGCGTTTTTCATTTATTTCATTCGCGCGAGCGCTTCCGACCCGCGTCGCCAAAAAAAAAAGCAGAAAGGAAGGCGAAAGCAAACGGGAACGATAGAGAGAGAGGGTAAAAGGAAACGACAGGTTGTGAAAAGTGTGCTGGTTTTTCATTTGCATTTTCCACCTTTCTTGTCATCTCACTCTTCTGTCTGAGGCCCATTCCACGTCATTTCCTCCTGTCAGTGTTTGCTGATGTTGCGTTATAAGGATTTGGACAACAAGGTGATTGGTGGCATTCGCCGACGTGTCTGTCCGAACTGCACCTTTGACTTGAATGCAAGTGTTCTTCCGACAGACAAGTGTCAGGGTCTCTGTTATCTAATTTTGCCATTTTGCTTTTGTGTCGTGCCATGGTGTCGTTGTTGACGTCGTTGCCTCCTATTTGACTTTGACACGACGCGATGGTGTTTGGAAGGCAACAAAGGAAAGTGATATGAAAATAGAAATGAATGACAGCACAATGTGATGGGAGTCAGGATTGATTGGGGAACGTTGGCGTGTGTGTGGGGTCGGGCGGGGCTAGGCGACGGAATAAATTAAACGTGATAGGTATTCTCCGATGGTGGATGAAAATTAATATCATTTTAAGTTTCCCATCACTACTTGAGAGAAAAAAATGGAATATGCACAACGAATGACCTATCCGATCCATCGGAGAGAACGGCCATGATTTGAAGGAAGCAAGTATTGACTTGTAACATTTTGTGTTCGATTTGAGAAAGAAAGATGCACAGACTTATGGTTTTGGGTACGTGAGGCTCGGAAAATTCGCTTCATTCTTCCAGAATGTTGTGCGACCGATGTTGACTGTTCTTATAAGTCACTTGTTCTTGTCGGAGAAGTCTTACGAAACTAGAAGGTCTCCTCTCTTCCCCATGCGATCTGATACCGGAGAAGTTCCACTCGGAAGGAATGTATTTAGATAATGCCAGCATAGGAGCTGTTTCAAAATGAGGTCCTTGGTGTCCTTGTGGAACTCAAAGTGAAGACTGCTACTTGGGTAGAGTGATGGACAAATACCCCATTTATTGCATTCGTCAGGTTGTTCTGTAATATCATAGTATTCCGGCAATTACACTAGGTGGAAACTAAACTACTCGGTCATCTCGTTAAAAGTGGTAGAATGCAAAGGCTATGCTCAAAACAAGTTTTGTTTTTCTTTTTTTTCTTTAAAACACATTCACTCGCTGTCTGTACTGACTCCCTGTCCAGAAATTACAATACAAACATAATCCCCCAGACAACACACCACGTCGAATAGCACCTTCACGCAACAATGCGATTTGATTCGTTCCATTCTTCTCCCTAATGCATGAACGTCGTGACTGTCATTATACCGGCCACCATCATCACCATCATCATCATAGTCATCAGAGCTGCCCCTTAGGTGTTGAAACGCTTCTCTCTACACATGTGTGTCCACATTCGATTTGTCACCCATGCGAGGCAAAACTAACTTGTAATGTCAATAGACCGCTGCAAATGGAGAGTCTTATGATTAGCGCGGTCATAATAAAATGGGTGCTAATGATCCCTCTGTTTGAAGGCACCTCGGAATGTTATTATCGTCGCCGTGGGTTGAAGATATAAAGCATACGAGTTCAGTCAGCTCTATCGCACACACCAACATACGTCTTATATCCAAACACTCTGGTCTGAGATGTGCTTGAGGGACCTGCAATGGAACACGTCCCACCAAGCGCGCATTGTAAATTAGCTTTAATAGGATTTCGAAATTGCTGTTAATTGTTGGTAACAACACAACTGATGTCTGTTTGATCGGCTGAGTTCGTTCCGCCAAGCGGACAGTGGATGACAAGAGTTCGGAAAATGATTTCCCTTCAATTAGCATCATTTGTTGGCCATATTGGACATGTGTACTCTTGAGATTAGCAGCTGACCAGTTGTGTGCTCATCTGCTGGGGCTTGGGTTTTCTTTTATGGCAAATATTTGTTAATTAGCTGCTTTAGCAGTTTTTATCTCTGTTCGATGTTTCTGTTTGCTTAAGTGTTCTATTGAAAGCAGTCAAATCACCGTGCAGACAATAACACATGGCCTTAAGTGGCAGCCACTTCTGATGTTTCGTGACATGACAAGACTGTAGTCGTGAAGTACTCACCGAGTAATTTTAACGGACAATTATGATGGGATCGTGACAGAGTAGGGGTGCACAGAAGAGGGAGGTCTGGTGGTCGTAAAGAAGACTTTGAATATCGTCTGGTTGCTTATTTTCGCATTCCGTGTCTGGCTTTCACTGCCACACACGTTGTACATGCATTCGTATGATAATTGGTTGCGGAATTTAATTTACATCTGAATGTGAGATATGGTTTTATGATTTTTTTAGGCGGCTGTTGATGAACGATTTGTTGTTGTTTTCGTTCCAATAAATAAGAGTCACGCTTCTAAAATGTGCCATAGCCAGTTAGCAGTATCTTGTTGACAAATACGTTGGCCCGTCAGGTGCTTCCGTAGAAATGCCTGAGGTTAAATAAACGTAGACATTGGTAAGAGTTTATTCATCCCTGAATGCAGTGACATAAGCCACTCGGCCGACTTGACATCGGTCCGAAGTGTCAGTTGACTTCGAGCATGTACGACACCGTAACGTACACAGCTCAAGTGGCACATACAAGTTGAAAGGGACATCAAACAAAGCAAAAGATATAGCTTGAGGGTATTTTTTTGTCTCGGCTAAGGCCCACACTAGACTTAAGTCTTTTATTGGCATCTGTCGATCTAATGCCTAAACGACCCGCGTCCACAACTGTGTCGGTACACAGAAATTTTAGCAAGGTTTCTTGCCAGACGTCCCAGAGCTCTAGCTGCACAGCTGTCCATAACTAGAATCGCAGTCCATTTCGGCATCGTTTCCCTAAATGTGTTCACTTCAAATGCGAAAAGCACTTGAATAACCAAATTCAAGTCGCACTTGACTTGGCGCACCGAACAAGATCAAATATATTCATCTGAAAAGTCAAGTTATTTCCAAGTACAGAGAAAACGAAAACACTCTAAATCCTCCGAAATATGAAAACGCTCTCGAGTACATGTTCGCGATTAGTAACTGTAGCAATGCAGGCCATAACTCGTGCCACGCAGGACTTAACGAGGATGCAAACGAACCCAATCCCCGAAGTAAAAGAAAGGACCGCATTATTAAAACTCGTATAAAAAGGCGGACGATAGAATACACTCGTTCATATCTGGGTACGTGCTGCTTTTCCAAAATAGGAAAAAATGATAAACGTCGTTAAATTTCCATAAACGAGGTGAAGTCTTGCCCGCCAAAGCACTTTTATCCTGCAATTTATTCAGTTTTTCTTTCTCCATTTCACCCTCCGGCGCGATATCTGCATTATCCTTTGCATTGAATTCATTTGAGATAAATTTTACTGCACGCCATGAATGCGGTGTTAATACAGACGTGCACACAAATCTCATTTTTATTACACTTAAAAGGAAAATCCACCTCGTTGCCTCGCCACCAGCGTACACAACCACCCCGCGCCCATACATAAATGTATCCACAATAAGGGTCTTAATTTGGTCCTGCCATTGCTCCTTGCATTCCAGATAAACGATGTTTATGAATGTTTTAAAGTTTGAAAAAAATAAATGTACATGAAGATGAGCGAAATAAACCAGTAAACGACTCCCTTCTCAGTGGTCATCTTATCGTGCAAAAATACGTATAAAAACCCCGTCCATCGCCCTTTATTGGACTCCTTTGAAAATCGTCGTTACTTCCTTATCAGCTCCTTTAGGCGCATCCAGGACATTAGACAAAGGGTGAGTGCTCTTCATTCTCTTCACACGCAAATAAAAAAAAAACACCGTGACGCACTTAAACCAACCAATGCCATCACTACCCCGCACTCGCAGAAATGTAACAACTTGGAGGCATAATTTTATGTATCTGTATGTAGGGCCTTAGCTCGTTTTCGGAGCTTTTTATTGCGCCCAGATAGCAATTTATGATTCTGCTAATGTGTTTTTATGATTTTTATGTGTGGCATTGTGGCGCGGACGCAGGATGCACGGAATGATAAAGTTTGTCCCCCACCCTCCCCAGCCCACTTACCGATCTCACTTGCCGCTGCTATTTTGTTTTATGGCAGCGGGTAATTTATGAAGCCATAATTTTTTCGCAAAACGAATTTGTTGGTTTTATTGTGTGCTGAGCGCGGGGGGTGATTTCAGTCAATGTGTGTTGTCTCTGCGTGTGCCTGTGTGTGGGGCACAAAAATCGTAAATTTCAGTGCTGTGCCATTGGGAGGAGATGGCGAATAAGAGGATTTAAATTGTCGTAAAATGTTTGTGACTTGCCTTCCAGAAATTGTTTGTGCATATTTTTGGTTGTGATTTGCGTGTATTATTTTATTCGTGTGAGAGAGAACGTGCACTCACATATTTGGGACTTTTTTTTTTCAGTTTTTACTGTTGGTCATGAAATTAATTGGGACTGTTAATGATCGCCACCCTACAATGCTGCGTTTTATGGACAGTTCAAGTTTTTTTGTTTTTGTCATAAGTTGTCGTGTTTGGAAGACAAACGATATGATAATTCAAGGATAAAGTTTATTCAATGTGGTGACCTTAACAAGTGGAATTTCACATTAGACGAAAGCGTTTGCAGTCGAACCAGGTTTGGCAATTATTTTTAGTTTTAGTAGTTTTCACAAAAATCACGGCTCGCGTTGTCAAGGCAGTGGTTTATAAATGAGTTTGTCGGGAAGTCTGAAGGTTATGTGAGCGTAAATGTGTTTTATGGAGGTGGGAATAGTCGTTTCAGCGTTTGCAGTGGAAATGATTGACGAAAACAAAGCAACACGTTGTGACATCCCTTTTCTTGTGTATCGATTTGAAAGCAACAAAGATCTGGTCTTTCTCGAGATGCGACTTATCTGTGGATCTGATGCAAGACTGCAGCCGATAGACACAAGCTCGCCATCGGTAAATTGTTTTAACACTTAGTTATCACTTCGAGAAGAAATCAAAGTCCGCTAGAACAAAATGGAGCCCAATCTTTCAGGAAGTTCTCAAAAATGAATGAGAGTGTATATACCAACCACAGCTTGGATAACCGCATTCTCTTGGTTTTTAGAGTTAATTTGAATCGACGGGATCTCCAAGGTTGTGATATGACATCTTCATCTGGATGTGGGGGAATTCCTGCATTGTTACGCTTTAAATAAGGCATTATCAGGAACACTGAAAGTTACGATTGTGCAACCCATACCCAAACGATAGAAATATACTTAAAATCATTGCTACTTTTCGTTGGCAAGTGTAGTTGATCAGTAGACGGTTGATCAACTGAAATGATTACAAACATATATCCGATTCCGATTATGGTATTCAGGTGCAAAGTAGGGTATGAGACCTCAATAAAACAAATGATTTAGCCAGAAATAACATTTGACATCAAGCTCACGAACAGTGTTACTAAAGGACTTTAATCATCACTTTTAGTGTTGACTCTTTTTTTCAAGAACAAAATTACCTAAACATCAAGTCTGACCTTAATTTTCACCATTTCATCATTTTCATACGTTTGCAAAGTGTGAGCTACGGCTTATCTTATTTCCTGAACGCTTTTATTTATAGCCGGAGAACATACTTGATTCTTTGTTCACATATAGGGAGGCGTTGTGTTATCAATAACTTTTGTTGTGACTCAGATATCTGCAAATGACTCTTTTTTAAAACTTTTGGGACTCGAATAACTTACCCTGTGGTAACACTGCTCATTGTCGGACTGGATGTCTGACAGGCAAACGTTGGATGATCCTCTGCTTATTTTCACAGATGGATCGAAGACAAACGAAGGCGTGGGTGAGGGTGTCTACTCCCTACTCACAAATCTCAACATTGCTATCTCCGTAAAGCTCCTTGATTACTGTAGTGTTTTTCAGGCCGAAGCCAAAGCGATTAAAGAGGCTCTGTCATGGCTCAAAAACAACGTAATATCAAAAAGGGATATCACCATCTGTTCTGATAGTCACTCCTCTATAAAATCCCTGGACAATGTCATGTTTTACTCAAAAACATTCCTTAATTGCAGGCAGTCTTTTAAGGAGATGGCTGAGCATTTTAACATTCACCTCATGTGGGTGCCGGGAAACTGTGACATACCAGGAAAAGCCGATGAACTCGCCAGGTGTGGTACAACCTCATCCCTATCAATAGCAGAGGTACCACCTTCCATGCCGGTAGCTACAGCCTACCATCTTCTTAAGATTCACACAATTTAAACCGCTAATGACAAATGGCTAGAAGGCACCACCTGCATTAAAACAAAAGAAATCTGGCCAACTAATGAGTAATCTAAAACGGTCACTCGGTCTACTTTGACTCAGTAAGCACACATTAAGGACCCTCAATGGAGTCATAACCGGGCACTGTGCAATTGGCACCCACGCTCGCAAGATGGGTGCCCCATATAATGATTTCTGCAGAAGATGCATGGATGAAGAGGAGGGAGAAAACAATCATCACCTACTCTGCTTCTGTAGTGCTCTGGCTAGTCGTAGGTTCCTACACCTAGGGGTTTACAACATCAGCGCTGGCAATGAGCTAAACAGTGCCAGCACTGGCCAATGCAATAAATCGCTTCACTTGAAGCACCAACTGGTTCCAGTGTTAGGAGAAGTCAATCAGCATGGTATCACAATGGGCCTACTCTGTACGAAGTATGACTGCCCTTAGCAGCCAGCCACTAAAATCTAACCTAACCTAACCTAACCTAACACTGTAAATCGCTACCCCTACCGCATGGGCCCTACGGCCGTGTGTGACTTCGATTGGTTCATGCGAAAATGCGGCGACGACGAAAGTCGGAAAGTACTTTCCGGTAGGCATCGGAGAATACGAAAAAGAAATGACGAACGTTCTCACTTCTTGGAGGTAACCTCCATGTTCATCCGCTGCCGCATTGGACTGTTATTTGTTCGTCCTTATTTCATATGCGGCCGTTTAATATTCACAATATGAAATCTTTACAAACATTAACACAAGACCCTTAAAGAACTGTGAAACGATGTAAAGTATACATTTTTCTGTTTTTCACAGTGTACTACACACTGTACATTAAATTGACCACACTCTTGCTGTTAAAACAGCATTGTAGTCATGTTCATTGGGGCTCTCAATAAATTTCTTTCCAATAAGGGCCTATCATCAACATATTTAGATTCCCATAAAAACAGAAGTCATAAAACCTACAAAACGAGCACCCGCTATCAAATTTCAAAGCTGTAGATATTCATGACTTGCTCAGCGAACAATTTAGCATCAGGCCTAGTAACTCGTTAACTGGCGCAACAGTTAAGTTCCGCCTAATGAAGCTATTAAATTGTTTCCATCATTAGTTTTCAATATGCCAGAACCCTAACCCATGATGTATTTCGTTTGGCATTCTTCGACTTGTGCATCCGTTTAGCCAGGAGACTGATATACATTTAATCACCAGAAAACAAGTCACACCACGTTTCAAATCACTAAATCAGGCCTGCTTAAACATGCCACCTCTCGAGAGATACGAGTTCTTTAATTGCCAATATAAAATCTTACCCCATAAGTATTCCCCGAGTGACTCCCCCAACCGAGGCGAGGGCTAACCGATTCAGCAGTGCTTCAACAAAACATTTCCATAATTTCTTCATCAAGTCTGGCAATAAAATAAAAACAAACAAAAAGGAATACAACATCGGAACGTCTAATGATGGCTAATGACCGGCGATATATTTTGGACAGTTCTCGCATTTAAAGCCGTCGACAGCCGTCCGCCTTTTGTTTTAATTTACAATTTTAAAGCTCCAATGTGAAACGACTTACAAGTTTGCAATCGTCAGCACCCCATTAAGTATCTTGAGTCCTGCTACACGAGTATTCTTTTCACTGTGTGTTTGTTGCCTTGTGCGACTGACTGAAGACGCCTCGGAAAGTGATTGCATAAATTTTGCAATTTGTTTTGGGGATCGCAAGGGAACGAACTAAACACACAAAAAAAAGATCACAAGAAAGGGAAATGAAAAAGCTTAATACGAAACTCGTACCACCAGAACAAGAGGACTAGATGGTTTATTTATTCGCACATCCTGACCCATAATTTATTGAAAATGGCACATTAATGTGACAGCCTTAACGGCAATAGGATGTGGCCACACCGACAACGACGACAACCGCCACCCTTCGCGAGGAGAAGATGTAATAAAATCTTTAACTAGTACATTACCGCACAACGTTGACGCAGCTACAGCAAATGACATTATAAACGGGGTGAAGTTGTTAATTTTTTATTGTTGAATAAAAACAAATAGCTCGTTTTGTTCAGGTTAAATGCAATGAGTTGGAAGAGAAAGAAATAAACACTGAACGATTTTTGATATTTCGCCATTAAGGACGTTTGGTGGTGGATGCAGATGAGACACACAAGCAGATAAGCTTTGTGTAAACTTCATAAAACATCGTCCACCTTTTCATGGATACTTACGCGGGTTATTACTCGTGATTTTTGCACATCGCGTGAGAAGGCGAACAGAGTTCTTAAGCCGGTTTAAGGACAGAGTGTTCCTAATGTGATGAAGGAACTAAAAGGGATGTCAGTTGGCTGATGAACGAACATTGCTTCGTCTTTTTTTACTTTTAAAGTGAATTAAATTTTAAAAATCGGAACTATTTCAGGACAACGGTTGCGTATTAGTCACTTGCGGATATCCAGAACTGTTATTATACTTATCCAATCCACTCCCTCGCTGATGACAAAACCTTCAACTTTTCATATTCGTTCCAAGACACACTACCCTGCTCTTCGGACGTATTATTTGCAAGGCAGTGAATATTCGCCAAAAATGCTGCGAAATGTTTAGGTTTCCTTAATCGATGAAAGAAATATATCATCCTCTCTGATTTAGCTTCAGTTTACTAGGCGTACGTGCTATACATGCTGTTGTACGTGCTATTGTTCTCTCATAAGTGGAAGACACCTACAATTGTATGCCGACTCTGAACGGCCGCACAGAGCTGGAATCGAACCTGAGAGGTCGAGGTTTGGGTCGACGCACATACCAATAACGCCACGGGCCACCATTAGCCACCATTAATGTACAATATTCAGTTAGCATACGCGATCGCAGCTTGATTAGCCGATCGCAGTGACACGTCAATGGCATTTGTTAACTTTCCGATGGAAGAGCTCATGTTTGCCACTGGGCAACTGGACTAACTTACATTCAGCAGCTATAACTTCGTAGTCAAGAGTCTTTTCTACATCAGCTCCAGATTAAATATTGCAGACATCATAAACGATCATCACTTTCCTTTCATATATTTTTCCCAGTGTGCCAACCAGACGATGTTACGGATCACTGGCTGAAAAAGCGAAACAATTATCAGCTGATATTTTGGTGGACAGATGACACATTAAAGCTGGTGTTAGCGAGAAACTGAATACTGAAATTTGCGGCATGAAGGAAATAAAAATCCTAGTACACGCAACAAAAAAAAAAGTTTGGCAATGCACGATAAACTGCAGAAGAGTAATTTCGTTATCACCACAATGTTCTATGGGTTGCTTGTGTTCAGTGTATTCAGTGGACACAAGGCACGTGTTATAATCACTTCAGTATTTCCTTGTGTTGAATATATTTTATCCGCGTTTCGACCAATAATGGAATACAAGCAATGCCTAACCGAAGCTGAGGTGAGCCTGCATGACAATGCAACAGTGGTCGCCTTCTTTTAAGTTCCCATACACAAGAGGAAAAGGACCTCAACCCAGTTGGGATGGAACTTGACAACTATAACGCTGGACATATTGCTTGAACCCGGAATCCACGGCGGACTACAGCGCCGTTCAAAGGAGAGTTCATCACTCACAAACAGACGAATGAAAAGCCACTAGACGCGAAATATCACCTTACATGCGCATTCCCGTACATCCAATTGAAGTTTGCCCTAATCTATTTCTTAATTGCATTTCTCGAAACAGTGACTCCTTGTGGAATGTAAACAGGCGTCCAATGTTTACATTTGGCCGCGCTCAAGTGTATCTTTTCCGGCACACTTTTCACTGTCAAGTGCAAAAGTAAATTGTACACACGTCTCTCTTTAACAAATAGCCTGCTCAACTTCAAATGTGCCCCGACTTCAGAGCTCTCAATCACTTTGTTTACACACTTCATTATTGTAACCCTTCACACAAATTCATAGCGCACAAGATAATTACATTTGATCAGTTTCATAAGAATAAGGTTGGCTACGTTTTAAATGGCTCTTGGGGAACCGAATTCTCGAATCATGGCACTTAATATTTCACACTCCTTTCAAGCTACTCTTCTTGTTGAAACGTTTTTTTGTTGTTGTCCGTTCCGTCTTCTTCTCGACTTTTGCCTCTTCAATTTGTAGTGTGTACGTGTGCATGTGTGTCAGACGGCAGTGATTGTTGAGAGAGATACAAGTGAACACTTATGAATCATTCATTGAAAGCAGACAACAAAGTCATCATTTGTTTTGACTCATTTGTTGAAACTACAACTCCTCTGAGGCGTACACACATTGCAATGATGTAACGTGTGCCGGCTTGTGCATTAGAACACACACAGTTCGCCTGAAGATTTTTGCCAAGATGTAATCTCATTTCTACGACTGATTGCAGCTGAAGCAGAACCCTTTACACCCTGGCTGTAGTCCCAGAGTATAAGTGCTCGGCACTTGCTCCATCAACTCCATCAACTCCATCAAAATTTCAAGTACGAGTAACTGAAGTATTAAATCTACCTATGTACAGACGTACAACACAGCTTTGAACATTTGTTTACGACCAGTGCATGCCCCCCTTATTTCCTTTTGACGCTATTTTCGAATTCACTTTGAAGTGTGAAATTTGTGCTTTAAGCATCTGGCACTTAACACCTCGAATAGATACTTTGACATGCTCGTCGGTGCGTCTCAAGTGCGTTTTATATGAGTGCCTCAAAGACTGGCCTGGGATATCTTGAATGTGTCACCTTGAGTGTGTGAGCATTTGCTCACTACAAAGGCGTATCCACCAACCACGTCGAGAATGATATACAGCTGAAATTTGAAACTGACAGAAAAATGAAATTTTCTTTTATCCGGCTATCTATCCATCAGTTGTCCGCATAACCAAAGGCACACACGCACTGCCGTGCACAAATATGCTGATGTCAGATGAACAAAAAGAAAACACATTAAATCGTTCATCGTCGGAAAGCCGATGATGACGATGATTGATTGAGACCATCCACATGACATGTCACACTTCACAAGACAGCGCTTCGTTTCGGTTGCTGTTTCATCGCGTCAATGCCGAGCGAACGTATCTGATTGACAAACACACAACGACTGCATGATTTTCCTAGATGACTCATGGCAATTATAATTAATAGAAATAATGTAACATGGACAATTGAAGACATCAAGCTGTCAGCGGCACGGTGAGTGAATCGAGTGCGAATTCACAGCGACATCAATGCAATTAGCATAAATTAACTTAATGTGTCTGACGGTTAATTGAGAGTTTATTCATCTACAGCCACCAGAGGCGTGCTTATCTTTCGTAGACCATGAAAAGATCGACAGGTGGCTGTGTAGAAGCGTTTTGCTTTTCAGTCTAAATGTGACACTTATGTAGTTGCTGTTGATTGTTGTACCTCTTATGTGTCACTCCATTGTATGCAGTGTCATACGTTTAGATCTTTCAACAACATCGCAAATGAGAATTTCGCAAATGCTAGTCGTGAGTCTGTGCAAGATCTGCAACTTGTCATGTGAGACACAATTAGATCTGCCATCAAAGGATGGGTCATTTTCTGATTAATTGGTGCATATAGTCTGTCTTGTTGTTTGGTTACTTCAGTCAAGTCGTTCTGTTGTGATTAAAAGCAAAATAGTCGGGTAACGCTTCATGGAATACTTCACCTATCTCTTTGCAAGCTATAAAAATCTATAGTATTGGATCGGTTCTTAAGATATTCTTGCAGTACGTTAGGATCAATCAGGAATCTGTTGGAGTCTATATCTCCCACACACGCCGTTGCATCGTCGCCCGAGTTGTGTTTGACTTCATACTGTCTTAATTAATTCAATTGGGTTATGTTTTTAATTCAACTTGGGTCAGATCCTAAGTAGACATTGGGACCAGGAAAAGTCGCTTAAAAGGTTAAATATCACTTCAATGTATTGGCAGTTATTAAAGATGTGAAAGCAACCACAGATTCTCACGTCAACTCTCGAAAATAAACAGGAGGACACTACCTCCACAACAGATTTAAAACATCGGTACCAATCCTATTTCAAACTCAAATCTATGCCTGTTTTTGTGCTTTTTAAAGTTAGTGATTCGAAATTGAAACTCTTTCGCCAGAGGCACCCGAGTTTGGAACCGAGCTCACTGAGTTGAATGGGACAAGTCTAGTTTTAGATAGTTCGAAGAATTCCAATTTGAATTCGATTCCCTTCTAACCAACCCACAGTCCTTTCCACATACATACGTTGAACTACAAACGAATCTCATTTATCATCAATTTTGCTACAGCCTTCCATTTCACTGTGTTATTGTTGCAAATAAAATGTCAGTTGGCATTTTCAACGCCTTGCTGATATTGATTTCGAACTTTGACATTTGACTGCCAAGGAACGGAACTCGACGTTCCTTCTCTTAACCATAATGGTCTCCCCTCGTCAGACAAAGTAGCCCCACAATTCACAGAAGCCAACATGAGCAATGTCGGGAGGTGGAGAGACGGAGAACGGCGATTGGGGAGAGAGGAAGTCTATTAAGTTTTGTGATAAACGATTCCCGCATTGTCGGTGCGGAAGCACTTTGAAAATGAAAATTGTTCGACATTAATTTTCCAGGTCTGCCCCTCTCGGCAGTGCCATCCAAAAGCTTACACTTTATGTCATCGGCTATGACCTGAGACAGCGGCAAAACAGACTGCACTGCATAGTACTTTCGTAGTGGCATTTTCCGGTTAGGTGCTGCAAGTGCACCGGAACTTGGTCGTTTCGTGTCGGCTTTTTGTGCATTTATGAAACATTTATGTCTCGGTGGAGTTACGTTCTTTTAAATGAACAGTAAATCGTTAAAAACAGCGGTGCTTTTCCATTACGACTTAATTCAATGTGCGATTTATGGTCGTTATTACCTTAACAACTCCGGCCAAAGACGTCAGCTAGTTGGTTTGAACTGGTCGGGGTTTCTGGACAGAGTGCTGGTACGATTCATAAATTACACCATTGACCAGACCCATAAATAACCGAGTGCTGTATATTCACCTCAAAAATGTTCTTCTATCTGTTCTGTTTTGCGCTGTACTCTTCGATGAGTAATTGAGTGTCATAATTGAACTTGTTTATGGCGTATTCTAGAAATATGATTGCGGTTTGATTACTGCACGGTCAGTTAGTCATCTGATGACGGCGAGAAATGAAAATGCGGAGTTTGTGTTTCAGCAGTGACTACAATAAAAGCGCCACACAATGACGACAAGTAATAACATGTGAAGAACAGACGATCGTTGGCGCAGCTTCGAACTGTCATTGAGGACAATGAAAATTTATTGGTAATACATGGTGTGGCCTTTCAATTAGACGCCTGTTGACGTAGTCGTTGTCGGTGGCAAATCTGCGGAAGACATGAAATTAACGTAAAAGTGAAAAGTTAATTACTGGACTTTCCCGCTGAGTCTGGGAGCACTGATTGAAACGGTCACTTGAAGTAATTTATTAGATGTCATTTTGGGGATATTTCTATTTTGGTGCAATCGTTGAGATTGATTTGGAATTTGTAAAACTAAATCGCTGACATTTCTACTGACAGCTTTTCCGAGTGACATTATTTTGACCAGAGTGTGATACGGCGGTGCTCACACGTCCGCTGATTAAATGCGATAAGAGAAATCAGTTACCGCTAGTTGTTCAAATATATTGGTTATCTATTATAAAATAAAAAAAAAAACACTTCATCAAATTGCAAACAAATGGGTGGACTGTGGAGCAAGGCCGTTTAAGACAATGGAAAGGAATGAGATTCAGAGAGGAGAAATTAAGAAGCGTGAGTTATGTCCTTAGAGGAATGAAAGCAAAATAGAATGAAACACTTTAGTTAACAAACTTTAATTCACAATTCTCTCTTTATTCATTTATTTCTTTTTATTTGCAATATGGTGTGACCACTCTCACAGCTTCTTCATCTGACGCGTTGTTCCTTCCTCGTCTCGAAAGATCCAACGGTAACGTCTCGTGGCTTAAGAAGAATTTGGTTTAAGAATTTTATAAGCCCTCAGCCGATTGGCTATAGACTTGTTTACAAGCCGTCTTTGGCTTGGCTATGGTAAGTCGCTATCCTGCGTAAAGCTATGCAGCCTGAATAAATACTGGGTTCCGTGACAGGGTGGCATGTAACTTGTGCATTGGGCTGAATTTGGAAGATATTCAAGTTTTGAGATCTCTTCTAGGCTAGTGTTTTCGACGTATAGGTTATATGACAAGTCAATCACTGCATACATAGAGCGAACAAAGCAGAACCAGTCACTTCTACTAGAACTGTATGTATGGGTGGCGCTAAAACCCCTTAAAATGCCAGGACCTAGCTTCTCAGCAACCACTTGTGCTGTATGTGCTGTATGTGCTGCTTTTTCCTCTTGTGGAAGGGATCTACAGTATCTTATGCCGACTCTGAACGATCAAGTTTGAGAAGCTTTTTCTTGGCAGAAGAACTCTATGGGCATTGCTAGTGACTCGAAAGACATGGGGTCGTGAAAATTGTTTGTCGTACAGACCAGAGGTCAAAGTACATTACTACGACTCCCCGGGCCTTTATTATCAAATATGTGAATGTGTGAGTGAGTAGAAACTGCATTTGTTTTAGCAGATCAAGGATGAAGTGGTCCTAACATACAACTTGGCTCCTATCAGTTATCACCGTCGCAAACTGCTTACATATGCTCACTGTTGTATTAAAGGGATGCTTTGGATTTACTCCTTTCTCAAAATGACGGTGAGCTGCACGCGCATCATCTAATGGGATGCTCTCTCAAAAGATCAGAGACATACATAAGAAGATTTTAAAAATGTCTTCCACATCACTAAAGGTTGTTTTGCAAGTCCATTTGGCCAAGTTGTTTTTTGTGGTTTGCACTTCACCCACCTTCTGTTTTCTTTAACTTGATTTCTTTCAAACTACACTTTGCCCAAATGCTTGCTTTCTTGGAAAAGATCGTGTCCATTGGTTTAATTTGTGGGACGAAGAATATACTTGACCTCCTCCAAAAAGTGCATCCGTTTTCTCGTAGAAGCCTCTCTTTACACAGTCCTTGTGATGATATTTAGCTGAAAATCTTCCTTTGTATGTTCATCCGACAGCAGGGGATTTCTTCCAAATGAAAAGTGCCGTCATACACACACTTTGCATATGCATGTATTGTGATTGTCAAAATGTATTTATGCAGGCTAATGCTTGCGCTTACCTGACCATGTCCATCACGCTTTAAGACCCTTTCATCAACTCAGTAGGTGCACATACCGATGTCTAAGTACAAGCGTAGACTCATGGGTTTACTCAGAAATATACATTTCATCAGCATTTCCTAAAATCTCTACGACAAGATGTCCAAATATTTGATTATTTGATTTAATCTTACAAAGGTTGCAAATATAAAACCGTCACATATTTTTGGCCTATTAATAACTTAACTTGATTTACACCGAATTATGAAATATATAGTTTTTCCTGCGTATTTTAGTGACTTTTGCGTGAGTTTAATATTCTTCTTTTAAATAAAGCGCTCTTTTTTTAAATAAATGATATTTCTTCACACGATGTTATCATTTTTGACGTTTCGGTGACATTTACGTTCGTTCCTGTTTAACAAATCATCAAGAATGAACTTCCTATCATATTATATTTGTGTTTTTGAATTATTATCTGAGTCCAGAAATCGTGAGACGCTACTTATTTTCTATTTAGTAGAAACAAGCCGGCAGTGATGTTTACATATGTACGAGGCTAGATCAATAAGTAGCCATAAATGAGTGGCGTTGCTGCGGGAAACAACGTCAAACGACTTTACATTACATTTCACACAAGCAATAGGCTTATTTGGGAAGACTCGCAAGTCACGTCACACATAGGTCCTGATGTATCAATTGTGAAAAGTTCTGTTAACACCTTCGCCTGTGTAACTATTGTATCCGTATGTTGTCCACCCATGTTCAAACTCTAATACACCTTAAAACAGAGCTTTTATTTTGCTGTACGATCATGTTTCTGACTTACTCTCGTTTGTTTTGTCCCCAAAGGCAAAGTAATGTAGTCACTGACTTTCTGACAACACGTTTTGGTTTGGGTATTAGCATCTACTGGAATGTTTTAACACTATTGGGTGCACAACTATATGAAAATAACGTTCCACCTCATGATCACACTGGAAGACTTCAAACCTGAAGATAGCAACACCTCGACCAAACGATAAAGTCAGTGTGCATCGTTTGACTGAAGTTTTATGTACAATCAGTTTGATTATGTACAATCTGCAAAGACGTATGCGTTTGTCTTGTAAGGAGGTCGTTGTCATATAAAATCACGCCCCCTCTGCTGACCAAGGATATAGCAGTCCAATGATGAATTTAACTACGACTTATTCGAAAACATTCTGGTTCAACAGCGACACAATAGCCAAACTTAATGTAAGGAAACAATAAATTGTGATCAAGTTAAAAAAAAACGATACTACCACGAATCTTTGATTCTTGACAGGCATCACTTCACATTTTCAAAGCTACTAACAGAGTAACATTTTGCCCAAAAGGGGAACGAAAAGGGGACTTCCAACATCGCACTCTACACTACTCGTTGCCTACAGTTTCTTAATTTTGTCCCAATTGTCCTGCTACAACCTACATATGTAAATGCTGTCATCAACAAGTAGTCCAAAACACAAGTACACTGCCCTAATCACAAATTTCCGCCTTACAACTCTCATCTAGAAAAAAAATCCCCCAAAAAGTCTGTCTGACTAATTAGGTCCCACCTCCGAAACTGGCTCCACCTCCTGACCGATTTAGAATCCGTGCACGGTGCTGTCATATACTATAGGTGCCTACACATACGTAGACCAACCGCTTAATCACCACTTGAAACACTTCAATTTGAAGTAAGCATTTTGAAGATCTGTGCCGTCAAAGAATTCCATTCGCGAATTTTTCTAATCACTCTCCGTTTGCTGGAAAGGGGATCGTACTGGAACACTCAACGTAGGAAATAGCGCAGAACACAGAGAGCAACTGACAGGCGCAACATCTAGAACGTTACGGCCGCTTTGATCCTCCTGCCAAAGTGTCTTAATAGCGGCTGCCCGATGACAGCGTGTCTGCCATTAAACTGAATTCTTTGGCGAAGCGCTGCCGCACTTCAAAAGACCGCCAAGGCGGTGAATCTTTTTTGAAGACACCGATGGTTCCGGCGCTCAACAGATGTTTGTGTTCGTCCAACAACACTTTGAAAGGCCACAACTCACCCTCTTCGTGCTCCATTAGTAACCCAGAGGCATTAATGTAGTATTTGGTTTGCGTCGCTTTGAATGTTTCCGTCGGATATATTAATTCTCTTGGGCTGCCACCGCCACAGCCGCGATTTCTTTTCTCACTTTATGATTTGTTTACAATGGATATAACAATCTATTTTATTTTTTTATTTCCCGTTACAGCTGGACACGAAGAACAGCCCATTGGCGCTTCTCGCACAGACGTGTAGTGCGATTGGTGCGGACACGCCCAATCCGAAGCTGCTGGCGAACATCGAGAAGTCCACAAAGTCACACAAGTCGGCGGATGCGCGGGATAAGGCGTCACCAGTCGGCAGTCAGTCGTCCTCGGTGTCGACGGGCTCGAATGAGCATCAACAAGTCAAATCCAGCTTTAAGCCCTACGAGTCAAACAACAATCGCTATGATCTAATCGACAACGGCAATGGGGGTGGCGGTGGTAATCAGTCTAGTAGTGTTAGGGTAAGAACGCCAAAAACCAGTGCCGCGAGCACAGCAAGATGCGATTCAAACCAAAGTGCCACATCACAAAGAGACTCACCCGCGACGGTAGCGAATGCAGGGACGAATACAACCACAGCTGCCAGGAAGACGCCGTCAACGCTCTCGTCAACATCTTCGTCGTCGTCCTCCTCGACCAGCATACACCACAATACCGATCAACCAAACCAACCTAGTCCACATCGTGCCTCGTCCAAGGAATCCGGGGGCGGCAGCAATAGTGCCCCTCCGGCTCAAAACAGTCCAGTGTCGAAAATGCCGACGTCGGTGTCCGAAGCACAGTACATGAAGGCGCTGCATGCCGCTTCCATGCAGCCGCAAGTCTCTACAGCCGGCGGGCAGGCTTATTACGCAGGCTACCCACCGGGCTTGGGTTACCCCATGGATTTAATGACAGCCAGTGCCCTTATGTCTCCCCATCACCCAATGTTCAAAGCAACTGCAATGAATCCCTACTTGAACTACGCGCGGCTAAAAGGGATCGATCCGTCGTCGATGATGCCGCCAGTGTGTCGGGATCCATATTGCACAGGTTGTCCGTCGAGTCCACATTTCCTGAACAAAGCAGCTGGCCAGCCTTGCCCGGCGGGATGTCCGCATTGTGAATCTCCGTCCGCAACAAAGTCAGCGGCGGCTGCAGCGTACGCACATGCTCAGCTTGCTGCGTTAGCCGCTGCTTCACAGCTCCCTTATGTGTGCAGTTGGATCGCCGGAGACGCCGCATACTGTGGCAAGCGCTTCGGCACCTCGGACGAACTATTCCAGCATCTGCGAACACACACAGCGTCCATGCCCGAGTCAATGTTAGCCGCGGCCGCTGCCGGTGGTCTGCCACCCAACCATCCACTCTTTCAAAGGACATACCCGACTCCGCCTCTGAGTCCACTTGCAGCAACCGGCCGATATCATCCCTATGGTAAACCGTCCATGCTACCTCCGTCAGCCCTTGGGCCGCCGCCATCTTTAGCAGGGCTGCCCATGCCACCGCATCCATCACTGGCACAATACTTTTCGCCGTACTCACTATACGGAGGTCCGCGACTGGGGTCGTCTCATCCATAGTAGCTGCTGCAGAGGTCCATCCCCCGCTCGTAGTGCGCTGTCGCGCTGTGTTGACACCACGATGCTTGTTACACTGAGGATCGCTCTGAAGACGATTGTCACTTGTTTTAAGAATTCTATTCCCTTGTTTTTAATGATTTTCTTAAACAGATACAAAGAAGTACATTTAAATTATAAATATAATTTAATTTCCTCTCCCCCACCCCCTTTCTTGTTTCCTTCTTTGTTTGTTTCTTTTTTTTAATCAAATATATATGTAAACTTCATGAATGCTAGTGATACAAATAAAATGAAAGAAAACCTTAAAATATATAATAATTTATATAGAAACAAAAAACACACTTGTAAAATTGTAAAATACATAAAAACTCAAATATTACGACTGTAATAAATTACACCTAAACTTACATGGACTTGGATATTTTATTTGTAAATGGTTGTTCTTAAACTACGCATCCATCGATGAATGGGATCGTAAAAGCCAATGGTGGGTCGTGCTTTTTACTGTAAAAATGGTCGTCTTTCTAAACGATCTCCGGATGGCCACCAAACAAATTGACTTTGTACTCATTGACGGATGATACGCGTCAAATATCCTGGATGCGAACATTCAGGGGGGCAAACGTCATCTCTGACCACTTTGTCGTCGCATGAAGATTTAGATTCCGATGCCAGAAAGCTGCACCAGTTTTGACATTGGACGGCTGAGCACACTAGAGCTTGCCTACAAAAGCAACTAAGTGAGAGACTCTCTGGTATGCCTAATGCTCGGTGATGAAAGAGGTAGCAGAAACCACTCGAGGATACCTACCACCCGGACAGGAGATCCGTGGTATGATGGGGAGTGTGAGCAGTAAAAACGCGGAAAACAAGAACAGCGCAATAGGACTACCGGGTTAGAAGACGGGAGGAGAAAAAGGTTCTACGCCTGAAGAAAAGGTCTCTCTCAACCTCCCAGCTCAAGGATATCGAAGAGCCTAGGGACAAGCAAAAAATAAGGGCCTTCAACAAAAAGCCAAAAGCCTGACCTCAGCCTTTAGGAATGGCACCCAGGCTCTTCGAGATTGAGAAGGCAACAGCTTGACGGGCCTGACTAGGAGAGAGTGATAGAGATCTAGGTAATCCCAACACCCTTCGACGAAGTAGTCCTCCCTAGCTTTGAAGAACTCGGCACAGCCATTAAAAGGCTGAAGAACAACAAAGCCACAGGCTCAGATGATTTACCATATGAGCTCTATAAATCTGGTGGCAATGTTCTGGTAGGGAGCATGCACCAGATCATTTGACGAATTTGGGAAGACGAAAGCATGAAAAAACTATAAATTGGGTGTGTCTAAACTATAGAGGCTCAACGTCGTCTACAAGAACCTATCCAGCATACTTTGTGAACGTCTAACGCCTAGGCTCGAAGGACCAACATTATTCTCTACATATCTCTTATCTTGCCAATCCTGCTTTATAGAGCCATAAACTGGACGCTAAGTAAAATTGCAGAGCTTATTTTTGGTGCCTTGGAAAGAAAAATTCTACGTCGGATATATTGTCCCGTCTGCGGAAAAGGCGAATGAAGGAACTGCGATCGGAGATGCGGAAGGATATTCTGCAATCTACCACGCGGTACACCGAACAGTTTAAGGGCGACTCGTGTACGATCGGATCACGAGGATCTCTTCGGTAGAGCGACCCCTACTCGACACAGGAGAGAGATTGATGAGGAGCGCACTTCTTTGGTGGTTTCACCAGAATCAGTCTTCGCCTTCGCCGGCCCCTGCCCGATATGATAGTTTGGGAAGTTGGTTTATGGCCCACTTACCTAGTTCTAAGGTAAATTTGGGAAAACAAAAATTATAAAAAAAGATGCACACATTTGTTACGCATGTACATAACATACACGCTCTTGTGTACACGTCCTTAATGTTACCGACATAGATTAAGATAGATTAGGTTTTATTTGATTTCTAAGAGGGCAATGAAGTTTAGGCTAAGACTCAGGTTAGGATTTATATTTGTGGTGGCCCGTGGCGTTGTGTCGACCCCAACGCACTTCATCCTAGACGGCATAGATTCGATCCCTATATAATATATAATTTCCACGGCCCCCACCCCTTTCGAGTCACTGAAAATGCTCAAAGAGTATTTCCTGTCTAGAAAAAGTTTCTCAAACTTGGCTGTTTGAATTCGGCATAAAGCTGTTAGTCTCTTCCACTCGTGAAAGAACAATAGTGGATCTTGAGAAACTAGGCCGTGGCCCTCTACGAGCTCTGGCGCCATTATTTCCATATATATTTACCATATAATATCATTAGGTTAAGTAATAACAAGAATGTATAGAGCACCAAGATTTCTGGAAGAAACTACTGCCTCGTCTTCCAATCTGAAGTGGATACGCGATAAGAAAACCTCTATCGGTGTCCAAGGTAATGAAAAATCGGACAAACTTGCTAATAATGAATCTGAAGCTGAAGAAACCCAATTCAATCTCTTAAGCGCTTACACTGCTTTGATTTACAAGAAGAAAAGCAATAGACGAAGCACTCGATAGAGTATATATTGCCCTTTGGCCGACGCTGAGTTAAGAGAGATCAAGATCACTGGTCACCTTTAGTCGCAATGATGTCCTCACCGGACAATGTGCCATAGGCACGTTTGCATAGGGACTGAATATGCCACAAAGCGACTTTTGCTCCTATTCACTTTGTGACATTCGATCCATCGATCCTGTGCATTTCCTTTGTCATATTTTGTGAAAAGTGAGTTAGAATGCGACAGATCTTGTGACTTGCATTTATGTGGGCGACGCCTAAGGACATCGAATAAATACAAAAAATAATAACCCAAATTTTGCATTGAGAGAAATAAAAGTTAAATAATAATTTCACGTGTAAGTGTACAATTAGAAGGAGACAACAATTTGAGCACCTGTTGGCTTTAATAGCGGATAATTACTCACTTCACTCACACATTCAATAAAATGGAAGATGATTATAGTATTGGAGTTGTGCTACCGAATCCTCAAAAAACCCAATTACATCCAAGAATACAAATGTTGATAAACTCTCAAATACAAACGAATTGGAAAAACCCTTAAGATGCTTGGTGCACACATTAAATCATGTGACTTACAATTTTTGTCGCTATGACTAAGAGAAAAGGGTTGTACAAAATGGCACACGACTCCTTATCGTTCTACGCATCATCGGTTTCATGCAAGCATGACTTTTCTTCAGGTGCTGCTTTGATCCGCGTAAACTCGGATTGGGATCCACCAACAATCACTAGTATTGTATTCCGTATTCAGCCCTATTTTGAGATGCACTTTCATTCGAAAGTGGGTAGAATTCGTATGGTTTGCTATTTGAAATTTCAAGTTTCACAAGTTCACTCTTTCATTTTCAAGCTGATTCTGAAATTCGAATCATTCGCATCCAATGTAATTTTTTGTCACCTTAAATTTTTCCCGGCGACAAGATTCATAAAATATGTAAGGTCAGATATTTTTGTTGAAATAAATTAATTTCATTAATTATACGTTGCTTGTTTGATATAGGTCACAATTAAATTTTAATTAGAGCAACCAGAAGCAAAGAAGAATTGATGAAGCGGGATAGAAGAAACTTCCGAGATAGCAAAGGAAGTTACATACAACTGATCTGATCGCTTTTGGAGAGATGCTGCGCAGGAGTTTAATAACTACAGACCTGTTTAAGGCGGTGCAGCATGGAAAAGTGTTATGTATAAGATATGTACTAAATATATGCATTTAGCAATGAAAAGGAACCGTGGTGGCCCGTGGCGTTGTGGGTATCTGCGTTGACCCCAACCTCGACGTCGTACGTTCGATTACAGCTCTGAACGAAAAAAATAATTTTCACGACCCTACCTCTTTCGAGTCACTGACAATGCTTAAAGAGTATTTCCTGTCTAGAAAAAGCTTCTCCAACTTGCCCGTTCGGAGTCGGGATAAAACTGTAGGTCTCTTCCACTGGTTAGAGAACAATAGCACGCACAACACGAGTGGTTGCTGAGAATCTAGGCCCTGGCCCTTTATGGGCTGTAGCGCCACCCATATTATTATTATTATAATGAAAAGGAACTTACGCCATTATGAAATAAAACTCATTTGGAAAATGAAACGTTTAATTATATTGAAAAGTATTAAAAGGGTCTTCCATTAAGCTTTTCTATCCTTTTATATTTATTTATTATCTTTATTTTTTAATATAAATGAATCAAAATATCAAGTATCCTTTCAAAATCATCGACATTTTCTCGTTCGTTTGAAAGGCGATGTCATTGTGTATATGTGAGTTTGGTGGCAAATGTCCGTGCCCGCTTCTTTGGTAGACACTTATCCGAAATTTCCAATTTGTCCATGACTTTCTCTAAATCAGGCTGAATTAAACCATGGCATGGGTTAGGTTTGTTGACCGCTGTGGTTTGAACCTTATTCGCATACCTGCGACCATAAGAGAAAAAATCGAACGACGTTGAATCGCATGATCTCCAAAGCCAGTTAAAGCCCTCAAATCGGTAGTGCATTATTTCCAATGTGGCATGAGATGCGTGGCACGTAGTACAGAAGAAGCAACATGTCGTTTGTGTCCATATCCTTCAATTCAGGCTAAAAGGTGTTGTTAATTATCGACCTGTAGCGTTAGCCGTTGACGGCGATTGGTTGGACAACGTCGTTCTCAAAATTATATGGATCAAGATTCAACCAAGATCCACACCAAACAGTGACTATTTCGTGTTGCATTAGACGCTCATGGATCTTCTGTTGATTGGTATCATCCAGAAAAGGGTCTCACCTTAGCGTGCGGAGTGTTGCTTAAAAAGAACATCTTTTGTCTTAAAACCATTTTATTATGTGTTCATACTGTCGTGGTTCAATGCAAGTGATCTAGCAGAGCAGCAAATTTGACTGATAGCATTAACAACTCTCAAAATTTCTGGGTTCCTCTATTAAAATTTAGCCGTACACCGACACTTCACCCTTCTCTAATCAAATGATTTACACCCCATATCCCTCCGTAACGTTACAGCAATCAAAAAAGTAAGTTAACTTGTGCACTGCATAAAGTATGCATTAACTTACTGCTCTGTTGATATGCGGAACAATATCCCAAGGATAAACTTTTAAATATCCCCAATTAGTGCCCCATACGAGCACACACTGTTTTGCTGGTGCAATGAGAACCAAGCATACCTCGTCCAGAACATACCGGATCCATTCTTGCCGTAAAACTAAATAACCTTCCCATGTTAGGCGATAAATTCATTTTCGAAAATATATTTGCCGCAGCAATCCTGTCAACCGGCTAAAAAATATATGAGTCCACACTAGCCGGGCAATAACAACGGCTGCTCAGTGCTCGGCTGCTGTAGCCGCCTATCGCCGCCAATGCTGGCTGACATTATGGTTTATCTGAGGGTATGTAGTCGGATTCAGGGCTCCTTTTCGCCGTCCAACTCCTTCCCGTCCCTGTGCTCCTGCGAATATAGAAAAGAAGAAAAAAATAAAGAAACTATAAATTGAGGGTGGCAAAGCCGTTATTCTCCTTTGCAGTTGGTACTAAATCAAATTTTATTTCCCTAAATATCAGGAATTTCACTGCCCCCGCACACACATGCTCAAATTCGTGTTACCCCACTTGGCTTGCACATGGTGTCGATAAATTTAATTTATGGTCCTCATTCCTCCACGGTATGGTCGGTCATACGGCGCTCTGACGTTTATGTCCTATAGCTGCCGGCATACCATTTTTGAGAGCAGTAAATCGTCACTCCTCTGCTTGGGGTTTGTTTCAGTGCTGTGGGATATCGGCCCACTCTCCGATATTCACATGCAGGAGAACATTTGAAAATCTATGTTATTTTTTTTGTTTTTTTAGTTTTCGCTAGTGGCTGTGTGTGCGTCTGTGTTTCTATCGCAAACGTCGACTGAGAGTGACACCTGACCATGTCGGTGTACATTGGCCGTCGTGGTCCTACACCTTCGCCCATATGTTCCGGGTCACTGCCGACACTGAGGTGTAGTTGGACATTTTTTACGATTAGAGAGGCAAAAATCCTCGACTGCAATTTTTCATTCGCACTGATGGCGATGGCAACGGTGGGAGTTGGAACTTAGACACGGACATGGCAACCACTGCACTCTAATACGTTAATTTATCATTTTAAATCGCGCGCGTCACAATGGTCAAGGATTTATGGTTCGGAAGCTTTTTTGTGTATGCTCAACGGAATTGGCGATATTAGTTGAATAAGTAGGCATATCCGGTGCGGACGATGAGTGTGAATGAATTTTCGTACATTTTTTTGTAGTGATATCAGAAGATATTAACACTTTTTCGAGGGTTTTAGGGGCGTCATTGTCCGCCGAGCTTTGTATTTTAGCACAGAACATTTTTTGAATACTCACGATTACCTTCGACATGCCAGGTAAATGAAATATATCTAAGCCTTGGCTCCTTTTGTTTTGGAGGACCCGAATTTGAATTGCAATCAATTTTACACGAATAAATCCAACGAAGAATTTTCATTCGTAGTCGTGGTAGCGGCCAGTGTCTACAACACAGCCATACAGATACTGAACATGTCACAGTCCTAAACAAAAGAATTTCTTTCTTCATCCATAGTTATATGTATGTATACACTCGTCTTGCCATCGCCGATGTGTGGGGGACTTAAAGACTTGTCGGCGTTCCAATCTCACCTTTGCTATCACGATGCACATTTCATACCTATATCTTACACTGCTGCTGCTGCTGGTCGAAGAAGCGAAACGTTTTGCAGAAATTAAAAACAAAATGAAAACAAAAAACGACGAAGAAGAAAACCTCTCAGGCACCTAAGGAACATAAAGAGGCAGTTAACTCCTAAGTACTCGTTGTATATCACTTGGCTCATCTGTGGTCATGCATCGCCGCAGCCGCCATCGCCACTGTTACCACCAAGAATCCACGCATTCAAAGTGGCACGGTATCCGGGTTGTGCATCGCATCCATAAGATGCCAGATAATTTTGCACGATGCACGACGAAGACGACGGCCAGAACCCCGCACACTGCACTTTGAGCGGAAGTTGTTGGCGGCAACCGATGGCTGCAGTGGAAGATACATGAGCAATGCCAAGAAGGGCAGCGCCTGGAAACAAAACGATGTCGACAGCACGAAAGTGACGCGCAGACCAACCAAGAAGTCGGTAGCAGCTAAATGGGGTGCACCAGTCAGAGTTCAGTATGATAAAGGTGACACTGATGGTGCCAATTGACGAATATGGGACTACATAGTTTCTGGTTACAGTGTGACTCACAAACAGGAATTCACCATTGTGAATCAGCAAGAGGAATGACACTTGGCAGACTAGAAGGGAGTGAACGGGATTTGCCCAGCTTCAGTTGTTGCGGTCGTATGGTATGACAATTTATTTGCAGCTCTCACGGAAGCGACCGCAGTGTTTGCACCAGTCAAGGAAATGATTAACTTGTCTTCTATCACGGCAACGCCCGTTTACATACTTCTTCAATAATCTGTCAGAAATTGCGAGGGCTTGGCAATAAGTTGTAGATCTTAAACGAACCAGAAGTGTTGCGTGCATACCGGTAATGGGAAAGCTTTTCCTAGTCAGATTACAGAAAACGCAACTTGTCTTCTCGCATATGTAAGAGCCGTTCTTTGTCTGTAAAGTATGAAGTAGTCGTCTGGTGGTCGAAATTTGAAAAATCCGTTGGCTAGAATGTCTTCATGCCCTCAGTTGAGTCAGTAGTAGAAATGCGCTTGATGACACCTTCAACTTTAGAGTCCCTAGATCGATTGCACATATTCAATGAAAATCATCATTCTTTTACACTCGTCGGCTGAAAGGTACACACTTTCAACAAGCAAAAATGTGAGTTTTAATTGATACCCAAGAGAATAATCTATGTGACCAATTTCTTTTTTTCTTGTCTGCACCTTAAAACTGTGATTCTATACGGTGTGTAATGTGACAGGTATCAGACACCGTTCAAGACGAAAGAGAAAAACAATTCATGTGGTCATCCACGTATTAGATACTGGCGCGTGAATATGCCAGACAGACACAGCAATTACGTCGATTCAGCGTAACTACGTAGGCTTCCCAAAGGATAATGGATTATTGCTTCTAATAGTCCACCTAAGGTCATCTCTCAAGCCACCTCAATATTTCTACCTCATCTACTTTTTTTTAGAGAAAAAAGAAAGGGTGTAGAGCATATTCAATTTTGAGGGAGGCGACTGTATACAGTGGCGAGCAAAACTTGACAACAGAGAAATAAAAAACCTAGCGCATCACATGTATCCAGTTTTCCACGTTTTTCAAAGGTCTTCTAAATGGCGTAAAAGGTTCATTCGAATTGGCATGCTTTCCACCGAACTATTTCGTCTTGCCGCAACCCATCCAAATTCATTGGTGCGCTTTCATACTATCTTCACAATATCGCATAAGTTTTCTATCGGTTTTCAGTTCGTCAGCGTCCTGTTGGTAAATTATTTCATCCCAATTTTCAACAAATGCCGGAAATTGATTTGCAAGACGTCTAAATAATTTTCGTTTCTCATACGTGGAATTTTCACCATTGGACTGATACCACCACAAGTAAGACAGCCCCAAGTGGTCTGGATATTTCGTTCTTTTTTTTTTAGCATACAGCAGCCCAAAACCATGAAACTACCACCGCCATGTTTCACAGTCTGCTTAACAAGGTTGTGCCTTTGAAGTGTTTCGTTTGGGTGGTGCCAATAATTGTAATAGTATTAATAAATTCCATCAGACAGATTTTCGTTTCGTCAGACAAAATCACTCGTTATCAGTCTTCTGCAGTTAAATTTTCTATGCCTTGACACTGGGGCCCTTATATTTTTTTGGAAAGCATTGTTTTTTTTCCTTTTTTAAAGCCAGCCCTATCCTACGCAGTGCCCTTCTATCGATGGACGATTGCCAATGAAGTTCACAATCGAATAAATACGAAATTGTTAAAAATTGAATCGATTTTCGATTTATTCGGTCTCATTAGAAAACAATACAATAATAACCGAATCCAATTCTCCAATAATTCCAATAAGAAACTATGCCTTTCAAAATAGGAACAATGGGAATGGAGATATAGCCAAGCCTCTGTAATTGAAACATCCTTAAATCGAATTTTCTATTAATCAAACCAAATTTCTGAAAAATATTGGTGCGCATGGCTATTTGAATTTTGGATGTTCGTCTTTATTCTTAAAGTCCTTCTCACCAAATTAGTGAGAGGATTGTACTCTCACTCTCATAAATGTAAAGTTTAAATTGTAGTAGTGAAAAGAAATGAAAACCGATGTCTACTTGCTTTCATTTATGGAAAAAAGTCTAGCAGTAGGCTTAGGTGTTCGGCGTCTTTTTTGAGATTTTAAGATTCTCAATTCGGCAAGTATCTCCATCGGTCAAAAGTTTGAGCGCCCACCTTAATTGTGCACCGTCTCAGTTTTCTCCCTTTTTTGGACCATCAGTAAAGTGCGATGGCATAGACCGAATATCTGTGCTATGTCCCGAAATAAAATAACTTTTTGTGACAGCACAATGATGTTGTTCTCAGTATCCTCAAGTATTTTCTTCATTGCTTTAACGGCTTAGTTGTAAATTTTATGCTGTTAATTGCATGTCTTTGCGACCGCTAAGTATGATGCAAAACTCAGAGTGGAGAAATGTAGCATAAAATATGATACGTAAAGCTCTAACCTGTGTGGTGGCCCGTGGTGTTGTGGGTACGTGCGTCGACCCCAACCTCGACGTCGTAGGTTCGATTCCAGCTCTGAGCGACAGAAATAATTTTCACGGCCCCACCTCTTTCGAGTCACTGACAATGCTCAAAGAGTATTTCATGTCTAGAAAAAGCTTCTCAAACTTGGCCGTTCGGATTCGGCGTAAAACTGTTGGTCCCTTCCACTCGTGAGAGAACAATAGCACTCACAACACGAGTGGTTGCTGAGAAGCTAGGCCCTGGCCCTCTATGGGCTGTAGCGCCCTCATATTATTATATAAAGCTCTAACCTAACCGTAAATTAGCGAAAACCTTTTTACAAAAAACAACCATAAACACCATAAACTTGTCTGTGTTATGTAATAAGATTCTCTCGGGTTACTATCATAGTTTGTTTTTGATCTGAACTTCTACTATACACACGGTAGAGTGGTCTATTTAACAGACCTAAGTAAGTTCCACGCGATTCGCTATGTTTTACTTTTTAAATATAATATTAGTTGTCTTAGAGATGCTGTCATCTACATTGCCAATTAATAACATTCCTTTCTTGAGACATGCCGGAGATATCCCTATCTTCTGCAAGAAACGTTTCAACATTGCAGTAAAGTCAGCCTAAATTACATGAAGTCAGTCAGTTACTGCTGATATTTATTATTTTTTATTTGTTATTTATTATTATTATATTTTATTTGTATTATATTATTAATTATGTGTAATTACTAATTTATCAGACCGGCGACCCATGCAAGGTCCTATCCTGACCATTGAATATTGCATACTTTTGCTATATTTCTACATTCTTACAAAACAAACATTAATTTCATCTCCTTTTAATGAAGAATCATTCACTAGTTTGTCTATATACTTCAGGATGATCATTATTTTTTTACTTAATAAATTACTTACAACTCAGTACTGAGATCAAGCGTAGGATAACTCTTTGCCAACCGTTGTTTCCTTGGGCTCAAGAGTCAATTGAGTAGTACAGCCTCTCTCGAAGAACCAAGTTGACTCTGTATAAGCCACTGACCATCCCAGTCCTGCTGTACGCGGCAGAGGCATGGAAAATCGAAAGCAGATGCAGAATTCCTTGGTCGCTTTGAGGGAATAAGTCTGCGTACGATCTTTGGTTCTGTTTGTGTTGACAGGTTCTGAAGGAGAAGATTCAACCACGAACTGGTCCACCCCGGACTGTAGCACCACACAAAGAGGAAGAATTATCTGGATGCACCAGCTTTGTAGGATAATTTAATGATCATGAATGTAGTGGTTTTCTCCGCTTAAGTAAATGCTAATCGATATTGAAAATATTTGAAAATTTCAGTTCACAAAAGAATTTTTTTTTTATTTTCGAGCTTTTAGTGTACACACAATTTTTTTTCTTAAATTCAATGCAATACAATTAAGGGTTATCCGATAAGGACTTGACAACTTTTTTTAAATATAACGCAAACCATTTTAGATGTTTCAAAAGCTTTGTGATCGGATTGAAGTACAATTAAAACATTAATGAATTGAACTCGACTTTGTCCATATGGCCACCGCATGCACGTTTCAGCTTTCCATTCGTTGTATCCAATTTTCAACGACTCGGCCATATTTTCGGCCGAAACGGACGCTATTTCCCGTTCAGTGTCGGTTCTGAGATCTTTTAACGTCGTCGACTTGATGGCATAAACCAATTACTTAACGTAGCTCCACCGAAAAAAGTCAAGCGGCGTTATGTCTATGCATTTATGCAAGTTAACTCCAATTTGCAGCTAATTTTTGGTTCAATGGGTTTTTCAGTAAGCAAAATATGCGTTATTGGTGCGGTGAAAATGCACATGTTCTTCATGAATCACTTTTTCAACAAAAAAAAAACGGTTTGCTTGAGCCACTTTTTTTTGTCGATGATAACAATCGTCACTACACTAAATGGTCAGTGTTATTGCACCATAATTGCATCAACAGAATGGTGCCACAAGCCACACGACACAAGTTACATTCGATTCATTGAAAAGTTTATTGTCCGCCTCGTTCCTGCGATTTGTATTTTATTTGATAACTCGAAGTCTTGAATACTCGAATGTATGTTAGAGCAGGTGATGGTTCGAGTTAACGAAATTTACTGTATATAGAGATCTTTCAAAACACGAATTATTAGATGTAAATTAAATAAAAATAATATTTGTGACTAATAAAACGTAGTCATCTTCTTCTTTGTGTGGCGCTACAGTCCGGGGTGGACCTGGGCCTCAACCAACATGCCTCTCCAACTAGCGCTATCCCTGGCTAGCTGTCTCCAGTTTCGCACACCAAGTTGGTTGAGGTCCTTCTCCACTTGGGTGTGCCACCTTAAACGCGGGCGTCCTCTGTTGCGTTGCCCGACAGGTTCGGATTCGAAGATTCTTCGGGCCGGAGCTGTGGTGTCCATAAGCTCTACATGACCTAGCCACCGTAGGCGTTGGATCCGTAGACGCCTTACTAGGCTCATGTCACTGTACAGCCCGTACAGTTCGTGATTGAATCTTCTCCTCCAGAACCCGTCAACACAAACAGGAACAAAGATCGTGCGTAGAACTTTTCTCTCAAAGAGACCAAGGACTTCTTCATCCGCTTTCGAGATTGTTCATGCCTCCGCGCCGTATAGCAGGACTGGGATGATCAGGGTCTTATATAGAGTCAACTTGGTTCTTCGAGAGAGGGCTTTATTACTCAATTGCCTCTTGAGCCCGAAGAAACAGCGGTTGGCAAGAGTTATCCTACGCTTGATCTCGATACTGATGTTATTTATACAATTTACTCCGGAGCCGAGGTAAGTGAAGTCCTTGACTACCTCGAAGTTATAGCTGCCCATTGTGAGGCTCTGTCCAAGACGTCGATGTTGTATGTCCTTTTTTGACGACAGCAAATACTTCGTTTTGCCCTCATTCACCGCCAGACCCATTTTAGCCGCTTCCGTCTCAATGTTAGCAAAAGCCTCACTGACGGCTCGCTGAGTTCTGCCAATCACGTCAATGTCATCGGCGTATGCTAACAATTGCACGGACTTCTGGAAGATCGTGCCTCTAGTGTTGGGGTGTGAGTTTCGCACGATCTTCTCCAGGACGATGTTAAATAAATCACATGACAGCGCGTCGCCTTGTCTAAAACCTTTTTTGACATTGAAGGTCTCGGTGAGTTCGCTACCGACCTTGATGGAGCAGCGAGATTTCTCCATCGTCATCCTGCACAGCCTGACGAGTTTGGCAGGAATGTCAAAACTAGACATGGCGTTGTATAGCTCGTCTCTATGCACGCTGTCATATGCGGCCTTGAAATCGACGAACAGATGGTGAGTGTCGATTTGCATTTCTTGGGTCTTTTCCAGGATCTGCCGTAGTGTGAAGATTTGGTCTGTTGTGGACTTTCCTGGCCTGAAGCCACACTGATATGGAATACACATGCGAGTACACAAAACGGCAGAGAATATCTTATACGCGATGTTAAGAAGACTGATCCCTCGATAGTTGGCGCAGTTGAAGGGGTCTCCTTTCTTGTGGATCGGGCAAACGATACTGAGATGCCACTCGTCGGGCATGCATTCCTCAGACCATATCTTGCAGATGAGCTGGTGCATGCGCCCAAACAGATCATCTCCAGCTGCCTTAAATATTTCAGCGGGCAAACCGTCCGCTCCAGCAGCTTTGTTAGACTTCAGTCTTGATGTTTCTACCTTGACCTCGTCTAAGTCTGGGGGACGGTATTCGCGTCTGTCATCTTCCAGATTGAGTGGAACGTTCTGCCTGACAGCGGTATTTTGGTCCTCATCGCCGTTTAACAGTCTGCAGAAATGATCTTTCCAGATTCTCAGTATCGACTGCGACTCTACTACCAGATGTCCATTTCCATCCCGACAGGCTTCTGTCCGAGTTTTATATCCATTGGATAATTGTTTTGCCCTTTGATAAAACTTTCAGACGTTATTCCTGCCATAACACCTCTCCATCTCCTCGACCGCGCGCTTCTCATGCTCTTTCTTTTTTCTTCTGAGAAGCCGGTGCTCTTCCCTTCTCTTCTGTTCGTAGAGCTCACGATCAGCTCTCGTTGCTCGATGCAGCGTTGCCTTGTAGGCCTCCTGCTTGGCTGCATGTGCCTGCCTGCACTCGTCGTCAAACCATGGGTTCCTTCTAGGTGGTGTCGTAAAACCCAGCACATCAGTGGCAGCATCTTTGATGGCTTGACAACGACTCCATTCTTCTTCGTTGGTTTGTGCAGGCGGCGTCGAACTTACAGAGAGTTTCTGGGAGACTCGGTCGGCAAAGATCCTGGCAGTCCGCTGCGATTGTAGCTTTGCGACGTCAAACCATGGTTTTCGTTCTCGACTCCGTTGTTCTCGTGATATCCTGATTCTTACCTTGGCTACAACAAGGAAATGGTCCGAGTCAACATTGGCTCCTCGGAAAGTTCGGACATCAAGAATGCTGGAGGAGTGTCTTACGTCGATCGCAACGTGATCAATCTGGTTGACGGTTGATTAATCTGGGGACCGCCATGTCCTTTATGGATGTTGAGGTCTGGAAACCGCGTGCTAGCAACAGAGGGGTTACGTCCCATGACAAAGTCCACCAGCCTTAGTCCGTTACTGGACTTGGTGTGGTGTAGGCTGTGTTTCCCTATGTCTTTAGCAAAGATTTCTTCTTTACCCAGCTGGGTCATTGATCGTATGTTCTTTCTAGGAGATCATAGAAGTCATCTTTGCTACTATCATCTTTGCCCTCTGTCAGGGCGTGGGCGCACAACAGGCTGATGTTGCCGAATGTAGCCTTGATGCGGATTGTTATGAGGCGTTCGCTTTTACAGTCAAAGCTTAAGACTTTTTGCCTAAGTCTGCCTCGAACAACAAATCCATATCCAAATAAGCGCCTCTCTCTGCTGCAATCACCGTAGTAGATGTCGCAGTTTTTCATCCTCTTCTTGCCCGGCCCATTCCATCGCGCTTCCTGGATGGCGGTGATATCTGCTTTATAGCAGTCAAGGACCCCCGCGAGTTCTTCGGCTGCACGTGGCATGTTAAGAGACCTTACATTCCACGTGCAGAACCGAAAGGCATGGTCATTTGTTCGTTTGCTGGGGTCGTCAACAGTAGATCGGTCAGTATCCGAGGCAAATAGTCGTCTCTGAACAAATTTTTTTTACGTGGTGAGGTAACCTCGCTGAGGTTGTGAGTGCCGCCGTTGACCCTACACGATAGGGTTCCTCCGCCGCCAACTCTACTCCAAAATCCCGATATGACCTTGAAGGTAACCTTTTAGATCTGAGCTCCGAATATGTTAGAGTAGCTCTAAAAGGTGGCGGGGAGGAGAGGGGTACCAGGTAGCTCTGGATGTCGCCGTTGGCTAATCTGATGATAAGCTCCTCCGCCGCCATCCGTAGAGAAGATGAGCCCTGAAACAGACTCATCCACTCTCCCCCTCTCTCGTTTGCAGCCGCCAATGACGTCCCACGGGGGTTGGGTACCCCATCTTCAGTTTAAGGTGCTCGGCTCCCGGATTTCACCACGGGGAGGTGAGAGTAGGAGTTCGTTGACAGAGGCTAAGTGCAGACGCCTGTGCCTGCATAAGTCGCTTGTCAACGCTTCGAAATCCGTAGTAAACGTAGTCATAACTACAACTTAATTCAATGTGTGACGCTAAGGCCATGAGAAAAGCTGCTCCTTTAGATAACTTGTTTTACATCTATTCGAACTCAGAATCAATTTGCTAAGTAAAGCGAATTGCATTAGTGTAACATTTGGCGGCATACAATCGTACAACACCCAACTTACATAAATATTTTTACCGCCCCAGTAAAATCGTTAAATTGAATCCCTACATTTTTAAGCGTTGCTTTGATACGAAAACGCATTTGATAAAAGTGTACGAATACTCGTTACATCGGTATTAATAATACTAGACCACAAATCTATTTATAAATATCGATTTCCACTGTTCTCCTGTTAGCCCTTTACTTCACCATTTTACAATATATTTCACTCGTCACAAGATGGTGTTCTACTTTCGTATCAGACTATAATTGACTAACTCACAGTATGGCTGAGATAATTCACATCGTGCGTCGCATTCATCCAATTTATTTCTTTTCACTGCGCACACATGTGCCGATACAACATAGTTAGCTCCGAGCGAACTCAACAAAAAAAAATACACAACATCTTTGTATCTCCCAAGAGAGGAGGCTGATGAGAATGAGACATTTTCGAAATATTAACCCTATGTCACCCAATAAACCGCATCAAATGAGCCCTGACAAATCCCCACACACGCGGCCATCGCCGCAGTACTATATTCGTGCTGCCACATAGCCACATAGCACACATCGTGGAACAGCAATCATCCAGAAAGGATGTGACACGCCATAGCCACACCTGTCACCGATGCGTCTTCTTTAACGTCAGACATTTATTTAAGCAGCAAATTGAAAAATACGAAAATAAAGGAAATTCTCGCCTCCAACCGCACCGGCCAACGAGCGGGCCCCCAACAACCGACCAACTTAACTCTTGAGTAATACCCGAGGCAAAATATTTGCTGTTAAGTGCTAAAAATCTCGGAGGGTAATAAATTTTCTCCACTCTAAGAGTCTAAGAGGGAGGGAGAAAATAGTTTTCCCCACGAGTTAGGCTGGCTCGGGACTGTGGTACGGTGATACGGGTAAACAGGGGACATCACGCAAATTGTCACCCTTTGCTCCTGCTCAGACGTTTCGTAAATGGGATTAACGATAGCAATCCGAATGGTTGCATGATGCATGATGGTGGGACATAAATTACAATTCTGTGGTTTGAAACTGCGTGCAGACGCGTGTGATCATTGGCATGCTCTCGCACTGGCTGTAGGCACGGTTGGAGTTCCACTTCAGCTATTAATTGGTCCAAAGTCATGCCACAGCTGAAGAGAATGACTTCAACAACGACCGTGGAAGGTGATCCTTAAATAAAACATCTCAAGTGCCCAACGAGTTATGCGAACGGCTGGAGACATGTACGGGTACACTCGGGTTCGCGCTTCTGAAATTGTCCATCCCACCACCTGTATGAGACAGTCTGAACGAAACGTGAACGCGCCACCTCGTGACCCAAGTGCGGTCATACGAAAACCGTTTTTATTCATTTATTTTCCATTCTTTTAATCAGATATCATTTACAGTAATAAATTTTCATAAATTACCCCATAAGTCTTAGACCGGGCTAGATGAATAAAGTGGTAGTTTACGGCGCGGCGGCTTTGTGGCCATTGTGGGGCCACCGACGAGGGTGCGGGACCCGCAACCGGCATTGGCTGGTTTTTGGACTGTCGCTTGGCGGGTATCTTCGTGATTTCCCACCGCTTCGCAGGAATTATTGTTATGAGCACAACTCATTAAGACATCACAAAGGCTGCTAATGAGGTTAATTTTTCCTGCTTTTGCACTTGGCCGAACCGCATGGGAGGGTGTCTCGAGGACTGGTGTGGCCATAAATGGGAAATAGTCGTTATAGAGTCGTCGCCTCGGTCGTGCCATCCGGGGGAGGTGAGTCTGCGGATTTTGTTAAACGGGCCAGAATGATTTAGCGGGGGTAGGTGTGAGACTCTTGTTTAGCAGGAGAGTTATGATTATATTCTGCTTGCGGTAGGGCAATGTCTTCAAGTGCCTGTGTTATGTATCATAGGCGGTGTCTGGGATACAAATTGATTGGCTATAAAGGGCAATCAATATGTTTAACAGCGATTTCTTGCTTTTCCTGGCATGCACATTATTTTCAAAATAGAACAGTTGCTTACCATTCAATTGCTTAAAGAGCTTAAGGAGATTTTTCTTGGCAGCTTTTAACAAAAAAAAAAAAAAAAAACGACATCATGCCCACGAGCAATATAAGGTACGAAAATCGTCGGAAAAAGTAATATGATTAATTGCGCGAGGCAACATAAATGCTATGGCAGTGTTCAGATGGGTAACGTACCGGACCTGGGGCATTGTCTTGAGGAACGCTTGCCAATATGTTGTAATGCACCGTGCAGTCATGTTGATATTGTACTCTATAATTATGTTCTTCTTTTGTTGAGTTGCTTAAAGACGGAAAACGACTCTTACATAAAAAGACGGCAAGGGTCATTTGACCCAATACAATTAAAATGTAGGTATTGATCTTGTAAATCCCTGAAATGTACTAATATATTAATGATGAACAAATCATATTAAAGTTTTGTTTAGGAAGAAGTTTTGTTTTTCTTACCTAAACTTATGACTGGAAATATAACAGGGACGTCTTTTACCTGTATCCATAACCGACGGCTGCATCGCTATTGTGGTTGTGTTGAAGAACTAGCTGATTCTTTCGACGTGTTGTTAAGTTCGAGCGTCAAGTACAAATATGTGTCAATTGACCCCCGTCCGTGTTTATTCATTTTGTTAGGAGGATATAACAATCGACGTCGTAGGTTCGATCCCTGGTCTGCACGACAAAAATTATTTTCGCGGCTCCACCTCTCACCACTAAGCTGATAATGCTAAAAGAGTATTTCTGTATTCTTGCGTGCTTCTCAAACTTGGCCGTTCGGAGTCGGCATAAAATTGCAGGTCGCTTCCAGTCGTGAGAGAACAATAGCACGCACAACACGGGTGGTTGCTGAAAGATAGGCTCTGGCGCTCTACGAGTTTTAGCGCCACTAACGTCGTTAGTATTATAATGTGGTGCAGTTTATTAAGAAAGAGAAATTCAGCGATCATGACAGTGATCCACTGTGAGACGACACAATGGAGTCTTTGACTGAAGAAAAAAACCTCTGCAGAAAAAAACCATCCTTCAAGTAAAACACCGTAGCCATCAGCAAAACAAAACATCGTATCAATTTTAATTCTCAATATGTTGCCAATTGGTTTGACAAGGTTGAGTGTTTTTCTAGACCACGTCCAGTTTGAAGCGCTTGAAAAACAACATTAAACGTTTTTGCGTGGCTTGTGGTTTCGGAAATCTATGCTGAGTAATTTTGTGCTGATTAAGTAATAATATCACAATACTGTACTCCAACAAGAGTTGTGTCACCTCTCCAATATCTGTGTTTTTAGTAAAAATGTGTAAGTTTTTCTCAGTTTTCTTGGCAAAATAAAGCAGTAAAATATTGACAAGCAAGTCATTTAAAATTTGAACTGTAGGTTGGTACACACCAACAAATAATTTTTAATTAAAAAAAAAAAAAAAAAAAACAGAACGCGAAACGACTCTGCGCAACACAACATTCGAATCAATGAACCAAATGAGAGAAGTCCCACGCAATTTATTTGTAGTTACTTCCACATTTACATTTTTTAATTTGTACAATTGTAAGTCAAACCATTTATGTAGTAAGTCAACCTTTCCAAAACCTTTTCCAAAAACAGTCACTAGAATTGTCATTACAAAGATTCATATAGGCAAACGAAAAGTGTTCGTATAAACTGGTTGACTGGTTTATGTGACGAAAATATTTCCTTTAAACTTTTCCTAAAATTCCTAAAAAAAAAATTTCTTTTATTTTTGAATTAATTTGTAAGGTAGGTAAACCTACTCAAAGCAGCTTATTATGAAACATAGTATTGTCAGTGACTTGTTTAAACCAAAATGTTGGGCAAGTCTGCGTGTTATTTTTCAACATAGTATAATGTTAGCTGGAGGCTGTAGCTGCATCGCCAATAGCACCACCAGAGGAGTGAAGCAAGGGGCCTTTTCCTACCTTGTTCTAGAGTTCAGCAACAACGCCCTGACAAAATAAATTTAATGGCAGTCGCAGAGAATCTCCACGATCTCGACTACGCCGAAGATTTCTGACTGCTATCTATCACATTAGGCGGCGCAAAGTAAAAACTACACGCGATGGCTCAAGTGCTGCTCAGAACTTCATGTAGGCCTCTCGCACAAGATCTATCGTGGAAAGTGGAGCTGGGTTAGCATCCTGCGCTTATGCATTAATTGACTAAAAGTTATTTAATAGATTAGATTAGGTTATTGGGCTGCCAGCGAAATTGCCAACACACTTAGACTATTGTTGGTTCATTGTGCCATTTTTGATCCCAACGGCAAATGATGATCGGACCAGATTTGATAACCAAATATTAACATATAGCATATTAACATTTTCTTTCATTGGGACGCCAACTTGGAACTCCAATAACCCAAGGGCAGGCACTAAATCAACTCCGCCATTCAGCCCTTTTATTTAATACTTACATACAATGTTTTCGAATTTTTGTTTCAAATAAATAGGCGAATTTAAAAGTGCCACCTCATATTTTCTTTTATATGCCACATTCAATGTACTTAAAGTTCTCAAACTGTCTACTATTGGAGCGATTGTAGAGTTTCACAAAGCAAACTTTTGACGATGTTGTTTAATATAATCGTTTGAAAAGCATCTTCTTAAAAGAAGAACTCTGGTCGAAAGTAACGCGATATAGATGCGCTTGGAGATCGTTGGCAAAATCGCTGCGACCAACGAAGCAAGCTATTATAGATAAAATGTATTGGTATAATGGGTAATCGAAAAAGTTTTTTCGTATTTGGTCAATAGATGTCGTTGGAGTCGCCTATTTCCAGTGCTACTAATCATTTTGTGTCATATTATATGGTGTTGACATTTTAAGCTTCATTTAACAAAACAAAAAAGTTATAGCTGTTCAAATATGAATAAAAATAATGAAGAAATTCGCTATATTTTGCAATGTTTGTATAAAAAAGGGAAGAATGCCGCGCAAGCAACCGATGACATTTGTGAAGTTTACGGAAACGATGCTGTATCAGTTCGTGTAGCCCTCGCTTCCGTTCTGGAAATTTCGATGTGAAAGATGCACCTCGCTCTGGTTGACATATCCTTGAAAAAGTCGATGAAATTATGGACAATATTGACCAACAGCGTCACATAAGCAGCCATGACATCGCCAAGGAATTAAGCCTTCATCATCGAACGGTTTCTAGCAATTTAATAAAGGCTGGCTACAAAAATAGGCTCGATTTTTGGATACCACATGAATTGTCTGTGAAAAATTTAATGGATCGAATTAACATCTGCGATTCTTTGTGAAACGAAATGAAATCAGGAGACGAAAGGTGGTTTAAATACGACAATGTGCGAAAAAGATCATGGTGCAAGCGTGGTGAAGCCAGGATTGACGCCTCGAAAGTTATGCTGAGTGTTTGGTGAGATTGGAGAAGAAATCATCCACTATGAGCTGCTCCAGCCTGGTCGAACTATTGATTCTACACTTTCTGTCAACAACTGAAGAGATTCAAGCAATTAGTCGAAGAAAAACGGCCAGAACTGATCAACAAAATCTTTGATGACTCGCCAAAAACTGGGAGAGCTTGGCTGGGAAGTTTTGTACATCCCCCATATAACCCTGAGCTTGCATGATCGGTAAAAATACTTGTCGCAGTTTTTTGCTGAGAAACCACAAAAGTTTTGCACTGAGAGAATAATGTCTCTAGAGGAAAAATGGCAAAAGGTGGTCGACCAAAATGGTACATATTTGGTTCAATAAAGTTCATTATAAACATAAAAAAATGAGTTGATGTTTGATTTGAAATACGAAAAAGACTTTCGCGACTACCCATTATATTAAAATGTGCCTGCACAATTCCTGACAGGCTTACGAGAGGGTTGATGACCGAAAAAGCGTTTTCCAACTTCATATTCTTCGAAGAGAACTTATCAGCAGCTTCTCAGCTTGACCACTGCTTAAAGTTAGACGCTTGTACATTAACTTTAAGTGCCGTTTGTACGGCGGCTTGGTTTTCGGCCAAATTTATGTTTGCGCGGCAGGCGCTCGCTCTCTTGCTGTTGAAATGGCTATCGAAAAGGACGTGTGATTCCCTACCAGAAGAAGTTAGTACCATTTTAATAAAATATTGCGTCACTAACAAATGAAGGGAATTAAATAATAAAATTAACAAATTATTGACAATCAAATAAACAGCATCAGAAAATATCTAGTTTTATTTAATTTCGATAAGGTTTAGGTCACCTTGCCCTACACATGTCTTATGAAGGTTTAGTAAATAATATACTCTTGAATCTATCACAAATACTAACGGTCTTACAACAAGGCTTACATCATTCTTCAGAAATTGAATTCCTTTCAACTGACCAGTTTGCATGTTCGTAGTTCCAATTCGGATACTTCTCCATGAGGTTTTAGTGATTTCAAATGTGTCTGTAAATTTCCTGTACACAAACTCCCCTCTTCCTTATAGAAAACTGCTGCCTAAAGCCCGATACCCCATGAATTAGTCAGTATATTTAATTACAACACACCATTGACAGTCATTTTCCGGCCGGATTTATTTCAAAAATATTGATTGTGTCAGCCGTTTCGAGTGCCTTGTAGCAAGCGTATACAAAACGAAGAGCAGACTCAATTAGCATTATTTACTTCGAAGAGGAAATCGTTATAATTTTCCGAACGGCGTGTCGGCAGGCGTTTCACTTCATTAATTTCAGATCGAACCGAGGAGCTGACAAGCAAGTGGGTAGCACTCGTCATTTTGAGTTCATCCCCGGCGACACCCTCCATTAAATTTCAAGTAAATTCCTTAAATTTGCTTAAAATCACGTATCCAAAGTTCAGTGGATTTTCCAGTGCGTCCGCCCACATCGTGTGCCGTCAAATTGAAGCAATTTATTCATCTGTCAATAAGAACGGGGGAACGTACACACTTGACAACTGAAGCCATCAACCTTAATTAGCATTCAACAAATTAGTAGCTGCACTCTCCACACATCAAGACGATTAATTCCCATCGGGGGTGTAAATCATTCGGCTGACACATAAATTGCATTATAATTGTGACAGGCATTTCTCTGAGTGTTCTCTGCCCCAAAAGACAGACACAAAGAGCCACGAAGTTAACTTCCTGCTGTGTCGCGGATATTGCCACATGGTGAGTTCGTCTTTGTCGTAAATGATTCTGATGTTGTTATCAGGCCGCCCATCAGAGGGAGCCAAGAGTTAACGTACGTAAGTCACTTGGTGTCTGCTGTGCCCCATAAATCATGTCAGTCAACCGAGTGACTGAGTGTCGGCATGAATTAGCTTCCACTCAAAGTAAACATGCATCGTGCGTATGCGTATCACTCGCTCATGATCCTCGGCTAATTTTATTTAACGCTTCACAAGAGGCCGCCACTACGACCGCTGCTGCCGCCGAATGAGGCATAAGCATGCATCCATCCATCCGCCCGTCCCTGAAGCCATCCATCCGTGCATAGTTGTGTCTACAACAGCATTATTGGATGCAATGAGATGCTGGTGCTCGCCGACGAAAAGAATCACCCCCTGTCAAAATGTTTATGTATTCATTTAATCTCGCGGATGCATTACAAACGGAAAACACAAAAATAAATGGAAATTAAGTAGCTGGGTGTCATGGAGCGACGAAATGATCATTCAGTCATTCCTTAGTTGAAAAATTCCCGGCTCAACAGCGGCGGTAGAGACATGCTGCGAATGCGGCACTCCCTTCACGGAGTGGGAAATCAATGGGGAAAGGGTCAGTTGATACAAATTTGACAAAATTTGTATCAACTGACAGACGCGGAGATGTGCAAACGAGCATTAGGCCAGAGAGGTGAGGTTTTATTTTGGTCAGCAGAGCTAATTCAAAACCGCCGAGTTACAGCACTTCCTGTCTACATCCAATTAGAAGAACGTAACTATGTCGCTTGTAATTGAACCATGACATGGTAGTTCCATCAAATTGTGCTCTTTTCTTAAATTAATCTCATTACCTCGAGGCCGCTTGCCCATCGTAAGATTGCCTTTCGTTAATCTCACATCACATCATTACTCAGCAAAAACAGGGTGGGCCCCGTCCGACACCATCCGAGCTACGGGTATCTTCTGTTTCTGCGTGCCTCCGAGTTCACACCACTATGCAACTGGCGCATTATCATCGTGCAGCTCTCCTCCGTTCAGTTCCGTTCAAACCCGTGCGAGGTGAAATGACTTTAATCTGTCTGAAAATGAAATTGCTTTTGGTCTGCTTAGTGTGACACCTTCCTGAGATGTAATTTATGATCTTAATTGCGGCATACGTTGTCTTACGTGCATCCCACTTAAGTGGCAGCGGTGTGGAAAACCCATTGTTCCGGTTTTGAGCGGCAAACTAGCGGCGGGCACAGCTCCGGTCATTTGTAGTCGGTCGGATGGAGTGTTGCCTGGAAATTATTAATTTTTTCCTCAACTATTTTCCTTGTCAGGTTAGTGAAACAAATTACTTCATTGTTATCACCATCAGTCTGATTTATGGATAGTCACAATCCCTATGCAGCTCGGTAGACGCGAACGACCATTTCCATGATGCGGCCAGTCGGTTTATGCTCTAGAGTGCTGGGAAATTAGCAGTGATTAATAATTTTAAATTGTCTGTCTATTAAAACATTTCCGGTTATTAATTATGATGATTAATCTTCGTGGAGAACACTTTGTGGATTCATTATATGACTTGCTGATACGACCAGATGAATAATGCAAACGATCTTTGGGGGTTATTTGAGAGAAATGCTTGTGCATTAGTTCTGACGCTTATAGAATACCTTCGAGGCAAATGAAAGAGTTAACATCACTCTTAAGAGAAGAGGTGTTTCGCATTTACACCACACACATGAGTGCTGATTTGTTATGCGAGCTTGCATAATTTGGTATGTAAATGGTTTGACGGGTCATATCTCACTTAGGCTCACGTAGACCCTATGTGCTTGTGTTCTCTGTAATGAGCAAATATAAAATTATTCTCATGAGGTAGTCGGTACATGCGGTAATTACGCATTGCTCTGAATCGAACGGTTGCATTGTTTGGAGTGGGTGCACGAGGTTTTTCATTAATTAGTCATATTTGTACTTTGTTTGGCGCTACAGTCCGGTGTGGATCTGGGCCTCAAACAAAAAGCCTCTCCAACTGCGGCTGATTGTCTCCAGATCCGAACGCCAATTGATTTCCTTCTTGACTAGGGTGTGAGGTGACTTTAGATGCGGGCATCTGTTGCATTGTCTCACAGGTGCAGAGTCAAATACCATCATTAGGTTCATAAACGTCCCTCTGCACACAAGGTACATTTTACGATTGAATCTTCTCCTTTAGATCACTGGAACTCTCCGACATAGGATTAAACTCATCGAAAACTTCTATATTAATGACAACACATGAAAAATAATTACCAGATCTAAAGAGAAGCTCTAAATGAACGAATTCACGCACGGAAATCTCCCAAGCAACAATACGTGTTGATCTGTTGCATGGAGGACTTTTTAAATGTAGTTGGACCAAGGAGTAATGAACAACATGGAACACTTATTTCACTTATTTTTTGTTTATTTTTTTATTGAATTTTTAATTTCATTGCTAATTATTGCTCGTTATTGTTTCTGTCCCATTTGCTCTTTCCACCAATTATTGTTCTATTACTTCTCTTTCTTTTGTATTGTTGGCTTTCTGCTTTATCTCCCTCTTCCTTATCTCAATATGAAGAAAAACAGTCTGTACTCGGCCTCTCGCTCATTTCACAACTATCATCATGAAGAACATCAATAACGAAAATAACAGCAGCATGAATGAAAAAACCGAATTATTATTAAATGTTTTATGTAAAAGCCACGATGGCCGTCACATTTGTCAAATAAATCCACAAAGTCTGGTAAAAAATTCGATGAATTTAAAATAATATTTGAGAACAGCTTAATCGACAATAATATGTGCTACGTCCCACGGTTTGAACCTGGAGAGAGCGATTTCGCTTTCTCTCTGAAAGGCTTCAAACTCTATCGTGCAAATTGCTGCCTTAGGATCAATTGGCGTTGCATTGCACACTTGGATCCAAATATAAACCCCTTCTTTGCTCCAATAAAACACATTCTTCTCAATTATTGGTAATATATGCCACCGGGCATAGCGCACACCAGTTACATCTGTGATGTTATTGAGGAGATGTCTTCGCAAGTACCAAATATAAGTAGACATCTTAATTTAAACTTACTTAATATGACACCGAACTCTCTTTTAACTATCAAGATACGCTCTATCGACTTAACCTTCCTTAACACCAATGAACTCACCCATTTTAAATCGAACTGTTCGCCGTCATTGCTCGGCTTCATCTTAACCAATGATCAGAACTTAGTGAAAACGCATAGTCAGTTTTCTGTGCCTGTGTTTCTGTACCATGACATTGTATTCGCCACATTTGACATTGATGACTTATTTTTGGATTGTAGAAGTGTTGAATATATAATAATAAACTATACATATACATGTGTCGTCTGACCTTAACAAGCCAGTTGAGATATTCAACACAAATATTAATTACATTTTTGAAACTCATGTTCTACATCGTACTCATGTCGTCAGAAGCGAAAAATCACCGTGGTTGATACATACCATAGAATACTCCTCCCGATCAGAAAGAGAGACTTTCTTTTCTGACGATGGAGACGATTCACGGATGTGCACAACGAATATAAAGTCTGGATAAACCATGTTACCTTGCTGATACGGTCAACTAAGAGCAACTATTACAAGGCTAAATTGAATTGTGACTGATCGTCGAGATTTCTCTGGTAGCAGGTTCGAGATATCGGATTTCGAACCTGCTTTCAGAAGTAATATTTTTGTCACGGTTTGTGACAAAGATATCTATACTTTGTCACCAACTGTCCACCCTGTTGTTCCATTAACAAGTTAATCTATTCATACCTAACTAAGCGGACTCTAGCTGTTTTATAAACCTCAAAATTGTCGTCCTTTTGCAATGCTACAAGGGAATACCTCAAGGTTCTATTCTCGGTCCGTTATTGTTTTCAGGGTTCATTAATGATCTTCCTAAAGTGTTGTCTTATTGCAATTTTCACATATTTGAAGATGATATTCACATCTAACTAAGTTTTCCTCCAAATATGATTGAGTATTCAGTTGCTAAATTAATCGAGGATATGTGTTCGATCACGAACCGAGCAAAGCAAATGCTCTCATGCTCAATCCTGGCAAAACCAAAGTCTTATCATTCTCAAAACTCCATCCCGCCCTTTCAAACTTTCCTCCCATAGAATTAAACTCTGTTGTCGTCGAATATGTTCCCTGTGTAAAAAACATTGGTATAATGTGTAATAGTGAACTAACATGGACTGACCATATAGACAGTATAGTGTCGAAGGTGTATGCGTCCCTTTGAGGTAACCCCTATTAATGTCAAACTAAAACTTGCCAAAGCACTCATAGCGCCTCGAGTTGTTCGCTAACTTTAATGTCTCAGTTCAAAAATTGGTAAAAGCAATCAACGCGAATGCACGGCGCGTTTTTAACCTTCGAAGATTTGATCATAAATCGTTGACATCACGCAGGCAGTTCTTCATTCATGCTGTAAACCTGGGTAATCATCTGCCTCCATAGGTACGGTCAATGACCGAGTACATACAATTTGGCTCCGCCTGTTTTTCACACCTCTCCAATACGCACTGAAATAATATCCATTATTTGAACCTTAAATTGGTGACATTAAATTATAATATATTAAGCTAACTTTTAAAATAATGTGCAAGATTCTTAAATTCAATCAGTGTGATATTTTTAGCCCTGTACTATAAAATAAAATTACATTCTTAATGTACAGAGATATTAAGGAAATAATTGAAAGCCCATAAAACCATCGCAAGCAGAGGTTTTCTCTCGAAGGACTTCTTCATCCGATTTTGATTTTCCATGCCGTACAGCAAGCTTGGGATGATTAGTCTCATATACAAATTCCGATTGGTTCTGTTTGTTGGTACTCAATTGCCTTTGACGTCATTTGGCAAGAGTTTGACCATTACAATGATTTTGTTAGTGCTGTTGACTGCAGAGCTAATGTAAACGAAGGCCTTAGCTATCTCGAAGATATAGCTGGTCATTGTGGCAGTATATGACAGACGTCGCTGTTACTTTCGTTGTCCTAAGTAGTTAAGGATAGGCAGAGCTGGGACTTAACATAATCAAAATACGCAATTTTTCTTTAATTTGCAGAGGCCGTTGAATGTATCATCTAAAAGAATATTTTAGACTGAATGTCGATCTTGCCAAAAGTCAAGGTAAGAGAGTATACAGTCAATCCAATTCGTATTCGTACAGTAGGTTCAAAATCTCGAGATCTTAACACCATTTTAATATTTTTCCAAGTAATTTGAATCACAAAGTATCCTTGATTGTTGACGAAATTTAATCAGTTTAATTAAAATCAGATAGATAATGTTTTACTACCATTTCCTTCAAAACCACCATCCATCAAAACCTGCAGAAGTCTTCCAAATTTTTCATCGAATTGCTCGCTGTCTGCAATCAACCAACAGCAACGAAATCCAAGTTGTCAGAAGTATCGAATACCTAGGAATTACCATCGACGAGAACTTTCTTTGGCGTGAGCACATCAACGTCCTGCGCCTGCAACTGAAGAGCACCATCTTCGCAATGACATATCTTTAGCCTTACCATACACGAACGTACAAGTGCTAAAACAGGTTTATTGCTCGTTAGCAGAATTTCGCATAAGATACGGCATTCTGGCCTGGGGAAACGCTGCAACATACCACCTAGATAAGATATCCAGCAGACAAAATCGTCTTGTAAAAATTGTTAGATACTTTAACTCAACTTTTCAAGTTCTAGATGTCAAAGCTGATGACAACACTGCTGCAGTACATGAGAGACACACGGTTCCAGCAACCATTAATTCATAGAAAAAACATTGCGTAAGCCGAAAGGCACAATTAACGTAAGATCGTATTAGCTTAGAGTACTCGTATAGGGTCAGTAGTTAGATGTAAGAAGGATTGGTAAGTTTTTTAAGCTAGTTTTAAGCATTTTTGTCTAGCATGTAAGTAAATATATTGAATGTAAAATAAAAATTAAAAAAAAACCATTAAATCATACGCTTAACACAAGAAGACGTGCCCAAGGGATGCTTGATGTTCCGAGAGCATACAACTAATATGGAGACCAAGAACTACGCTGCACCGTCTCCAAATTTACGAATGCGCTGCCACAGCGTTTTAAAGTAAATATTAATCCTAATGAAATAATATTTCCATTTAAATAGCAAGTGGAATAATGTTAAATTAAAAAAATGTACTTCAAAACTACTTGATGGCTGGGTGCTGTGGGAATCGGGTAGGCACTGAATGGCGTCAACTTGGCGATGCCCAGTGTTGCAACTTTTCCTACACACCAATTGTGCTTATTTTACCTCCAAGTGGTAGCCATCGGGTACTGGTTGTAGTTCACCCGAGCTCAACCTGCCAAACTTATAAGTGCGACCTCTTGTCCTAGGGGTTACAAAAAAGGAACTGGCCCTCCAGCTTGGGGGTTGTGCCGTCAGGGTAACTGCCCGGCCACACAAAAAACAACAGTTACTAAGCAACAACAAACCTCGGAAACGGATGACTTTACTTTACCTTTATAGACCACGTGCAGCCGAACAATTAGCGGAAGCCCTAGACTGCTGCAAAGCAGACATAACCGCCATCCAAGAAGTGCGGTGGGATGGACCGGGCAAAATAAGGATGAAAAACTGTGATATATATTACGGTGATTGCTACAAGCAACAAAAACAGCGCCTATTTGGATGTGAATTTGTCGTTAGAGGCAGACTTAGGCAAGAAGTCTTATCGTTCAGGTCAGTGAACGAGCGCCTCACGACAATTCGCATCCAGGCTAAATTTGCCAACATAAGCCTTATATGCGCACACGCCCCCACAGAGGAGAAAGATGACGACACCAAAGACAGGTTCTATGAGCTCCTGGACAAAACGTATGAGCAATGCCCTAGCTACGACATTAAAATTGTTCTTGGCGATTTTAACGCAAAGCTAGGAAGAGAGAACATCTTTGGTAGTACGGTCGGGAAGCACAGCCTACACGACACCACATCCGAAAACGGATTTAGGCTGATCGACTTTGCTGCGGGGCGAAATGTTGTAGTAGCCAGTACAAAATTCCCACATCTCGACATTCACAAAGGGACATGGCGATCTCCTGATCAATCAACCATCAATCAGATTGATCACATTGCGATCGACGCATGCGATGTCCGAACGTTCCGAGGTGCCAACATTGACTCGGACCACCACCTTGTAGTAGCCAAGGTAAGGTTGCGGATATCCCGAACACCGCCAAGACAAAGAAATACTGTGAGGAAGTTCAACGTCGGCCGGCTACAATCGCAAGAGATTGCCAAATGCTTTTCCGATCGTGTCTCCCTCAACCTCTTAAGAAATCCTACGCCGCCAACATCAAGTATTGAAGACCAGTGGCAGCATTGCCAAAAAGCCATCAGAGATGCCGCCTCTGATGTGCTGGGTTTCAATCCGCCACCACAACGAAACCCCTGGTTTGACAATGAGTGTCGGCAGGCGAATGCAGCCAAGCAAGAAGCATACAAAGCGGCACTGCAAAGAAGGACAAGAGCTGCTCGGGAGCTCTACGAGCAGAAGAGGAGAGACGAACACCGGCTTCTCAGGAGAAAAAAGAAGGAGCATGAGAAGCGCGCGATCGGCAGAATAGAGGGATACTACTGCAGGAATGAGGTAAGGAGTTTTACCAAAGGGTAAAGTCAACCAGTCAAGGTTATAAACTCCGAACCGAAGCCTGTAAGGATGATCAAGGGAACATCGTAGTAGAGTCACAGTCGATGCTGAGGATATGGAGAAACCATTTCTGCAGACTGTATAACGGCGACGAAGAACCAAATTCCGCTGTCAGGCAGAACGAACCATTCAACCCCAATGAAAGGGACGATGAAGATCAACAATTCCGTCCACCCGACCCGGATGAAGTGAGGATTGCTATATCTAAACTGAAATCCAACAAGGCTGCTGGAGCTGACGCCTACCCGCCGAGCTTTTTAAAGCCGCAGGCGATGATTTGGTAAGGAGCATGCACCAACTCATCTGTAAAATATGGTCGGAGGAAAACATGCCCGATGAATGGAACCTCAGCATTGTTTGCCCGATCCACAAGAAAGGAGACCCCTTTGACTGCGCCAACTATCGGGGGATAAGTCTCCTTAACATCGCCTATAAGATCTTATCTGCCGTACTGTGTGAACGCCTAAAGCCATTCGTCAACAACTTGGTCAGTCCATACCAGTGTGGCTTTAGGCCAGGAAAATCCACCATCGACCAAATATTCACACTCCGGCAGATTTTGGAGAAAACCCAGGAGCAACAAATCGATACCCACCACCTGTTCATCGATTTTAAGGCCGCGTATGACAGCATTTATAGAGACGAGCTATACAGAGCAATGTCTAGTTTTGGCATCCCTACCAAACTCGTCCGTTTGTGTAGGATGACGATGGAGAATGCACGCTGCTCCATCAAGGTCGTTAAGACCTAACCGAGACCTTTGATGTCAAAAAAGGATTCAGACAAGGCGACGCGCTGTCATGCGACTTCTTCAACATCGTTCTTGAGAGAATTGTTCAAGACTCAAACGCCAACACCAGAGGAACAATCTTTCAGAAGTCCGTCCAACTACTCGCATATGCCGACGATATTGACATTATCGGAAGAACGCAGCGTGATGTCAAAGGCGCTTTTGTGAGTATAGCAACGGAGGCCGCGAAGATGGGTTTAGCGGTAAACGAGGGTAAGACCAAATATATGCTGTCAACAAGAAAGGACACCCAACACCGACGTCTCGGTCAGAACGTCACGGCAGACAGATATAACTTTGAGGTAGTTAAAAACTTTGTCTACCTAGGAACCGCTATCAACTCAGACAACGACACCAGCGCTGAAATCAAACGAAGAATAACTCTTGCTAATCGGTGCTTCTTTGGGCTAAGAAAGCAATTGGTGAACAAAGCCCTCTCTCGAACAACCAAGGTAACGCTCTACAAGACCTTAATCGTCCCAGTCCTGCTATATGGCGCGGAAGCATGGACTCTGTCAAAAGCGGATGAAGCAGCTCTTGGTTGCTTCGAGAGGAAAATTCTTCGGGTCATTTTCGGTCCCGTCTGCATAGATGGTGAGTGGAGGAGGAGATACAACGACGAGCTATACGGGCTGTTCAGCGACATCGACTTAGCCAAAAGAGTGAAGATCCAACGATTGAGATGGCTAGGTCATGTAGAGCGGATGGAAACCAATGCTCCGGCCCGAAAAGTCTTCGAATCCACCCCCGAGGGACGGCGCAGTAGAGGAAGACCGCGACTCAGGTGGCGCACGCAAGTGGAAAGGGACCTCAACCAACTATGCGTGCGAAAGAAGAGCTTCTCAAACTTGTCTAGAAAGAGCTTCTCAAACTTGGCCGTTCGGAGTCGGCATAAAAATGTACGTCCCTTCCACTCGTGAGAGAACAATAGCACGCACAGCACGAGTGGTTGTTGGGAAGCTAGTTCCTGGCCCTCTACGGACTGTAGGGCCACCCATATTATTATTATTATTATATAATTAGTATGAAATTTGTGAAAATGCATAGGGATCAGGATAGATAGAAATTTTTCATGTAGGCGGGGATTTCAATAAAATTAGTTTTAAATAAGCGTACATACGTCGTAAATATATTCAACAATTTGCGGGATGGGGAAGAATATCAAAGTATAATACCAATGTTTTCTAAAATCAATTTTCGTCGTGGAACCAAAGATGTATTCAATGTCAAACAAATTAATTCCATAGTGCCAGTGTGAATTTCTGCAAGCAATTGGTACATCTATAAGTATACGCTATAAATCACAAAATAACGTTAATGCAGGCGTAAAATACACGCAAATGGTCGAAAACAGTGAGCAACAAGTTTCAAATGACCAAACTCGTGTCTCTAAATGAGGACGTTGACGGGACGTCACTGTTTAGAAGACCATTTGGTCTTGAAAATACAGTAAGCTCTCAACAAGGCGAACAATTAAAAACCAAGGCAGTTCACGTTTGCGACGAGGTCTTACCTTAAGCAAGTAAAAAAAAGCTTTTTTCTATTTAATGGAAAAATATCAGTCATCATCAGCTTTTTTGCTTATTCTTGCATTTTTTCTGGTTTTACTCTATGACGCTTTAAGACACTAAGGTCACTTTGACTAACCAGCTCACCTTCTGTTCATTCCAAGGCTAGCTTCACTGTTTTTTTTTATTTCAGGAGTTCGCTGAAAGAAACAACGATTAACACACTGACACGAACTGACTTCTGACTTGTAGCAAACCGAAAACGTACTGATTAATAATTAGAAATGGCGGGATGAATTACAATTTGCGTAAATAAAAAAACATAGTTTTGTGTTAATCTGAACCAAAAATTATTGTTCACGTTTTAGCATGTTCTAGATTTTTTCGCGTTTTAGAGATGCCAAGCAAATGGAAAACTGTGCGGGATGTAATAGGTTTGGGCTAAGGATCCCGCTCTTCTTTTTTGCGTTTCAAGAGAATTAAAAAATAATTTTTCAGATATTGTAACTACCCCAGGAACAAACTGGTTATATTTTCTGAGCATTAACTGTATGATGTATAAAATAAGCATAGAAACTGCTTTGAAGATTTTCATATATTATTGAGGAGCAAAAAAATAAGTGATTCTGTATTTATTACGATATACTAAAAAGTCAAACATTCAAAAACATATGATATGCGGTAACCATGCACAAAAATTCCCACCTGCTGCTCTAAATAAAACTACTAGCTCGATCAAATTTCTAAAATGCTTAGCGTAACTTTGTCGTGTCCTGACGAAGACGGCACTTGAAGTAGTTTTTATTTGTGCGTAATTTTATTTCTTTGATGTGCTAAAACATATCTGCTAACGCTGTGCACTTCAAATGCGAATCAGAAACATCACACGAATGCACGGTACTCCCCAACATAACTTCACTTATGCGGCATTAGAGGCTGTCGGCAACCGCCCCGCTAATTATGAGAATGTCACATTCAATGCAGAAATATGCAGATAATCTTCAACTCTCACTGGGAGGTCCAGAAGACGGAATTCGTCATAGCCCTTTTCAGATTTAATGAGACACCTCCAGGGTACACATTGTGGGTGTTCGCTGCACTCAACCGCCACCGTGCCAGCTATCATTCACGCTATGATCGATCGTTGCGCTCCCGGTGGAGAAGTGAATTAATTCTTGTCACGATACACCGAACTCACACACATAAACATTCAACCGTGTCATTTCACGGCAAATTTATTCCCTGTGCATTCGGGATCTTAGCCGAGCGAACTCTGTCAAACTCTCAAGGAGGATGTGGCTCAAGTAGCCCGGACCCGGAGATACTTCGAAGGCGGAACATGTCTGTTCCCGGGCCAAAAGACAGACAAATGATCTTGTTATACCGATCGTAATCTGCGCTGTCTGCCTGTGTGCCCCACAGTCTATGGTAGCACTTTGCTAGTAATTCGCAGAGAACGACACGAAATGTATCTCATAAATTTGCGCTTCTCGACTGTAGAAAATGTGACAACATAACGAATAAAGTGGAGATTGTGTGTGCTTTGTGGCAGCAGGTCGACGGTGTTTCTTTGTTGATCAGCTGGTGGAACAAACTGATGGACTCTCGTCGCTTCAAGATTGGAGCGCTGCGCTCCACTGGTAGCGTGTTCCTTCGTCCGCCAACTGCACCGATGTTCACTGGAATAGATTTGTATGCAAATGCGGGATAAATGTTTGCTCTGTGTACGAGTACCTTGGGTTGTGCATTTTAAGCGAATTCGAAATTCCACGGTGGTCGTGATAGGTGGAAGGAATTCGTGTTCGCCGTGCTTCAGCTACAACGGTTTGTCTTTTGGGAAGTGTTAACAAGGTGTTAGGGTTAAGCTAAGATCAAAATTAATTCAACCACACTGTCCGTCAATGTAACGTAATTGCTGCTCTTGTTTACGTTTCTTGTATGCGGAAGCATCTTATCAAAAATAGTGCATTCGCAAGAAAACAGAAGTGTCGGAAACATACACACGTTTTAATGTTTATCGGTTACAATCAACAATTGCTGGCAGTAGATGAACTTGTTTCACGACATTCTTCGAAATAAATGCACAGAATTTGCATATATCGGCGAAGTTGTTTCCGTGGTTTTTCAGTCCGAGGTCGACCTGGACCTGGCTATCGGCTTACACAACAAACGCTTATGTTGCATGGACTATTGTTTTCCTACGAACAATTTTATGCGGAGTACAAACGGGAACATTATTTTTGTTTTCTGAAAATGTTAAAGACTCGTGTCCAGGACTGACTTTAGATAAATCAGTGTTTGAGAAGAGTTGTGAAGATCAGTAGCAGGAACAAGCAAGTATCCCTACACTGGGATCACATCGATCGCATTGACACCAATGGCCCATCTAAAAGGGTCTTCAGATTGCAGCCTCCTGGTTCGACGATGTTACAGCGGACCTAAGATAGTATGGCCGTGACTGAAAGTACCCCGGAATGTGAGCGATGGAAGGCAGAGAATGCTCAAACCCTCCTAGGGTCGTTGGTCTGATAAGTAAGTGTTCTATAACGTGGATCCTAGAAAGCTGATTAGTTCTGTGATTTTAAAGAACATGAAATCCTTAAAATAGGCCGATAAAGGTTTGTATTGTGCAAAAAGTGGTACAAGATATTATATTAATCAAGCATCCGAATATCGTTTGAATCGTAACACACATAGGTATGCAGTGGAATATCCAACGTCAATTCACACAGGCGGGAACGTAAGTTATAATATTCTCTTGGATACGACAAGACGCACTAAAGGATTCGTCGGAGCTAATCACGCACACGCCAAACAATCGTCCACCACTGGCTCTAGATTGCAGAAAGTGGAAGCAAAACTATCACGAGAATGACAACAGAAGGGGTAGAAAAACATAGGCATCATTTCATCGAGACAATTCGAAGCACTAGTCAAAAAATCATTCCTGGCCATTCCGAAGGATGACACGATTCGGCAATTTAAATTTTAAAAAAAGGTTATGATTGGCTTAATACCAACAAAAATTGGAGCAACGAATCCAAAGTCCATAGACTGAGTAGCAATGCGGTGAAGTGGACGAATCAAGAACTGCAGAAGGAACAGAAGGAGTATTTGAACCCCGGACTAAGTACTGCGAACCCATGGGCAAACGCACCAGTATCTTTCAGATAGAAGTCCTTGCTATAGACAGATGCGCTCAAATAAAACTTAACATACACTATACCAACTGCGACATAGCAACAATGTCTGACAGTCATTCTCTGGCACTTGAGTATCATCAAATCGAAGCTTGTGTGGAAATATCTACAGCAGATTAAGAAACTGACAACAGGAGCCTATAACCCACAATACAACTCTGCATAGAACTGTATTCGAGCTCTCAATAGTAACTCAGACATTTTTCCATTGACTCTAAATCATCAGGAGATATTTCCGAGCTGAACCAGGCGAGTTTTCTCCCAGGCGGGGGTTGCATTGATGGCATATCTTGGAAGTCTTGATTAATGGGGATTCATGCCATCATTGCAAAAGCCATTTCCGATCGAAGAAACAAATGCTCAAAATGGAGTTCCTTATTCCTCTTTTGTCGCGCTATTTTTCCTATTGAAAATCAATAAGCTACTGAATACTACAGGGTTCTCGTTGGACTCAATTATTCGACACTTCGACAATCTCTGTTCAAGTGCAAAGTAAAAGTCTATGCGGATGTCTAAGTAAGTAAACCATTGCAACGATAGCATGTGAGTTGCGGTAGTGGGTTTCTTAATAAACATCAATTTCTCGTCCACGACATTAATAACAAATTTACAATTTACTGTAAATGCAAATTGCGAGGCACCGCACAGTCTATGACATATATTGAATGAATAACGATTAGCGTGAATGACAAAAGAAGTGTTTTTTCACACTTTTCATGCCGCATATTATGATTATTTATATTTGCGTCTGTATTTATTTATATTCTTATTTACTATTGTTTTGTAACAGGTCGAAGTTGTCTTTGTTCTTTTACCATTTTCCAATTTTTTATAAAGTCCGTCTTGATTATATATAATTGACATTAAGCATTTTTCGTTTGTTTTCTTCAATTTAACGATTATGACGTTGAAATTTGAATATTTTTCGATTTTTGATTAGACCATTTCGCTAATTGAAACCTGGCAAGCCATCTTGTCTAAGGATACATACTCCAGATTTACAGAATTGTAGCAATACTTAAGGATTACCAATAGCTTATTGGTTTAATTTTATGCTATAGAGAAGTCTATGGGTCAGATTTGAAAACTACTTAGCCTCAGCAAATATTCCTCTCCAACCAGCTTGGTTTTGTGCTATCGGCTGTACACATTTAGCAGATTATCGTTTATCACCAGTTGTGTTCGCCTCAGTAACCGGGAATATCTATTAAGGGGTTGTCTCTCAGGGTGGATTCGAAAACTTTCTTGGCCGACGTTTTGATGCCAACTCGCACTGCATGGCCTAGCCATCTGGGAAAAGCGACCCGAAATCGTTTGAAATATTATACGATGAACCAAGAAACCTCTAGAACGCTTTAGTAGTGACGTCATACATAAGGTCTGAGACTATAAAGGTTTTATATTGGGACATCTTTGTTCCTTTAGAGAGAACTTTATTCTAGCCTCAGTGTTGGTTAAACTTTTTCCCAAACAGCATATACTTTCGCTTACACTCATTCATGAATCTATCTACCACTCGCCTTCCGAGCAGTTGTTCAGATCTGTGGAAAATCGATTCATTGAAATTCGCAGCGTCTCCATGAGAACGTTTAAAAAATGTACATAGAAGTGCTTAACCTCATCTAAATCCTTCTTGCACAGAGTTATTGGCGAAGGAACTGATATTCTCTATCGGCATTCTGTGAAGGCGAACGAGTCTTTTAGGTATGCCAGTATGCTATGCGTCTGTCTCTATAAATACTATCTTATGAGCATTCCACTCGATAAATAGCTTGTATGTATCGCCTTGAAACTCCTACTACTACTGGAGGCCTGACCCTGCACTAATATTGAGCATTCAGGCTGTTACCATAGAGTTTCATGCGGTTACACAAGTCAATAGATATTGTATACGATACCCACGAGGCGTATTATAAGTCTGTCTTTTTGTTCGAAGATCAATGTCGGGTTCCTCGCGTACTGCCGCACAGTGATCCCGCTCTAGAATAAAAAGTCCAAAGTGACATATTTTCCTCTGCCAAATATTATAGGTTTTTTGTGTCGCTTGCCGTTCGTTCAAAGTTCCCCTCTATGGGCTGTAGCGCCACCCATATTATATATATAATAACTTCTTAGCAGTCCACTTCAATATGATGGGCTATTCTCAGTTATCTTTGTTTCTCCGATATAAAACATACTTTTTCTGAAAGTGTTCTCTATCGATATTGAGGCGATTGAGGCGATTTTTCTACATTTTCAAACGATGTCCCTTGTAAACCACATGTATTGTACCAATGCTATGTGAGAGGCCGAGGAAGGTTATGTTTTTATTAGAATATTTTGGGTCATTAAATTGTTGTCAAACGGAAAATAATAGAGTTCTATTGCCTTTAATATTGATATCTTACTTGGGACTTGGTTTTTCAATTATTAATTACTACAATTTTAACGATATGTATGGGGAAGATCAAATGTTGCTTTGTATTGACAATACTTGTAACATTTGTTTATGTAAACTGTGAGAAAAGCTATAGAAGCTCTGTTTGATTCCCAATTTGGAGCAATTAACAATAATAAATATTTATTAAGTTCAATCACCAAGGAAATAAGTCATTTTTATTTTTTAAATGTAAGATGTCTCCCTTAGCCTTTCAGATAGTTCAACAACTTTAACATTTAAGTTACCATGGTACTTGTAATATGTTCCAAATTTAATTAAGATCGGTACATGGGTTCATATAGATTTTTTTCCAATTCTTCCATACAACGGGACCAATGTGCGCCGTTTTTCGGACCGATCTCTGGCAACTAACGACCACAACAGCACGTTTGTGGAAACATTGTTAATAATTTTAATTTGCATCAATTGTATCAACCAAATACTCCAATTTTTAAAAATAAGGAGACTTTAACACTTCGTCTATTTTTTTCTTCAAAAGATTCGTTTTCATTTCAATTAAAATCCAAGAAATTGTTTATATTTTCCCATCCACTCTTACAAGCAAGAACTTAATTCGCAATTACTTCAATTTTAATGAATTCTCGTTTAATCTTTCAATCTGAACGCGAATCAGGCGATAAGTTCTGTCTCTATTGAAGTATTCTGTTATTCAGCCTCATCTGGAAGCACTCGTACCCACAGTATATAGACGCATCAATGTATCAACATCTGTCATGGCAGCACTCTAAGATGTTAGTCATTACACACCCGAACTCACAGCGCTTGGTTGTTGTTTTTTAATGACTAACGGCACACATTAATTTCACTTCAAAGCTTATTAATAATAATTAACGACTTAGATTTCCCAAGTTACGAGTAAATAAAAATTAAAATTCCATGTAAATTTATTACCGTCATTTGGGTGAAATCAAGTTCTTAACAAAATGTCACCATCAAACCCAAACGCTTAGCACATAATAATTCCACTTGAATTATGCACAATTTAATTCATCGCAAGAATTATATTCGCACGAAGAAAAAAACAAGGAACGAAGAAAGCGAAAGACACTTATAATAACTTACAGTCAGCAGTCAGCACCCCTTTGTTAGAGCTGACAGATCATATGGGCCGATCACGTTGGCGTGCTCAAAACAGTAGTGGGTGGGTTTGGAAATGAGCCATTCATGAAACATTCATTTGCCATCCATCCGCTACTGAATAATAAGCCCCCGACGATCGTAAATTCCCCAACACATGTATGTACACTGACATAACATATTTGACAATAAATCGTCTTACTAAGACTACAAAGGCGACAACGAAATTACTAAGCCCCCCTGAAGAATTAATTAAATACACGCCATGCCCGGCAAATCTCGAAACACCGTGAAATTAGCTGTCGCTCCCGCACCATCTGAGTGATGACATTTGGGGTTCAGAGCTTTTTTGTTTTTCTTTTTGGGCGTCTGCTCGTTTTGAAATTAATTTCATTTAGGAATTCCAATGGCATGTATCCACCAGCAAACAATAAATAAGGATTATGAGACAGATCGGTGGAAGACGGAATTCTCTGTTGTCGCGCATCTCTTGGAGCACATCAACGAAATCATTGAATTAAATTGTTATTTTGTCACCGACAGTTGAAGAATATTTATTGAACATGTGGTCCTCAATTTAAGTGGTGTTGAAATCGGAGGTTATGGGGGCAAAAATTCTGTCAAATAAATGAAGTGGAGAGCAATCAACATGCAGACAGGGACATTGTGTGGATTGCACATTCATTTCGAATGTGCTTAAGCAATATAAGTGTGATTTGGATACGTTTTAAATGCACGTTTTATAGCTCTTTGTGAAATTAGTCTATGACCCGAAAAGGCGAACTGAATCGAAAGAAGCCATTGAGAAGTGGTACCTTAAATTTGCTTTTTGAAAGGAACCGAGTAGCTTCAGTGCTAGGGGGAGGACGACGGTATGGCTCAGCTCGTCGGATATATTCCATCCCTACAACTTCACTCTTTCGCAAACGAAAAGGAAAGAGAGAACGAAAAATATAGTAAGAGGGGAACTAAAAAAAATCATAGAAGAAAACTAAGAAATAGGAAGGTTTACCTCATTTACCACAAACAAGCTTAAATTCCTCGGCGGCATATTGTGCGCACCATTTGGTTCGAACTTCTGCAATGTGTTTGAGTTCTTTCCAACTCATTCCGAAAGAGCTTGTGTTCTTTTCAACAGCTCTGTGTCACGTTTGATTAGGGAGTCTGGCTGTTCTGCCTGCCAGCGTTAGCGGGCTCTACTGCATAGCTTACTTCGCCATAGAATTGTCTGCGCGGCGTAGGATGTGTCCACTCCACTACCACTTTGTTCTTAGAATTATAATGTGTTAAGGTTCTTGGCTCGTTGTCAGGTAAAGTTCATCGTTCGAAATACGATCCGGCCAAGAAATCCTGAGGAAATCTTTTAACATATTTTAACGAAGGATTGCTACGTTCGCGTGGTAATGATATAACCTTTCCGGGTACTATTTCCGAAATCAGCGCCGATTCTACGTTAGAGAGGAACAGTCGCAGTTTGGTCTTCAAACTGATTACATTGCTATTCCAGATCGTGGATAGAATCCCGAACGCATCTTTGGCTTTCTCAATTCTGGTGCCGTTCTATAGATAAGTATAGAACGCAGCTAGTTGGAAGCTGCTAGATTGTTTTCTGAAATGTGTGGGCTTTTGTTTTTTTCTGCATATATTTTGAGCTCCACTTTGCTTGCGTCAGCTTCTAGATTGATGCATATCAAGTTAAGGTCCAGTAGACAAACATCCGCTGCTTAGTATAGGTATTTAAGACAAGATGTCATAGTCTGTCGAATGCCATAGTTTCCATCCTTACCTTACTTACCGTTGAATGACGTGATACTTTCTATCCATACTCAGTTTTTATAATAGCTACTAGCTGTAAGGTTAAGTCTGTTATATGAAACTAAGATAACCAAAAAAATGAAAAGATTAACAAATCCCCGTGCATACTTACTTTCAAACTAAATAGCTGAAATTCACTTAAGTAAAAAGCTCAGATAGCTGAAAATATAACTTTTCAAAGCTTCAATTTCTCTATGGAAAACAACTTCCTTCACTGAAAATTTAAAATCGAAGAGAACAATCAAATTATTGTTTTTTTTATATGTTCAATAAAAGAAAAATTTTTATGAACATAAATTGAAATAAAAGCATTTTGCAGTTTTCAGCTGTTTAAGAGCGATTTGATAATACTTATGTTGTTTTATTCAGTGATTTGAACTTAAGTACGTTTAATTTTTCAGAGATCAGCTTGACTGAAATTTGCTTTTTAGTTATCGCAGGTCCGCTTAACTGAAAAACTCGCTTAAGTGAAGTGTTTTTCTTGATTTTTGCCGTTTCACTTAAGCGGATTTTACTATAGATATCTGGCGTGCTTGACGACATCATCAGAACAAACATGGTCAACAGGTCATATGTTTGTATCGACTTTGGCCAAAAAAGCCCTTGCCAAAGTAGTCTGAACAAAGTTGCCAATGACATCAGTGCTCTATCTCTTACAGTTAAAGAGTCTATAGAGGACAACCAAGCAAACATTGAATGCCTTTTCCACACAATGCCAATCAGACTGCAGCTCGATTCAAGTTAGCGAAAGCCTTATCGAATTCAACCAACAGTAGATGTAGCGAAGTCCTATTGTCATGATCATGATCATCCGAAAAAAATGATTCTTTCCAGAAATACTCTGCCTATTATTTTGGCTGCTGCCGGAAGACCTCTCCAGTTTTCGCATACCGTCATGTTTCCTATTTAGGAAGCTTGCCTCCTTTGCCACTCCTGTGGGAATTGTTCGCTATCCCAATCATTGCTTATCGCCGTATGGAGCAAGTCAGGGTTGCCAACAATACAGTGCTTTTTCTTGATTGTCGATATAAATTGGAGAAGTCGGCTACGAATTCGGGTGTGCAATGCGCACCTTGAGGAAACGCTTGTTTATGTTTATGAATGTGGGTACATATGTTGCATGGTAATTCAGTATTCTCAATATTAACTAAATTTTAAAAATTATATGATGTAAGCCATACTCAAAGAAGATACAATATTAGCAACTTTCTTCAGCAGCGGAAAAACAGTGTCGACAATAACAATCTTAGCAGCAACGGACCGCATCCCTCAAATTAAGGATTACTCACATCATAACCATCTGAAGAGAAAATCGGTAAAAGACACAACACAAATTAGTGTCCACCGTTGCAAAATGCTTAAACCAGAAAGTGTAGTTATGTACATAGATATGCATCCTGGGTACGTTACGCGATATAGAATGTTCGCTTATCAACACAATAAATGTCACAATTTAGAGGAGTGTACTTAAAGTAATATCTGATACACAGCTTTGCGATTGGTTTTGACTGCTATTGCGATCACTATCAATGATTTCACCGTAGGTGATCTTTGCTGAAGAAGATAACAGAGGGACACCCATGGATGTGTACTTTCTTTCATCTAACATATGAATCCTAGTGCTGACGAAAGAAGAAAAAGGTTCGCAATAGTAGCAAACGCTAACGATGTGATCGTCCTCATATACGAAGACTTATGGCTTAAACTACATTTAAGCGACTTATGCGGTTTCATAGTTTCGTTTAAACTTAAAAAATTAGTTAAATACGTAGTTTACATATGTTAAATGAGAGCGCACGGCCGGTTAAGCCTCAGTTGTACATATCAGCCATCTTGTTTCGCTCTCTTTCGTACTTTTTTCTGTCTGATATCTGCTATTCGCTAAGTAAGATCCATTCTTTGTATTGAAATCATTTGCAATGGGTTCATTTACCGCAGTCTTTTCCTTCCGTGGTTGAAATACGCACGAACTTAGTCCAGAGGAATGTACCAAAAGCATTTCAAAACTGCAAACACAGCAACTACGAACAGAATACAAGGTAGGCAGCCATTCCCCAAAGTATGTGCATTGTAATGCCACGTAGGTAATTCGAGTTTGGAGGGGTGATTATGATAGCCAGTCAGTTTTGGGAAAAAATTTCACCACTGCATTACTGGTTTATTGCTGAGGTCACTTAAGCTGTCAGAAAAGTATGAGCTTGTAGTGGCTTTTCAAGTTGAGGCAAATGCAGGACAGTCGCATGGGAGTCGCTCGATGCTTCCCTCGGCAGTGTCAATTTTTGATCTTTTTGGATCGAGATGAGGCGAGATTTGTTTCGTTATTTAACATGTACTGCTTATCAGCCATCTGGCATTTATTTTCAGCGTGGATATGTTATTGAATTGTAACATGAAGCTACTCAAAGGGGTAACTGTGTGACAAGAGATTTCATCAATCGGCAGCGAGTTCGCCGGCTCTACAGTTTAATGGGATGTTTCTATAGCCTGGTACCTAGCACAGACGACGTTTGAACTGCTCGGATATCTCGCTAAGAGAGTCGCGACAGTCGATTACTATTTTTGAGAGGATTTAGTTGCTTTTGAGGGATTTAGTTGCTGCCTGGCTGTCCGTAAAGACATCTCGAGCGGATTTCACGTTCCACTTCAGCACGGGCAGGGCTTCGCTAATCGTTATTACTGCCGCTTGGAAGCCGTTGCAGTTATCGGGAAGACGAACTGATTTGTTCCAAGAAAACTCAGTTTTCTACTCCACCTTCCGCCTTGGATTATCGTGTATAAGCGTATCGCTTTATCTTAAGGTGTGGTGCTACCGTACAACAGGCCTCTTTCTGGGAAGTGTTGAGGTGTAGTCTAATTGGATTTTGGTGAGATTTTGCTTGTGTTGGATTTTGGCGTGTCCATAGGAAAAAACAATTCAGAACAAGCTTTTAGGGGAATAGCATATTTGGCTGTTATTTGTTTACCAAAAATACAACTGGAATTTCAAGTGCGTCGGTAGGAGTGGATTTGATTTGATGACCGCTATGGTCAATTATCGCGTCAATTTGAGTTAGTAACCAACAGTAAAATTGCCGTTTTTTGGCAGACTATCTCCTGTCTTGAGCAGCTCTACTGAACTGGGGTTTGAGTGGCTACACTAATGCAGATACAGGCTTGTCTCTGTACCTTCCTTATTTTATTATTGGGTGAAGTGCCGCCGTATGGGCCACCACATGACATGCCCTACAAAAGGACGGGTCTAATGATGGCTATGAAGAGCCATTGTGTCATATGAGGTTAAAGGCCACATTTATATACAATGACTTTCTTTGTAATGTGAAGGTGGTTACATTTTAAGGGCCGATGTTGAATGTGAACCACACCTAAGCGTCAAGTTTTTTTCTGCACTTCATTTGACATTTCTCCATTTCAGACTAACTCAATTTGAACCATGGAAAGATACACAATAGAGAAACGCGTTAAAGTTATTCAGGCTTATTATGAAAATGGGCGTTCAAAACAAAATGCATTTCGCGCACTTCGTGATTTTTTCGGTCAATTTAATCGTCCAACTGTGCGTACAATAGGAAAAATAGTGCAAAAATTTGAGCAAACCGGGTCTGTAGGAGATGTGAAAACTCCAGTGCATGCTCGTACAAATCGTACTATTGCTGCTGTTAGCGATAGTGCGGCTGAAGAGCCATCCACCTCAACTCGTCGTTGTGCCGCACAACTGCACCTCTCACGTTCGTCGTTGATGAACATTATGCATAAAGACTTGCATTTACACGCTTACAAGGTGCAATTGACTCAAGAACTAAAGCCTCTCGACCATTTCAAGCGTCGTCAATGGTCAGAATGGTGGCAACAGTGGATGATCAATTTTCGAAGAAAATCATCAGTTAACATTTTCACCTCAGTGGACTCTTCAATAAGCAGAATTTCCGCATTTGGGCGAATGATAATCCAAGAGTGATTGTCGAAAAATCAATGCACCCACAAAGAGTGACTGCTTGGTGCGGTTTATGGGCTGGCGGCATTAGCGGGCCGTATTTTTTCCAAAATCAGGCCGGTCAGGCAGTTACTGTGATTGGTGTTCGCTATCGTGAAATGATAACGAACTTTTTATGGACCGCATTGGAAGATATGTATGTGGGCGATATGTGGTTTCAACAGGACGGTGCCACTTGCCAAACAGTTAACGAAACAATGGCTCTTTTGCGTGACAAATTCAATGACCGTGTTATCTCACGTGGTGGCGATGTTAATTGGCCGCAAAGATCATGTGATTTGACACCGTTGGATTTTTTCTTTGCGGTTATTTGAAAGAAAGGGTATACGTCGATAAGCCAGCAACAATTCAAGACCATCGGATGGAGGTGTGCCGCCGAGGTCGTGGCGTCCATTTGGCCGATATTTTGATCCATACATAATTGAACCATGCCGATATTATCATAATAAAAAGATATTGCAATAATTTCCTAAATAATTAGTGTTTTATTCAAAATCATCGGCCCTTAAAACGTAACCACCTTTTATAAGGTCGTAGTAGCTTTTTTTTACCTTTGCGTCTGCGTTTTAGCCTTTTATGCTTAGTTATTTAGCCTCATTAGATAAGGAGAAGCTGGTGCCACTTAGAGTGGGGCAGTCAATGGGAGGGAATTTGTATTTAAGCACAGAATACAAAGTGCTTCCAGGTTTTTTTCGGTTGCTTTTCATAAACGAAGTTTAACTGATATCAATTTCAGATTTGACTATGAAAACGGACAAGTTCAACCAAAAACATGAATTTCGTTCAGCAGAACGTCTCAGTCATGGGCCAATTTTGAACCTAGACGCGCATCAGAGTAAAACATAGCTGTGTTCATCTTTCTGCCTGTAAAAGCAGTGGAAGTGAAACTCAGTAAAATTCGTAGACGTAGTCCTTGTTCTCAAGCGCATGTGGGAGGAAAACACGCAAAGCCGTATAAAAAAGGCGTATGTAGCGTTCTACACGTGCAAACGCAACTCCGGTTAAGCATTGGGTCACAAAAATCGGCTTGTATACTGTCGGACAGTCTCTAATAAAACGATATAATAATAATAGATGTCCTTACTGAGTACTTATTTACTTATTTACTTTTCTTAGAAACTCATGAAGCGCGTCTGAACATATCGCATACCGACATTTGCAGACTAGCCACATACGTAAGCTATGAAGAAGACTAACTTTGCCAGTCCCCCACGTCTCTGCAAGTTGAGACATAGAACACTGTAAGAATTTTTGTTTAAAGACCCTCCATGGGCTAACAAAATCCTACTAACGGACTTATGCAGATTCATCAAATTGTCAGAATGGCTGAACATAGGACACACGCAATCTGTACATCGGATCCCATCGGACTTTGCAGTGGGTGACGGCTGGAACTAAGGGAAACGTGGCACAGGACCTTTTATAATCAGAATCAACCAGAATTGGACGTTGTCCCTGAACAAAATTGTTCTTAAAGTCCACTTACAGAAATTACACGCTGTGGCAAGCCGTTCTGCTAGTAAGCTCGTACGAGTATATATTATGCGTGATCCCGAGCCGAACGATATGTATTTATATTTAATTATTGTTCGGATATAGTCTTTCCCTGATTATAGGAGAATACTAACTGAGCATGTTTAACTTTGACGCAAACCGCGAAAGGCAGGTGAACTCTCAAAAATAAGCAGCAGAAAAGTCTTCAATTAAATATTCTTCTCTGCTGTAGTTTGAAAAAGTCAGGTCCCAGTGAAACAAGGAAAGTCTTTACATCAAGCAATGAATACAAACATTTGCCAGTCATTTGAGAATTTAAAAAATATCGACCTAAATTCTGTGGAATGTCGTTTCTTGTCAAATCAGCCACAATACATAAACGTCCACGAGAAATTTGCATATCAATTGGATTGCGCAATAAAGCCTTGACTGAGTCACAGAAGAACCGATCGAATCACCACAGCACGGATATTAAACGAATCTGGATCAAACGTTAACCAGCTGGCAAAAGATTGTGCCTTTCAACTGGGAAATCGCTGATTAAACCCCACACCAATTTCAATCAAATTAAATGAAGACATACGCATTCTCCCCGAGCGAAAGTCAAAAACCACTTAACTCAGCTCTGTTAATCATTTCATTCGTCGACAAGAGAAATCAAAGATCCAAGCAGGATGATGCTCTTAATTAATTGCCAACGCTAAAGATTCAATTGAAAGTTTTATAGTTCCGCGAAGACCTTCAATTTTGCCCGAAATAACACATAATCGAGGGCACGTATTCTCAAATGTGTAGTAACCCCTCGGCTACAACCCCAGCGGTGATTACTCATAACAGCCGTTCCGTCTCCGACACACATGTAACGTAGCGAAACAGCATGGAATGAAGACGATATCGGAACAAACGGCAAGAAAGACGAAAAAAGAAATAAATAGCCAAGGCGAAACGAACAATACCAAAGGAACAACAATCAAATCAAAGGCACCCCCGACGACGACGGAATGAAAATGTTTTGATTAAATAATTAATTACGACATATTTATACATTTTTATAGCGTTGCGTGCTGACAGATTTATTGCAAATAAAATTTACTGAAAATATTCTCTCGAAAACACCATAAATTCTGATGGAAGCCAAATAAACTCAGCGAGTAACGAATTTAACATTAAAAACAAAAACAACTGCAGAACAAAACATCCAAAAGGAATATCATCATGCCATCGTGCCATCGTATTCGTAATTCGTATGAACTAAAAGAATAGGACGCCGCGCCGCGATAAAACCCGAGGTGAACTAATAAAACAGAACTCACATTACGCCTCCCACTGTCGGCAGCTGGCAACCACCGCGCCATGCCATGCCACCGCCCCCACGCAAATTATGCCCTCCTGACTGCTCGGAGAGAGAGTTAGTGCCGTGCGTTGCTACCGTGCGTTTCACTCTCAAGCGCAGCGTAAATTATGCGACTCTTTTTTTCGAGAATTTATCGCGCAACGATTATGGGACGATACAGTGCCGTCGGATATAAATCAGACATCCGTGTTGAAAACGCAAGTGAGTGGAATTCTTTCATGAATCCACACAAATCCACGGACTCCCGGCGGAATGCTTTGGGCTCATGCCGTGGCCTCTTTGAGTGGCGAGGCGTTAAAATCTTGACGCTTTGGGCGCGTTCGACCTCAAATTGAGTCCTGTAACGTAAAGCTCCATAGTTTGGCGTATTTTTAGTGAGATTTATCGCACGAAACCAGTTTGCCGATGTAGTGAATATATCATGTTCTGTAGGCGAATACGTTTGTTATGTTCGCATTTTATGTTGGTGTTTCTGTTGCTGTTGCCGTTGTTGTCAGTGGCATTTCTGTACACCGTGCCACTTCCCGAGGGTGATAAGTTATTGCCTGCAGAGTGCTCAGTGACATGCGAGTGGGTGAACAGGTGCAATGTCGGGTGATTTTTGTATGTGTCCATTAGGTTGGAATGTGCTTCAGGAAGTTAATTACATGACAGTCTCTCAATTTGTTTAAATGCAAGTGATAAATTAATAATCGACTTTTGACAACGTAATTGCCAGAATGAACTCGCTTTTCATACCAGTGCAGGTTAAGTGTGGGCGGGAAGGCGTGCTCCTCATGTATCCCAATGAAGCCATTGTATGCGTATCGCGAAATTTTTATATTATTCGTCGTTAATGGTCGTCTCATAGAAGCAAGTCACTTGTAAAAGATCAGCAGCGACGGATGACGAATAATATTTCCTTAAAATTTAGAAAGAGGTATTAACAGAAATGAAATGAAGAATAACAACTACGGTACTTAAACCACATCAAGTGTATAGGCAAAATGCTTTGATTCAGAGTCTACATGACAACGCACTCTCTTATGTGTTCGCCCATATGGGGAAGGCCTCGAAGATCTCAGCCACCTTTTTTTACGGTATTGGAAGCAACTAGCCAGAGGTCGTGCTTGATAGTAAATATTTTCGTTCAAGTGCAATAAAATAGTACATCACTTCGTCTTCTTCTTTGGCGAAGATCTATAAGGAAAACTGGAAACCGCATGCCTACCAGTGGCGTGATATCCATATAACACGATTCCTACCGGGTTACCTTTTAAAATTCTATTCTCATACTGTGTCAATACAACATGCAACATCAATCTCCTTATCTGTGCATATAAACAAAATATTGGTTACTTTCCAGATGCCAAAATTCTGGCGATCCTTCAGAATACAGCACGCCACCAGTCCTGATGGCTGCGCAGACGGAGAGTACTTTTAAGATCCTTGCAGTGAATGCAAATTCATTGATATGGATCCCCCGAAAAAACGAGCTCTACAGACCGTTGGACGATCAAAGCCCAGAGCTATTTCTGATTAGCGAAACTAAGTTAACCCGGAGAGGCAGATTGGAGCACAGTAATTATAATGTTATCAGAAGAGAGCGGCCCAATTATAATTGTGGAGGCGGTGTTGCGATCTTCATTAAAAATAGCCGTAGTGGAAACAAGCTGTATGCGTTTTCGGCCTACTCCTCCGGCTCTCTTAGTACCAGAACAACTATTTCATTTTAGGTGGGGACTTAAATGCGCGTCATGGTTATTGGGGAAACATAGTCTCCAATAACAGAGGGGACCAGCTCTACAGCTGGTTCAGCTTGCACAGTGTGAAGTATAAAGTCGATTTAAAAGCAACCGAAATCGCTGACTGACTGACAGACACAAGTGCACAAAACGTAAACTTTTTGAACACATTCGTGTACCATATATCAGTGACCAGCTGACCGTTTTGTCGAGTTCAATGACGCAAATATGGCAGACAATGTCATCGCCAACGAAGGGGTGCATCCCTCGATCATTTTGAAGGCAGATCGTCAAGCTGTCTTCGTATCACTAAAGAAGAAAAAGACAGTTGCAATCGAAGAGATCTCAAACATTGTGCTAAGGCACCTCCCTCTGGAAGTGGTTACTTTGTATACAAATCCTGTTTAACAACGCTCTGAATAATGCCCATTATCCGGAGCACTGGACACCTGCTCACTACGCTCGCGCAGGGTGACTTCGACTCATTCATGAGATATTGCGATGGCTGGAAGTTGAATATCAACTTACAGAAGTCGGGAGCCATTCTGTTCAGGACGCCGTTGTATAAGGCTTCGGCGGATACGAAAAAGAATTGGCGAAAGTTCTCAATTGTTGGACGGCACGGAAAACAACTACCGGCGCAAAGGATTGTAGTCGGATACCTGGGAATCTAGCTAGATCAGTATCTATATTTTAACAAACATGTAGATGCTGCTCTGGCCAGGGCGCTAGGCGCTTTTGCTCCTACAAAGAGTAGGACAAGCCAATGCTCACCTATTGTGTGTGGTTTACCGTGAGTGCAAGCTTAATGGAAAAGATTCGGGTGTTTGCAAGGGCTTGCGTTCGCCTATACAGAACACCAGAGTCCCAGTACATAAGATTCTACACCAATGCGGTTGTATACAACACGGCGAACCTGATACGAGTTGACAATATCCCGGTGAAGTTGTTTCGAGGCCACACTAAGCGAGCCATGAATTCTGTTAATAACTTGATCTCTCGACCTTACTACCGAAACCTTCAATACCACGAGAGGACACGTCATAACGGCTTCGGCTCAGCTACGATAAGCACGGTCTGATAAGGAACGTAAATGCGTACTGACAACCGTTCCGTTGCACAACGAGCTGAGGAAGGTCTCCTCCGCTTCAGTACAGTGGTCTCGAGTCGAGATGTGCGAGATGTTGCATTGCAACATCGTTAGTTCTGGTGGCTGGAGAGCGAAGGAACTTCAGCGTCGAACCCTTTAGACCCGAGGTAGAACAGGTAGTGCGTATTCCCGAATGGAGAAGCAGTCGGTCACAGTCTTGCGGCGGTAATGGTGCAGCCACAACCTATGGCCGACATACATAAGTATGGGGCGTTTTTAAGGCAGTTGTTAAGCATGTTTAAGAAAAAGTTTTAGTGATTCACATTTAAACATTTGTATGAAGTGATGTGTACACGAACGTTTAAAGTATACATATATGTATGTGCATGTGTATTGTCATAAATACGTGCATATAAGCAAAAAAAAAAAATGTTCAGTCATTAAGTTTTTTTTGTAATTTTCTTAGTCATAACCTGTACAGCCTTAGTTATAAACACGTACGTTATAAGGTCACGACGAAAGAGATTTTTTGTTTAAGATTAAGCTTAGCTTAGAATGCCCGCCAAGGGCCAGTAATTTAGAAAAAGAAACATTGTACGTCCAACTAGTTTTAAACCTTTTTGGCTGGTATAGGTTATAAAACATTAGTGTCAACGTTTATACTTTTAAGTCATTGCACTTTTTAAACCCAATCCAATTCCAATTACCTTTCGCACTGCTAGCATTTCCTGTACGTTCACCCCCCGCACAACACAGTCGATACCACACATCCAACACTCTCCCAGTTCCTCAATACAGCACACTCACCTCGCACAACGCACTCATATTTCACGTATCCCAATATCAGCACTTCCTCCATGCCCGACCACAATAGTTCGTAGGCATTTTGTTATTGTTAAGGTAGACTTTCAGGATCACCATAGGTGATAGGACATATTTGTTTAATGGAAGTATCACGCCGGAAAACGAAAAATAAATAATCCCAGAAATGCTTCAACTTCGCAACTACTGCAGTGTACTGGAAGTTAAGTGGACCCTCCCATTCATGATTTCAAATTCTGATCTGCTGGTAAATGTACATAAATTAATTTTAAACTTGTAATTTTTTGTTGTTGTTTTTGTGATCAAACAAAAGCGCTTCATGTTACATGTACATGTTTGGCTCTGGTCTGAACTAGGAACTAGGAATTTCGCACAAAAATTAACAAAATTGCCTTTTTTCAGCCACATATCAAATTAAGAAATAAAGATCTTCACCGATTTGATTTATCCTACTCCATACAGCAGCTATATATATATATTTATAATAACGTATAAAAACTTCATGCGCCAGTCGTAAAAACACTGCTTCAAGAAAAACGGGTTTAAAGATTTGAGAAACAAATTCTTGTATATAGAATCTACCTACGTTCCTACCATACATTGACTTGAAGAGTTTTTGAAAATTAAAGGGAACATTCTTGAATAGTTATAGGTTAAAATTAAATAAAAAAAGCATCTGCTGTCCGTTTAATATATGGTAAATCGGTCACACTTTGCGTTGATAGACAGGCGGCCATCAAAACTCGGTCGACACCGTTCATCGACTCAATAATCAGTGCCTTACCACTGGCTTATGGAATCGAACCTATGCAGAGATACAAGGCATTGATATATTTCGGGTAATGAGAGAGCAGATGAATTATTTAAAGTGGAAGTGAACATGCCATTAACATTAGAATTAAAAATAATTTATCTCCACTAAAGCTAATCAAATTCAAATTCAAAATATAAACTGCTGAAGGCCTGCTAAGCAGCGTTGGTTCACATAAAAAATATACACTCACACGGAGTTAGGCACTTCCTTCAAGTACTTCTGTTGAAGTTAGAGGAACGAAAACATTCCCAATACTTGCTCACGTCATAAAGGAACTGCTAAGAAACTGTACCTCCTTCAATAGGCCCGCTATTGCTCTGAACAGGCAATATCATCCTGACCATTTTATGGATTGCACTTGTTTCAGTCTTTCAATCCGTTCTCTGCATATTTGTCTCTTCAGACGAATCCGAAAACACATTCAACGAGCAATCAATTATTTCCGTTGTTATTTCCAGTGTTTCCCTCGCCTTTGAACTTATGTTCAAACATTCCCTAGTTCGGTTCGTGACATGAGCCGATGACAGACCAGAAACAGTGACAATCCCAGTGTCATTGGAAACAGAATTGCTCCCCACTCAATCCACGAAACTTGTTCGTAGTGTCAGCTCTTCAATCCAAATACCATTCTTCAACAAGAGCGAATTTCAAAATGGATCCGAGAACATGCAAGTGCCTTAGGGACCCATTTGAGAGCTTGCCACCTCCACCAACATACCCACTCTGCGCTGTATGCGCATACGTGTGTACTTCCAAAAAAATGCAAGTTCAAATAGCAAAACCATTTTATAGCTTTTCACTTAAGACTGCTGTTGGTGCTTACAACCCGCAACCACCCAGGGTATCATTTTCCTATTAAGGACCTTCTCCGGCGCAGAAATAGGAAAAAGTGCAAACTAGAAACTGTATCTACCAGCCCTCCACATACGTACAAGCACACGTACCTATGCATGTGTAACGCATCGCCCCTCGGTGCTATTTCGCCAAAGTATCGCAAAGTTGTTTTCACGTATTTTTGTTCGGATTTTTCTTCGCCTTCTTCGCTCTCTTGTTGCTTTTCTTTTTGAGAAAATCATGTAAGATTTTCCGTTTTACAACCTCCCCGATGCAGGATGTCATAAAATTCCTTTTAAGCGGCCATTACCGAAGTCATAGACGATGCTGCCGCAATCTCCTTGCTGATGTCCTTTCCTTGTGCCATTCTCAAAGGAGCGGCGTGAAGGAATCTGTGTGTGGAGCTTTGTGGTATCGGTGGTCTTAGGAAATTGCGACAAACGATAAGAAGCCCGTTACGACACGGCATTAACACACACTGCTGACGGAGCACCGGGAGGACTGGCGGGAGCGTCAGCGACAGTGTCGTTCGATTAGTGGGGCTCCTCTGAGAGCAGCGGCGGCGGCAGTAGCAGTAAATGGATGTGGTTCTTTTCTCCTCGCATGTGTCTGGGAATTATTTTGAGTGAATAGAGCAAAGTGTCAAAATCATTGGTTGTCAACATGATTTTTGACTTTTGCCATTGTCCCTTCGTCGGAATCGGAAAGTGCCACGAAGAGGTGGTGTAAGGATGATGAGAGCAAATGGGATGGCATTGGATGTGAAAGGTCGTTTTGAGGTTTCTTATTAAAAGTGCCGACACGTTGTTAAGGACGGAAATACCTCTTATCTTCGAAGTGTTTCTCCAGTGATTTTTTTTTCTTTTTGAACATTGAGGCAATCACTTGGGAGGAGAGAATGTAGATAAACTTTTGTCCAGCTCATAAAATGTAATATATAGCCTTAATGCAATTCTAAGGTGAGTGTATATGTGTCAGTGTTTCCATTTCGATCGTAGATAAATATGTAGATTCCGGCTATTTGGATTTTACAACTCTTTACCTGCGATGTATTGTACGTCATAGAAGAACTTTGGGTAGATTTGACATTTTGGAAAAATTTATTTATTATTTTAGACAATTTAATCAGTCTACTTTACCACATGGTCGTTACTGGTTAGTCAACGTTCGTTCATTGCATCGGCGAATTGGTATTTGACAGCCGTAAAATCAAGCCGATTACAATGTTGGAAGGAGTGCACAGACAATGGCCGCGGTGGCATTGAAGATATGTGCGTCGACTAGTACGCTGCACAGAAGCTACCCTGCTTCGTGTGCATGGCAAAATGTTTACTTATGCAGCTCTTATTGGATTGATTGTTGGGTTGTGGGTGTTATGTTAGTAAAAATATGGGTGCCATCACAATTCTTAAAGAACCAGGGCCTAGCTTCTCAGCATCCACTAGTGTTGTACGTCTATCATGCCGACTCCGAGCGCTCACGCTTGAAAGCCTATTTCTGGAAAGGAATACTCTTTAAGCTCTTTAAGATCGACGCACATACCCACAACAGCACGGGCCACCACTTCAAATTACCTACTTAAAAATAATTTGCGCTAAAACTCACAAACTTATACTTCAAACATGCCAAAAAAAAGTCGATAGAAGTATACTCAATTTACCAGTTATTACTCAACTCGCGGACTTCACCACAGCCAAAACAAAAATTAATGAAAATTACCCGATATCAAACTTAGACGTCAAAGTTCGAGTTGATTGGGGCCACGGTTCACCAGCGGTGGGCGTAACCGAGCGAAGTTTATAAAAATCTACATTTACAATAAGTGACAAGTAATACATTTTCGAGCATCATCTGGTAATCCAATTGGAGGTAATGGAGCACCTATATCTTCTAGAGAATTTTATTTGTTCAACGGAAACCTTCAGACACCGATTCCAATCTCCTTAAATAAGAATCAATCTTTGTTTATTTGCTTGTCCTTATACACTCTTAAATGGTAAAAGCTCTATCACTGATGTTTTTGGCAACTTTGTTCAGAATTATCTGGAATAGGTTTTGGCTTTTGATATTTTTTTATTTTATTTTGTAATAAAATCGCGCGCTATTTGTAGCTAGTAAATCTATTAAAAAAAACAATCCAACCAAAAATTTAGTTTTTGGAACAATGGGTGTCTATTGACTTTTGTATGTGTATGATTCACGTTTCAATTCAAAGCGTATTAAAAACAAATGTCTTTATTATAATATTTGCAATGAATTATTTGTTCTAATCATCTTTTCTAATATAAATTTATTTTACGAGTTATTGTACAAAAATTGAAAATTGAGAGTCCTCATTGGCGTTAAAATAGGGAATTGCACCATTGGGAGTTGAAGCTGGAGAGACGTTGATGAGAAAGAAACCATTTTACACTTTATACGTCCTCTCGCATAGACAGCTACTTTAATCTAACCACTTGTTTCAGCATTTATTTGGACTTTGTGTATGGAAAGCTTTCTTTAAGTCAATGAATAAAACCAGTCACCAATGATTTTTTTCGAATCCTTAATATATTTTGCTCGCAAAGTCTTTTAGCAATCGATTGATACTTTTGATTTGCCGAAAACTAAATTAATATTTGATCGACATTTCGGATAGCATTTTCTACTATTACATAGTTGGGTATGTCTGTAGCATTTCAAGAGCGGTCGCATGGACAACAATAACGTTTTCGGAATGATTTCATGTGTTGTTGTTAGTTGTTGTTGTTAGTCAATCACATATCTCAGGTTGTTTTATCTTGAGCAAAAGGTAAGTGACTGTTTGGGGGTCTCAATGTGACTAAAAACGTAATGGATCGATACAAAATTAAACTACTCAGCAAGTAATGTACAGTTCCTGACTGCTTTCGAAAACTAAGAACTCGAAAAATACGCAGTTGGTGTCGGTGGGTTTTTGCGAAGGATGGCTACGGTGGTGTGCAAGATTGGAATAAAAGTAATTTCAAAACAGCGACCCATTGAATCTGATATGGAAGTGAAGATACAAACTGAAGACTTTAGCTTAGCTTTCTTCTTACTATTATTAACTATGTTTTTCTACTGTATCTAAAAATATTATATGTAAGATAATAAATACAAAATAAATAAAAATATCGCCGGCAGCCGTGCCGCAGGACCAAGTTGGACAATGACATGTGTAAGTTGATAAATAGATTTGCTGTAGAAACGGTGCTTAAAAATCTAAATACATGAAACAAAATATGTGTATATGTAGCAAATAATAATAATTTCTTAGCCATAATTTGTTAATATACAGAATTTAATTATAGTAAAGAAAATATATAATGATTAATAAATAATAGCAATAAATCTATCCTGCGTCAAGGACTGCAAAAATGTCACAGAACGAAAATATGCCGGTTTTGACAAATGTACAACATACCTATGAGTCAGTGTGACACAAAGTCAACATCGATATACATATTTTTCTAATTTTCTTGAACCTATCAGCATACAAAAAATACTTCTACAGTTTATAAGTGCATTTGGCAATACATATATGACAGTATGAAAATTCGCCATCACCTAGATAAATAACAATTGTCAGCTAACGAATGACCGATGTACCATCACGCGAATGAATAACGCAATATCAGGCTAGAGCACCAACGATATACAAACCAAGATTCAATGATTGGAAAATGTTCGAAAAACGTCAAACGCAACACAGTTGCTACAGAAAAGTTATGGACCTACTGATCTATAGAACAGGCACCTACAGTAGCCGATTTAAAAAAAATTTGAGCGAAGATCATGCATCTCCAGATATTGAAGAAAACAAAAACGAAGGTGAAAAAGAACAATAACTGGACCTAGAGCATTTGATTTGTTCTGTGTCTTCTAGAAATGCTGTTCAATTATTCGAGGTATCACTTGAATGGGCAAAAGTTCGAAGAAAGCACTATCGAAAATGACAAACTATTTTATCACCGGTTAAGTTTAGTTTTGGTTTTAAAGTCTCATATTCATGCCGGTTATGGAAAAATCAATCCGAACCAAATGATTAGCGGACTCGGAGGAAAAAATCATGAGTTGCTGCAACGAAAGTAAATTTTAGAACAGGAAACAAATGAGAATTATCCTTGATTTTTCATACAAATATAATTTTGGTTGCCGCTTTTTTCGCTTTCGATTTATTCAAATTGGCCATAAATATTCTTCTAAAGGGTGATTTTTTAGCTATTATCTTTTTGGCAAGTTTAAAGGTTTAAACAGCTGACTCACGATTCGTGTTTTGTTTCACTGTCAAACATCTTCAGTTTGGTCTATAATTTAACCATGAATCGTCCTACAAACGAACAACGCTTGAAAATTATTGAATTTTATTATCAAAATGCATGTTCTGTTAAGAAAGTTCATCACGCGCTTCTTCTTTTAGACTATTCTTTGTGGGGCTATGTTAAAATTCATGTGTACACAGACAAGCCCGCTTCAATTGACGCATTGGAAGACAACATTGAAGCATTTATTCTTGAGATACCGGCCGAAATGTTGGAAAGAGTATGCCAAAATTGGACTAAGCGGATGGACCATTTGAGGCGCAGTCAAGGTAAAAATTTGCATAAAATAATCTTCAAACATTAAATTATATGGACCGTATTATCGATTCAAATAAAGATTTCATGCATTTTTCTGAATTTTATGTTTTTTTTCTTGAAAAATGTTCCTATAGCTTTTTAAAAATCGCCCTTTAATAGCTACATATGTATGTTCAAAACCTGGGAAAGAACAACTGCAAAATGTCGGTTGTACCCTTCCAACTTCAAAGTCCTTGTCAGTACTGCTCTGATATCGATCCTCAGCCAGGAATATATGGTAAAACATGCTACCAACTTATGTTCCGGTAGCGATCCACCGGATGGCTTAGTTTCCATGATTGGCATTACTTTTGTTGTGTGTTTACATGATCAGACACATTTCGTTGGCTTTTTTTAAAAATAATATATATATATATATATATACATGCCGATTATGGAATCCAGCGGATCGACTGCGGAGGGAGTCACTCCCATCCGCAATCGAAGTTCAACCCTATTATGGAATCCGTCGGATGAACTACATTATCGGTCCACAAAACATGCCTATAGACCCCTTCTGTAATCAGCTGTTTGCTGTCAATTGATTTGATTTTGTTGATTTTTTTTGTTCCGAAGAATATTTATTTATGGAGTGAATTAGAGTATATTATGAAGTCAAGTGCACTTTTTATATATTGAGTAGAGCAAGACAAATATTCCCAAGATATTCGTTCTAAGATAAGAACTAGGGCAAAGGATATTTAAACGTAGTAGAAGAAGTTCTTCTGTAATCAATCTTCATTTATGCACCCTTCTTTCAAATTTGCAAATGATTCAGGCTGACTAAAGTAGGATTAAGATAGGTTATCTTGACGAAAACACTGCCACCCGTGTTAAAATCCACATAAGTTTGCAGCATGTTTAAGATTCCTGGATGAGAATGGATATCGGACCAGTACTGTTGACAGTTGTTTCAGTTGTTCTTTCCGAGTGTAGCTATTGAAAAATATATATAAAAACGGGAAGCGAATTTTATTTGAATCAAGGATAAATTTCGTTTGTTTCTTGTTCTAAAATTTACTTCCGCTGCAACCACACATCCTTTTTCCCTCCAAGTCCGCAAATCATTTGGTTCGGATTGAAAACGTCACGAAATGTATGAAGTGCGAATGAGTTGCGTTTTCTATAATAGCATTTTTTTCGCACTACTTCAGCGACATCAGCTCACTTTCTGGTTTGCCATTTCAATAATAGGAAAATATACGGATGCGAAAATTTTCCCTCCGCAGTCGACCCGCCGGATTCCATAATCGGCATGATATTCTTAAATATTGACTTGTATTTTAGTGTTTCGAAAGAAAAATTGTAATTTTTGTTTCTACTTTTGATGAATTGTTCGTAAGAGCATGCTACTTTCGTTATAGCGAAAAGGCCCGGTTTTTGCAAGCTGACTATATCGAACGCCTACTCATCCTCTGTCATCCTCAATTTTTGAAATTATTCTGTTGCCTGGTAAAAAATTAAAATCTGTAAGGCATCTTACTAAATAACTGCATGTTCCGAATTCTGGTACAAATACTGACAAAACTATAATTTCCACTGAGGATGAAAAAATTCCATAGGATAGTTCATCATTTGTTTCCCAAGTATAAACTTTGCCAGGCATTTCAAAAATATCCATTAGCTACTTGCCACCTTAGAATGTATCACAACAACATCTGAAGAGCACATTTTGAATCACTAAAACAAATATATTTAACATTTCAAAACAAATATATTTAACATTTGCATCACCTCTTGATTCAGAAAGCCGAAACACCCCGACAGCAGATCTCACAAAACGAATATCTTCATCAGTCGCACTAAAGCATCTGCCACTTGTTTCCAATTAATAACATGACAGCTCTCAACAACCCACACATGTTGCGGCGGCGACGATTTCCTGCTTCGTCGAGAATCTTTCCCAAATCCCCATTCAAATTCGGAACTGACGCGCTCACGCTCTTGGTTATTTATTCACGCCAGCACACTTTGTCTTTCTTAATTAGAGCTCAGCTCTTGATTTATGCACAATTAAGTTGTCTTTAATTAAGTTCAGCTCTGTGAAAAACCACACTCTGCTGGGGCGGTCCCTTCCCACTCCTCGGCCACACGTTCAAAGAGACCTGATTCCATGGAAAAGAATCGCCGCCAGCAGTTGAAAGTGTTAATAGAACTCTTGTTCACGGTCTTTCCACTGCCCTGATGTATTTCATAAATTTAAGTTCTTTTTTTTTTCTCTGTTTTCTTCCTTTGGTGTGGTTAAAACAGCACCCGCACCAGCAACACCAACAACAACAAGCACACAAATCCGACGTTTTTAATAGCCAACATAAATTGTAATTTTAAATCCGAACGAAGGAACGGACGGACGGACGGTTTTGGGATTGTCATGTCGGTAGGGTTGGCAGAATGGCATTGCATGGTCGCAGGCACAGCCGCACTCAGGGCTTGAAAGAGAAGCCAGTGGACGCCGCGCCACGCCGCCGTCGGTCGCCAACAAAACAAAGGAAACTAATAAATGTATCTCATCGAAGACAGACGGAGGACGGACGGAGCTTTGCGCACAGCTACAGGAACCCTATGCATATGGCAATAAATAATTTCTGTATATTTGCCATAATGGATAGCCTTATTAATAATGTTATATTGTGGCAGCAGTAGGAAGATGAGGAGTGGGATTGCCTACTGAACGGTAGGTCTTTGAAGGAGCCCAAGGAATTGGCGTTTGAGGATATATTGCATGGGAAAGTCTGATGAAGGAGAATGAATCTGGTGGCTTGTTGTTGAGAACTTGATCAGCTCCGTTGATATTTGGCATGATAAATTTATTACAGCGCTGATGTCGTTTTGAGGGAACGTTTTTTGCTTTAAAAAGTAGACCCATTGTGTTAAGAAGATTGAGGATTATACAGAATTTTTCATTTCCGATGAGACTGTCGTCACCAATGTAACGGTCTAATCTTTTTATACATTGAGCTTTGTGCACACATCTTGATGCTATCTTCGCACTATTATTTTTCAGTGGATTTCGTTAGCCAAGAGACAAAAGGATGTTGCGAGACCAACGATGAAAAAATGGTGGTATGATAGTGAGTATCAAGACAGAAAATGCGGCGTACTTAAAGGCACTGGATCAGAAAAGAATGTAGTGCAAAGGAAGAACTAAGCCAGAAGAGAGGAGAAAAAAATGCGTACGTCATCGACCAATTAATACCACTGCCAGCGCACTCATAATTCATATAGAGATCTGTTTAGTACTATCGAATAATCAAGGCACGACGCTCCACAAGCTAAAATCTATCCACAACAGCTTCTATATTTTATTACTTACTTCCAATTCCTCCGTGGTCGCCAATATAGAATTTTGTTCTGGCATTAGTATTGAAACGAAGCAATATCAATATATTTGTTCTTTATCGAAGGTTTTTAACATCGCTTTGGAGCACAATTTTTCGATAAAGATTAACACATATACTAAGAACCCAACTATGCAGGTGTAAATTAAGGCATGCCGTAGAACTCATCCAAGTTTAGAGTCAGTGTACTGGCTAAATGTCCAAAATCAGGTTAAACAGACCAAACTACTAGCTTAATTGGTGCAGCAGAGCAGAATATCAAAAATTGGCTTGATTCATTCTTGGCGGCCAAACCGGCGCAATTCTGTTGGGATGGGATACACTGTCAGAAACATGGGAAAAAAGTTATAGCTTCAGACGGGCAATACTTTCAATAATACTCTTTTCTTGACTTCAAAAGATAGTGAGCCTCATTATTTATTTCGAAACCTCGTTACCACCAGGGAGGAAAACCGGACCTGATTCAAGATCGAATCACTGCAAGAAAATGTGCAATTTTCCGCGATCTACGACCTTCAAACTACCATATGTACCCAATACATATTAATAATAATGGTTCTTTATTTCATCTACCGAATTTGATTCTAACAGATTGCTGAAAGTTTTTACAGTACAATTGAGATATAATGTCTTCCTAAGTACATACATTCACAATTTTTAATTCTGTATAAATTGACAAGATATGTGTTTAATGTAATTGACTAATAACGAATCGAAAATAAGAAATATATAAGTAATAAGTATGTACAAATTTTTAAGATAGTAAACAAATAATAACAAACAATAATTAAACAATGAATAAATAATTAATAAATAATGAATAATAAATAAATTATGAAGAATAACAAATAAATAATAAATAAATAATAAATAAATAACAAATTAATAAACAAAAGGTAATAAGTAATTGGTACACAAAGTTTGTTATAATACAGGTATTGATTTTTTAAAAGTTGATCTTTCACCACATAGTTCTACTACTGCACAAACAGAATTGAATTACGGATACATCTAGTAAGCGGTTCATTTAGACCATAATTGCAAATGTGTCGTGGTTGGACAGTTAATACGGTACGAAAGGATGAACATTATACATTGAACACTTCGCCTTTTTTCTAGTGTATTTAATCCACACATCAAGGTTCCATTTCATTCGTTTTATTTCGGACTTTTGAACCCTTTCTAAACGTAAAACATGTTTTAAGTAGAGAGGACCCCATATAACAGAGCAGTATTCTAAATATGGACGAACAAGAGACATGTAGACAGACTTCAGTGTATAAGGATTTGAGAATTCAATACATGTACGCTTAAGAAATCCGAGCATTGAGTTGGCTTTGGAGACCACGTAATCTATGTGAAAGGAAAATGTAAGTTTTGATTCAAAAATCACACCTAGGTCTTTTATTTCTGTTTGTCTACAGAGAGTTGTCCCACATACAGAATATTCAAAAACAATAGGTGACAAAACATGATAACCAGAAAATGAGTTACATTTATTTGCGTTTAAAGCTATCTGATTGAAGTCACACCATTTAACTAACTTGTCTAAATCATTTTGAATGTTTAAACAATCTTGTGCATTGGTAATCCGAAGAAAAATCTTGAGGTCATCAGCGTACATCAAACAATTAGCATGACTAAACATTGAAGGAATATCATTCACAAACATATTAAAGAGTAGTGGTCCTAAATGACAACCTTGGGGAACACCGGGTAAGACATTAATATTTTTTGACTGACAAATACCAATTTTAACAGATTGACCTCTATTTGAGAGGTAGTTCGAAATCCAATTGAGAAGCATGGAGTGAATTCCAAATGACTTAAGTTTGTTTAACAAAATTGCATGGCAAACTGTGTCAAATGCTTTCTGGAAGTCGGTGAATATCACATCGACTTGATACCCTGACTCTAATGAGTCAAAAAGATACTTTGTAAATAGAGTCAAGTTAGTTAATGTAGATCTACCTGATATAAATCCATGTTGGTGTAAGGATATTTGCTCTTTAAATATGGAATTTAATTGTTTGGTTACAATTAATTCGAACAATTTTGGTATCGCTGATAATTTTGATATACCCCTATAGTTCTCCACTTTTTGGCGAGATCAAGCTTTGAATATAGGGGTTATAAATGAACTTTTCCATTCCTCTAAAAATGTTCCAGTGGATAGTGACAGATTAAACATCAATTTCAAAGGCACATACATACATACGTTACGCTGTTTAAGAACGACAGAGGGCACATTGTCAGGACCAGGACTCAAACAAGAGTTTAAGGATCTAATACCTTGCAAAATGTCATCTGTGGATAGGTATAATGATCCATTACTAGTATTATAAACATCTTCATTTAGTGAAAGTGGATTAATATTCGTATGATCAACATATACCGACTCGAAGAACTCTCAAATAGCTCGCAGGTTGTCTCTAAACTATGAGTTACTATACCATTGAATTCCATATTTTGCAAAGTAAGATTTTCATTCCTTTTCAAGTTGAGAATGTTCTTGCAGACCTTTCAGTCATGATATCGTAAACTGCAAGCAATGTTCGATTATAGTGCTGAGAAGTGTCCTGAATAAAGGTCTGTAAGCTGGCCATATTCTCTTTTTTTTTAATGCAGGTGATGCTTTTCAATCACCTGTGATTTGTTAATATAATTGTGAGTGTCTCATGGTGTGATGGATGGCTGTAGCGATTGGCATAGAAGGTGATCTTGCCCTGGTACTTGGGAAGAGTTTGTACCACATGTTGCCGGTTCTTCGGCTTTGCAATTGCCCAGTATGTCACAATCGCACGAGGTGTGCACGCTGGAATGCTTAAAATCAAAATTGAGACATTTAAATATTATATAACCGTGCAGAAACTCATAAATACTACAAGATCTTTTTCGAGCAAAACATTCTGCAATTGACCAGGTACACAGAATAACAAATGAAATTAAGAGAGATTTAGATAACCACAACCAAAATCTGCTAGATAAAGGAACTTAGTTGTAGTATGGACAAAACAAAAAAGAGAATGGTATTTTTAATCAGTAAAAATGTGACACTACTACGTCTAAACGGGACACGTAGTGTCTTGTTTACGATTTTCACCAACGCAAGAAAAAGAAATAGGTATATATAAATACTTCAAAGCATTTTAAGAAAAAAAACAAGGAAGCTATAAAGTATACTACGCTACCAACTGCTTGCAACTACTCTTCTTAAAGCATCAATTTCATTGGGCGAATTTATTGTACAGAAGTATTGAAGATTTTCAGCGCAGGTTTTTACGCTTTGCTTTTTGCGATCTTGCCTAGACTGACAGAACTACTGTACTCTAATCGCCGATCTGCTCTTCCTCCACGAGCTAATTACTGCGAATACACACTGCCTTCCACTCCTGAAATTGGTGTCAGCAATCTAAGGACTTCAGCCTTTTTCCGCATCAGACCACATCGGTCTAAATACGGCTTCCACTCACCGTTGTTTTATTTGGCTAGTACTATGGAATACTATTTTGATTTCCATCTTAGCAAAACCTCACTTTATAAGCACTAGTGCATGCATAGTGAATACATTCATTTGCTCTCTACGAATGCTCTATTTGACTTAAACTTACTCGCGGACTCTACATAAACAAATTAAGTTCACTACTTATAATCATTTATACACCGAGTAAATTGAATGAAACGAGGAAAAATTGTAAATTTCTGTACTTCGATTTGAAATATATAGAAATTTAGATTGGGATTGCTTGCAAAACCGAAGTGGTTATAAATAATGTAAATTAGGTAATGCCCTTTAATAAAAATAGTGAAGAAATTCAAAAGTTAACATAATACCGAAATGGTTTGGCGAAGTGTAGACAGAGCAAGCCAAACAAGACGCTTCGAATGGATAGAGCTGATTGTTGGTCCTACGAATAGAAACGAAGGCCTGCAGCGCCACGCGAAGAAGAGTGTTCTACATGTACCCAAAATACTACCCTGTACATGTTTTCTAACAACCAGTTACTATTAAAACAAAAGCTCTTTCAAAGTTATGTTAAATGCAATTTAAATAATATTTCTCATCGCATTCATAAGCTATCAAAACGTTAATTGTATTTAGAAGTCCTTAGGGAGGCTTGGACCGATAAAGTAGTTCATCCGAGGGATTCTATAACAGGGTCGAACTTAGATTGCCGCTTGGAGTTACTCCCTCCATAATCGGCATAATTGTATGATTCATTATTTTATTTTTTTTTTTCAAAATTAAAATGTATCTGAAAACATTCATTGCGGACCTCTTATAAAGATCTAGTCCCGTTGTTTTCTACCATAGGTCTACCATTCTCTCTCTCTCTATCATCTAGGTTAAGCATTAGTCTAAGCTTGTCGCTTCTATTTAGCTATCTACGCTAAGGAATGTGAAATTATTTTTTCTTTGTATCTTCAATTGATAGAAATTAAATATGACACGTTTTTTTAGATCTAACACACCCTTCACATTTCGGCTTTTGATATTGTATTAATCATGCAAATATTTACAATTATGTCTCCTCTCGAAGCAACCAAGCATCTCCACGTCCTCATTTGACATTGTTCATGATTCTGTGCCATACAGCAGTACTCCGACTATCAAGGTCTTATACAGAGACAGCTTGGATTTCCGAGACAGGACTTTATTTTGCAATTGCCGCTTAAGTCCAAAGACACAGTGATTGACCAGCGTTATCCTTCTTTTTACTTACGCGGTGGTGTCATTTCGTCATTTTATTGCAGATATATTATACATTATGAGACTGCAGCAGATTTCAAAACCAGATAAAAGCATGTTAACTTTTGCTTTCACTGAGATTCGAAACTGGGGCGCCTATAACCAAGGGGCAGGCACTCAACCATCTGCCTGTTTTTCGTTTACGTTACATTTTAGCCATTATTAGCATCGTATAGTTTATTGAAAGAGCTGATACAAAGGAAACAAAAATTTGTAACTGTTTTGATTCATTTCGGCTAAAAAGTGTAAAACAGCTGCTAATGTTATAAGATGATGAAGATGTTCGTCCTATTGGAGTCAATGAATTTCATCTAACAAAAAGTAGAATACCGCGTTCTATAAACTTTATACTTATATACACTATATGCTACATTGATCTATGAGAATAGCGATGCATTTCTATTAAATAAGAGTAAGTTTGTTTCAATAACAAGACCAATGTTTTCACAAGAAGATATCTAGAAATGATCATCACCGTTCATCGATCATCATCACACATCACTTTAAAAGCATTAATTCATTTTTAACAGTTTTTGATATTGTCTTTTAGTCAACAGAAATATAAATTTTAGTTGAATAATTTGAACAAAAAAGTGTTGAACACGTAATACCTATTATATACTCATTAAAAAAAATTTATAAATCATAAAACTGTACAAAGCAAAGTCTGGATCACAATTAAGAGAACTATTAAAAATTCCACATAAAATTCATGATGAATCAGTGCAATAAATTATAAATTGCTTTCAACAATTAATGTCAAGCATTAAGTGCAGGTCTCTGAAACACACAAAACATCTCACTTGAATCATTTGCATGTAAATCGTTTCGCTTCATTAAACAAAGGAAACCTGATTAAGATGCTAACACCGATACTACTAAACGCCCACTTTTCAGTCAGCATAAAACAAAATTTAAGCCTCAATAAATAATAATAAAAAAACCGGGACTACTATTGCGAATAAAAATTAGCATTGACATGCAATATCTCTGTATAAGTTATACTAACTGTCTGCTTAGGAATAGCTTATTATCGATATCTCCATGGAATACATATACATTTGCATTTAATTTGAAATTTATTGCAGTAAGATGATCGCGCCGCATTCAGCGCCGAGGCTGCCGCCACCGCCACCGCTGGTCATTGTTTTCTTTTCAAAGCAAACGGTTCTACAACTCTCCACAGATGCTTACATTTATCAAATGCACGCGCATGTGTGTGTATCGGTGAGTTCATATAACAACTAGCGGCGCTTTTTCGAAAGCGATACTTTATTTTGAGTGTGGAATTTCCAAAGTTACTGAAGATATAAATTATAATAAGGCACGTGGGCCGCTGTGATCATCGGTGACTATGAGCGAAAGATCACAGCTTGGATATCCGGATCTGGAGGCAAATAAAATATAAAAAAAACTTTCCAAAAACTCTTATTTATTGGCGTTGAAATTGAAAAGTGTAATTTGACGCCACCGAGGGACGATCTGGAAATATGACACATCGATTGGAATACATATTCATATTTCGTCTCGATCATTTCGAATGTGACAAATGGTTATTGTGACCCATAAGTTGTATTAAGTTAGATAAATGCTTTTTAAATTAAGGATTCATTCACATTTGGGTGTGTGTTCAACTGTGTTTGGTAGTAAGATTGGATGGCCGTTGGCGATCAGGTTGCGAGTGGAAACCGGTAAGAGTATCGAATTCGATCTTCGATCAGAAACCATTTAGAATGTAACGGAAAGTGTTGCCCTGGTGTGGTAATTTTGTTAGAGTATCGGATTAGCGCCACAATAATTGGCAGTAAGTTAAGAAGAGACAAGTTTATTGTCAAGTGGGTTGCTTTTTTTGGCATGTAACGCCATTTTGCTTTGAAGGAATTTGAAATTGTGATTAGTTTAGGTGCATATATTTATGCAATAACTCGCATTTCAATTGATGTAGGTACTCATCGAATTTTGGGCGATATGAGTGTAGCGAATATACTTAAATAGTGGCAGTCCTTATTAGTTTCAGATTCAGGTACGTTTTGCATTGATTACGAACAGAATAATATCGCGAATTCAAACTGTTTGTAAACCCATTTGAAATGACACCAAACTCTCTTTAAAGAAGCACGATACGCTCTCTCGACTTAACCTTCCTTAAACCAATGAACTCACCAATTTAATCCAAACTGCTCACCGTCATCTTAACCAGAGAACAGAGCTTAGTGAAAATGTATATTCACCCTTTTGGCTTGTGCTTCTGTACCATGATCTTGTATTCGCCACATTTGTCTTTCGTTTTGTAAACTGTCCACAGTATGTACAATATCGTGATCTTCGTAGCATTAATGTTGATCATTTATTTTTTTACTGTAGAAATGTTGAGTGGAATAGTTTATGTATGTCGTCTGACGTAAGCAAAGAAGTTGAGATACTTAACACAAATATAAGCTACCTGTATGAAGCCCATGTTCCACATCGTACTCGTGTCGTCACAAGCAAAATATCTCCGTGGTTAACACATAGAATCCTCCTCGCGATCAGAAGGAGAGACTTTCTTTACCGACGATAGTGATGATTCCTGTGAAGATAAAGATAACCTTGATGGTACTGTCTACTAAGAGCAATTATTACAAGGCTAAATTCAATTGTGACCGATAATCTAGATTTCACTAGAAGCAGGTTCGAGATATCGGACTAACCGAAAGGAACGCAGGACCTAACGATGATGGTAAAAGTCCCGATGAGTTAAATGTTCGATTCACTTCTGTATCCTCTGTTACCCCCTCAATGTGCTTTCGCATTTAGAAATAAACAATCGATAAAATAAATTTGAAATAGGAAGAGCGGATTCATACTCGGTGGGTCGGGCAATATGTTCTCTAAAGAAAAAGTCTGTTCTTGTTCTTTGGTTGGCGCTACAGTCCGGGGTGGACCTGGGCCTCAGCCAACATGCCTCTCCATCTAGCCCCGTTCTTGTGCTAGTTGCTTCCAGCCGTGCACGCTCAACATTTGCAGGTCCCCTTCTAGATGCGTGCGCCACCTTAGTCGTGGCGAACTCGTTTGACCAACTCGATGTCGCTGTACAGCCCGTACATCTCGTCGTTCAGTCTGCTCCTCCAAACACCACCCGTACGGACCGAAGATAGTTGGAAGGACTTTTCTCTTGAAGCGACCAAGAATATCCTCGCCCGTTTTAGTTAGTGTCCATGCTTCTGCACCATACAGCAGGACTGGGGCTACCCAGGTGTAGGGATATCTTGGTTCTTCGAGATATGCCTCTATTTCTCAGTAGCCTTGGAAGTGCGTAAATGCAGCGGTTGACCAGCGTGACCTGCGTCTTATCACCGCGGTGATGTCATTGTTTGTATTAACTTCGTAGCATCGGTAGACAAAGTCTAAAATCGACAATGAATATCGACGAATTCTAAGCACTTGCTTTTGTCGAAAGTGTTCAAGTCTATTGTTGGTAGAGCGGTAAAGATCACATTGAAGGTGAAAATCTATTAAACGCAATGAAATCAGGATTTCGTAAAGGATACAGTTGTGTTACAGCATTAGTAAATATAACAGGCGAAATACAAAAAGTTATTGACGAATATAAAACATTACTTGCTTCACTTGGCTTTTCCAAAGCATTCGACAGTGTTAACTCGTCTATAGCTTGTCACAATCTGTCTACCCAATTTAACTTCTGTAAGCCCAGTAACAAGTTAATTTACTCATAGCTTGCTTGCTAAATTGCCGTTTTTTGGCTGACTCTCTCCTGTCTAAAGCAGAAGTCGCTCTACTGAACCTGAGGAAATCCTCGTGACTGCGGGCGACATCCCGTTCAGACTGAAGTCCACTGTCGTGCCACGTGGAATATTACATCCGTGTGGATCCTATATTAGGCCAATTGCGTCGAGGTAGAGGAACGTCTCAGGAGGAACAAGTCGGTTTGGGTGCAACCTCTGATAATACACAACATTGGGGTAGTAAGCCCCAACGATCAGTCTGTTGGAAGAAGTCATAGCTCGTGCAGAATGGCTTCTGGTCAGCTTAATAATAAGTTTATCTATCCTGTTCAGGCTTGCCCTTTTTGGCTTTGGCCAGAGCAATATCTATATGTTTGTCAAAATACAGATATTGATCCAACCAAATGCCGAGATACGTAACTACACTTTTGACATTTCTAGTCGTCGCAAAATCGACGAATTTGATCGAAGTCACCTTGCAACGAGATATATTTCTTCCGCAGACCTGTGAGATCTGCAGTCAATATTGAAAACAGAATCGGCGAACCAACCGCTCCCTGCTGCAAACCGGTTTTGATGTCGAAGACAGTGGAAGAAGTAACATCGCCACTTTTCACGACGAATTTCCTACCTTTTATCATGTCATAGACAATGTATGGCAATGGTTTTCTTATGGTTTTCTTAATCAAACATGCCCCGCCCTGATTCCGAACTGGTTGTCTTGCGGGAGTTACCCGCCGGTATAGGGTGCGAAACACGGCGGTGCTCTTCCCTGAGCACATTCATGTCATCAATGTCGAGCAGCTACTTCTCCGAACGGAAAGAGCTTTGCTTCGATGGTTTGGACACGTGGCACTAATGTCCCTATCATCATTTCTTCCGAACCGTGCCTGCTAAGCAACTCCATCAGGAAGGCAGATGCAGGTCCAGGTCTCTTTAGCAGACCCTGGACGAGGTGGTTGGCCAAAGTCCATGAACTTGCTTGGTTGCCTATGGGCATATGTCCTGATGAGTTAGGGTTGAGGATGGCGGAGAATCGAGTGGAATAGAGATCTTTAGTGCGTGCTTTACCCCTGGAAATAATGATTTGTGAGTCAAATGACGCACTTAATAAAATAATAATAATGCCAATTATAGTGCGCTGCGGCTTGAAATCGGTAAACAAAACTGAATGTGTTCTACAATCCAACGAGGTGCCTTTAACACAGTAGTCAACACTCATGCCTAGTCAATTTTCTCACAGCTAGAATATACTTAAAATTTGATAAAGCTTTCGAAAGTGGTAATTTAAGATAGAGGTCGATTACATCGCTTCAATTTAAAACATGTTTAATCTTAATGATCAGTACATTGGCTCGTATTGCCAATAACTTAAGTCTTTACTGCCCAAGTTTTTTCTTGGAAATGAATCATATCTATTTTGTAGAGGATACAATTGTGAACAACTAAGCTGGGCGTCGAATTCATAAAAGAGAATCAATGATGACCCATACGAACTCTACCAAACATTTTGATAGACTTCTTTTAGTTTATGTTCTGCCTCATTTCCAATTGTTTATGGCGAAAGCCACTAAAAAATATGCATGTGCACTCTTTGTAGTTGAAATCCAAAAGACAGAACACATGTCATCAAAATCCACGGCGAGAGGCAATTGTAAGGCGTAGGAGGTGCGAAAGAAGTTGATGGTTAACCAGCTGCAATCTACTTCACCCGAATCGTCTATTAATTTTCTCCGCCACCAGAGCAAGCACTATGACATTATCCACCAACGTCCTCAGTGATAGCTTTTAGGGACACAGCCGTTGCCTTGGCACTAACCTCTAACCCCGATGGTGTTTCACTGCTTCTGAGAAACACCAATTCTGACACAGTAGGGCGACTCATCAGTACTTCGTCCGGTGAACTTACATCCGGTGAAACGCTCCATACGCAGTCAGCAAGTTGAGTGGTCCATATCAGCAGTCAATTTCCTGCGATGGATCCTTAGGTAATCAGCAAGTGGTATGTTCTAACTTTTGGTTGTCTCCTTCAAGACGTCGAGTGCTTTTTGATGTCCTGACCTTTTCTGCTCCATGAGCTCTTTTTTTACACTAACAATACGTATCGTCTGCTGCAGTTGTGCAGCGCATTAGGTAGGAAGGAGCCAATGATTCGCAGAATTATGATGAGATAACAACCGAGCAAGAGTCGATTAAGCCATGAAAGCTGACATTCATTGTTGTTTTTTTATCTAATTTTGTTGCCCTCTCGAACCGATACATTCAGTACAAGCAAAAGTAGTAATTCTCCTCCTGGATTTCAATAAATCTTACCCATTGACGACTTGAGTCATGATTGAATATCAGAGCAAAAAAATCAAGAGCTTAATATTCTTCGCCTTATTTTGATCCAATCCCACTGCAATGAATTGGTCAGTGAATCGTTTCCTCAATAGTATCCCCTCACTGCTCCATGTTGATCCTTCTTCATAGAGCCGCAATCATATTTGAATTGGACTTCAAGACCATAATTGGTTATCACTTGACAGATACAAGGTTTTTAATTTAAACGTGAACATTTCAAATTGACGATATTAATTGGTTACAATTATTACTCCTGCCGCATGGTACTAAAAGAAATGTATACTTTATTTAATTGATGGCAGATTGGTCCGCCTGCTGCACCAATTACACACGTCAACATTATCACGTGCCATACAAAAATATACTTCCCTCGTAATTATACTAATATGAAGAAACCCACACCAATCCCGTTGTATGTAATTGAACTGAAATGTATCCGCATATCGAATGTAAGCTTCAGCAAACTTCAGACAATATCCAGGGGGAGGTACAAAACCCGTTCCGAATTAAATCATTGTTGAAACAGAGCTGTTTGAAACTTTCGATCACGTCCACGCTATTAGGATAATTGCCACCCCAGCACAGTTTGAAAACAATACCCCTTGTGCCGTGGTCATTACGACAGTCATCGAGGATATAAACACAGAAGGCCATTGTCATCAGACAGCAGAAGCACAGCCAAACATGTCCGCACCCAGAGCAGAACATACAGCTGTAGACGCGTGTGTATGCAACGCGCAAAGCCCCAAAACTAATAAAATATGAATGGAGACCGTAATAAAAACACAATTCCCCCGTGGGATCAAAACTAATAACTCCCCCTTTTAGACAAAATTGAACGTCCACACGATCCACAGGCGATGAGCCCGAACCATATTACTTATGAATGCGACACTCGGTGGATGAGGCGCACACTCGTACGTCATTCAGACGGGCCGCCACAGCTCTAAACATTTAAATTCGTGAAATTGCGTATGTATTATTCAAATCGATCAATTTGTAATCAATTAGTTGTGGCATGTTCCACTGGTGCGATGGAACATAAGGACGCAGCTCTTGATTTCCGTTCTTCAAGCCTTTTTGGGGTTTTTATCGGCGACAAGTGGCTTGTTCGTCACTTCTCCTCATGGACGGATGGCTAATAAAAAAACTCAAACACGTACCAGCATTCATGGAAATGCCATTGTTTCATTTATTATTTAACATTTGATGGTTATTTGATGACCCCACAGTGCCACAAGCTCAGACGTCGGCCATAAACACTCCTTCACCAATTTTGCATTGTGCCTGACAATATTTATGGGTCTTGCTTAATGTATTCTCTTTCGTAATCACCGGCGGGCATTGTTTTTTGTTAGTACGAGTACACTTGTCAAAATATCAATAGAATAATAATCGATGTCAGGTGGTGATTAGGGCTGGTGTTAGCAGGAGTGTTTATTTGGAAAATTAATGACTGAAATTAAAATGCGACTGTGTGTTGAATGTCAATTGATATATTGAATCAGGCTCGCATAGGGGTTCGCAACAAGATGCAGTGTGTGCAATGTATACGTTGGCACTTCCTTTAGTTAACAAGGTCGGTCGCCAGAACATCAATCAAATATGTAAACTCTGAATAAATGAATATTAGAGGGAGTTAATTGAAGAATTATTTCAAAAACCGCAAAATCTATGCTTTTAATAAGATTTTAAACGGAAAATCGATGTTAAGTTAATATGAAATCCCCTTGGAGTTTTCACGCAATGATCACATCTGTCCCCATTTGTTCTTCATTCAATGGACCTTGATGAAAAGTATGTTTTGGAAAGACCTCCATACAAATCTGTAGTCTGTGCCTACTCTGAAATGAAAGATGTTCTACGTTTCTGGATTTTAGTTCGACGTCTCACGTGGCATGCTTAGAACCATCTCTGACTCTTAAGCCCGTTACGATAAGCCAATCATAGAAAGTTTGTTCTTAGCTTTATTCTTAAAAAAAGGATATCGTACTCTTCACCAGAAGATATAAAATCCCCCACTGCTGTGTGGCACTATATTACAGCTAACTACCAGTGCGAAATTTGTGGATCTCACGATCGATAGCAAGCTAAATTGGAAGGTCAACATCCAGGAAAGGGTCAAGAAAGCCTCTTCTGCCTTTTTAGCTGCAAAAAAGCCATTGTATGCCTCTATTGTCAGACCGATACTTCTGTATGTAGTCACAGTTTGGTGCACAGCACTAAACAAGGCTATCAACTGCAAGGCACTCAAACGAGTACAGAGACTGACCTGCCTGTGCATAAGCGGAGCGCTGAGAAGTCCGTCAGAAGCACTGAATATATTCCTCCATCTTCCATTACTGGAAATATTCGGAAAACAAACAAAGCAGCCAGCACATCCTTGAGACTCAAAACACTCCGATTGTGATCCGAACTTAACATCGGCCTCTCAACCATTCTCAAGGAATTCAACTTAATTCCCAGCGACACTGACTGATACCTCAAGCTATCATCAAGAAGAAATTCTCGTTGGATGACGTTGGATTATCCTCTGCGCATTTTCCCAGATGGATCGAAGCCAAACGAAGGCGAATTTGACAGAATTGCAGGCTGTCTCTTAACGAGATGGCTAAGCATTTTAACATTCACCTCATGTGGGTGCCGGGACAATGTGACATACCACGAAACTGCAAAACCGATGAACTCTCCAGGTGTGGTACAACCTCAACCCTATCATTAGCAGATATTCCATGTCGATCGTACAGCCTACCATCTTTTGAAGATTCAGACAATGAAAACCACCAATGACAAATGGCAAGAAGGCAAAAACTGCCATAATACAAAAGAAATCTGGCCATCACTTGGTCTACTTAGACTCAGCAGGCACTCATTAAGGACTCTCATAGGAGTCATAAACGGGCACTGTGCGTTTGGCACTCATGCTCGCAGGATGGGTGCCCCTATAATGATTTTCGCAGAAGCTGCATGCATGAAGAGGAGGAAGAAACAACTCATCACCTTCTCTGCTCCTGTAGTGCTCAGGTCAGTCGTAGGTTCCTACACCGAGGGGTCTACTACTTCAGCGGCCGCAATGAGATAAACAGCGCCAACACAGGCCAGCTAAATTGCTTCATTGGAAGGACCAACTGCTTCCAGTGTTAGGATAAGGCTATCCGCGTGGTATCACAATGGGCCTAGTCGGCCTTAAGTGTGACTGCCTTTAGTAATCAGAAACTATAACCTAACTTTAACTAGGCTTTCTTAAAAGCTGAACTTAGTGTGAAAGGCAAATTAGCGCCGTTGTCAGTGAGTATTTGTTTCGACTCTCAACAATATCTGCAGAAATCACAGCCTTGGATCCACAATGAGCTAACTAGAAATGAGTCGACTAGAGTTGATAAACCGAGTCAACTCGAGTTACTTCCAAGCCGAGTTAAATTTATGTCAAGCCGATTTGCTGGCGAACCATTCGACATTGTGTGAACACATAACACGGTTGTTTTTGTCGTCTCAAGTTGGCCATCTCTAAATTGAACATCATAAGTGCAAACTTTATCGGTGTGAAGTGAACACATAATTCGCTTTGATTGGTTCAGACAAAAAGACCGAGTTGTACAGGGTCATGTGTGATGTGACATGCTGTCTATTTGCTCTTCACTTGCTGTTTCGTCCTGTATATACTTCCGTGTTGCTGTTTTGCTGAAGGTTTGTTCTTGTCAATGATATTTCAAACACAGTGCCATAATCTATATATTATAATCTAAAATGGACTTGTCTTTCTAGGGAACTCATTTTAGGTGGAAGGTGGACAGTCGAAGTGTGCATTTAAAGTTTGACATTTATATAAAAAAAAAAACTTTATTGGAACTAATTTATTTTCAATGCGACTCGTTTCTGAACACTTCTGGCACTTATATAATAAATACTTTAACCTGGATAACAATGATCTCAAACCAATTGAAATGAGTGTATAGTATGATACAGAGAGTATACATTCTGTTATTGTGAATGCATAATGTATTATGCTGATAGTGTTCCAAGCTAACCAAAGCTTTGTCAATCACACGTATTTATTTTGAACTGGGTAAAACAGAGTTAGTCAACTCGAATTGCAACTCGGTTCGCTCCAATTCCAACTCGGGTAAGCTCGAAAGCTTCGTTTGTCACATCTCTAGTACTAACCACCGACCTCTTTAGTTGAGATAAAAAATTGTAGCGTCCCACAAATAAAAACTTAGAAATGGAGGTTTCATGGGCAAAAGACAATATAAAGCTGTACCCATAACTGAAAGTGTTACTAAAGGCATGGAAATCTTAAACCGCGCAGTACACTCTTTCGCACTTTAGCGTATGTGAGGTCAAAAGCTACTGTCATTCATCTATACTGCCCCGTTGTGAAATTCCTATTTAAAATTGGTCGTTATGGAAACTAAGAATAAGGGCTGGATCTAATCGTATTATTTCCGTTTCCTAAATTTTCCTTGAGACCAAACGGAATCATTGCTGCCACGGTTTTGTAACCTGTTAATAGTGTAATCAAATTTGTGTGCTTTGAGTACAAAAATCTACACAATACGTTCGCAGAAGTTTCAGAAGAGTTATACATGTACCGACAATTGAATGACTTCGGCCACTGACTCTTTGCCCAATGGATCCGTCAAGACCTAAATGAGACGGCACTGAGTGCCATATACCCAAAAGTAACTACATCACCATCATTATTTTCAGATGTTTTAAAAGGGGTTCGAGCCTGCCAAGCGTCCGGCTACTTGTTTGACAACCATGCCACTTGACCAAGCCATCGAAGCGCAACCCCTCCCCTTCGCGGAATTAGCTGGTCTACATCGGGTTCTTCCATCACTGCCATATTTTTCAACCCATCAAGGCTTGAACTTCAAAGTTTATGACCATAAGTGAGAGTCGAAACAAACACTGAGTGACAAAGCTGACTTACCCTTCACACTATGTCCAGCTTATAAGAAAGCCTAACCCTACAATCTCTCCCTGATTGGCTTATCGTAACGGGTGGGCTTAAGAGTCAGAAAATCCCAGGTGAGACGTCGAACTAAAAGCCAGAAACGTCTCGACTCGGAAAAGTAAAAATTAGATTAATAATTCAGGTGATGGCGAAGAAAAACAGGTCAGTAAAGTGGCACAACCATCGAAACCTATTAGTACATTGGAGGCAACACTGCCTCCTATTCAGCAGGCTCATAACCCTGCCAAGCCTTTCATATTTATACATAATCGACTGTTAAGCTGGGTATTGAAGTTCAATCACTGACACGAATAACATTTCTCAATTCTCTTGAGTGTAATCTGCTCAGTAAGTTAACCTGACTAGAAAAAAACATTTCAAAAATCGCCTTTCGTCTATCCCTAGTCATTCCAGCCTATAGTGATATGCTGTAGACTTTGGTATTCATCAATTGGATGTCAATGCTCAATCATCAGGGTTTTTAATTTATTATTGCCTAATATTTTTGCAAGGAGGTAAGGATTCATTGCCTATACTGCTTCAAGCGGTTGAACACAAATGTCACGGCCAGCACAAATGTCAACTTTGATCCTCGCAAACATCTGAAACCATACTAAGATAACCTAAAACATGGTCTTCTTAGTATTCCACCAACGACCTGTGTGTGTGATGTTACACTTCTGATTCTAGTAGAATTTATAGTAAAACATGTGCGAATAAGAACGTCTCTCAATCAGTCGTACGCCTTCATAAACATGATCGAAAGCCATATGGACAAACATGTTCCACGCCAGCCTCATTACTCCGGGAGGCACTCTCTTATAAATCTTCAATCATTGCCCACTTTAAGCTTCCTGCCAGAAATTGTTTATCTCGCGAGGGCTACATAAAACAAAATCCAAATAAAACAAAACATCCTATCTGAAGGCATTTGTTACAAAACAAAAACAAAAACAAAAAATTACCCCCAAATAGTGTCATAAAAAATAATAAACTACTGCTCTGTATTTTCTCGTCTCACTTCCTTCGAAGAAATTAATTCTTTATCACCCCATTAAACTATTTTATCATCGTCAAACATCAGCTGAAATAACCTTCTCGTAATAATTATGATACTACAGGCTACAGCGATGAATCAAGCGCGAACGAAAGTGGCCCCAGGAATAACCTCATCTATATCACCAATCTCTCTATAACGAGGCCTAATAGCGTGCCATTAATTTACGAAAATAGCCTTTTTTTATGATTCCTCCCACCATTGCCGCCGCACCGTCCTCAAGAATTTATTTCATATAAATCTTTCAGCAAAGTGAATTATCGCACAGAGCCCAGTGCGTTCCAAGTTTGCGCGTCGCGCTGCAAAGCACGCAGACAATTTTTCACCACAAAAACAAAAAATCATTTGCCAAAGACCACTAACACGCTACGGACATTTGAATACATGGCAGCAGTTAAATAAATAAATACATACAACTTCTATCTTGTGTTTTCCAAAAACGAGGAGGAGTGACAAAAACAGAAACACAACAAAAAAATAAATATAAGAAAAATAAAAATATAAATTCCAAGACAACTTGGTTATCTCATCTATAAAGTCTAATTTATTGGCAGACGATTAATTCAGCTATCTGGCGTTTGAATAGAGATTTAAGGCATCAGTCCGCCGCGCCGCGCCGCCTCCATCGCCCGCACTTTGGGGGGGAATTTCGTAAGCGATGACATCGGACACCGCCGCGTCGCCATCACCTCGCCGTCACAATGTTAACCATTCATTCTCAATAGACATTCATACTCGTACACGTAGATGTGTGTTAATACGAATGTGCAGACGTATCATTCGAACAACAAAACACTTAAGAAAAACTAGAAAACAAAAACTAAATATCTGTCCGTCTGTTGTCAGCTGTCACTTGCCATAATGTTATGGCAGTCTCTGGTGACAGGTGAACGCGCATTGTGTAAATGTAGCCTCTTTAGCGCGACAGCAATAAATTCTCCCCCATGAACAATCGACGCTGTGACAGGTTTCGTATTTTTAAATATGCGCACCATTATTTAATGATGTTGTTAGGTTAATTTTATGTTCCACCTAAAATGTACGGATAGTGGGTTTTAATGGGCATGGCGTGATTTAAATGGCGTTAGCAGAAAATTGAGGCGCGATATTAGTTAAGTGGTGAATTTTATTTCGAATTATTTGGTGTCCCACTTTGATGGCCAGGCTCAAGGTTCCGTCGCACGGGTGTTGGGAATTAAAAACAGAAGAGAAACAAACAAAAAAGCAATTGAAGATGTGCCGTAGTGCCTTGAATAATAATTTTCATAACTGTCCACATTTTAGCAAATACCCACACGTTTCATTTGTTTTATTGCGTTCGGTACGTTATATCTTAGAAATGTGTCAAATGGACAGCAGTAGGCAATATAACACTGGCGACTTTGGGGTCAAGGTGGTTTTGGTTCCTTCTTTGTGCTTTTCGTGTGCATTTATTGTTTTAGTAAGTGTTTCTTGGCAAAAAAAGAGAGGATCTCGGAATGAGCTGCAAGGCTTAGGCAATAGAGAATATTCATGAATCGTTTAAGTGTGTATTGGAATGGAACCATCAAATGGTCGTTCTGGGTTTTGAAACTGAACTTCATATTTGTTCCAACTTTATGTTGACAAGATAAATTAATATGCAACACGCGTAAGATAGAGACTAAATATGTTCTTATTACCACTGTTCCGCTAGAAAATAAGGTTGCTTTTGAAAATTATTTCTGCTGTCAAACACAAGATACCCTCGTCTGCTTCTTCTTCTTTGTATGCCGCTACAGACCTGGGCCTCAACCACCAAGCTTCTCCAGCCAACATGATCTTTCACCAGCCGCCTCCAGCTGCGCACACCAAGTTGGTTGAAGTCCTGTTCCACTTGGGTGCGCCATCTTAGACGTGGGCGTCCTCTGTTGCGTTTCCCCGCGGATTCGGATTTGAAGATTCTCCGGAGTTGAGTTGTCCATACGCTCTACATGGCCCAGCCACCGTAGGCTTTCAATCCGCAGACGCCTGGCTTGGTTCATGTCGCTGTACAGTCCGTACAGTTTCTGGTTGAAATTCTGAATCTTTTTTCGCGAATAGATCAAGGTCTTGTTCATACAATTTCGAGATTTTCCATGCCACCGCGCCTTATAATAGGATTGGGATGATCAGGGTTTTATATAATGTTAACTTGGTGCTTCGAGAGCAGGGCACTACAGGAGCAGAGATGGTGATGAGTATTTTCTTCCTCCTCTTCATCCATGCACCTTCTGCGAAAATCATTATATGGGGCACCCATCCTGCGAGCATGAGTGCCAATTACACAGTGCTCAGTTATGACTCCCATGAGGGTCCTTAATGAGGGCTTGCTGTGTCTCAGTAGACTGAGTGACCGTTTTAGATTAAGTGATGGCCAGATTTCTTTTGTTTTAATGCAGGTGGTGCCTTCTAGTAATTTGTTATTATTGGTTTTAATTGTGTGGATTTAAGAAGATGGTAAGCTGTAGCGATCGTCATAGAAGGTGGTACCCCTGCTATTGATAGGGATGAAGTTGTACCACACCTTGCGAGTTCATCGGCTTTGCAGTTTCTTGGTATGTCACATCGTCCCAGCACCCACATGAGGTGAATGTTGAAATGCTCAGCCATCTCGTTAAGAGACAGCCTGCAGTTAAGGGATGTTTTTGAGTAGAACATGACACTGTCCAGGGATTTTATGGCGGCCTGAATATCGGAACAGATGGTGATATCCCTTTTTTATTTTGCACGATCTTCTCCATCTCCGATGTTGAAGAAATCACTTGACAGCGCGTAGCCCTTTCTAAAACTGTTTTTGACATTTAAGGTCTCGGTGGGTTCGTTACCGACCTTAATGAAGCAGCGAGAGTTCTCTAAGTTAACACCGCGAATATTCAACACCTCAAATGACATCGTGTCCATTCCCAGCACAAGCAATCGCTGACACAACGTCTGGACCACTTGACACCAGTGCATTCCATCACGTTCAGCGCGGTAACCCGAAGACACCTGTGAGAACCGTTGTACGAGTCGACACTGCGAGCGGGTATTTAAGGTAGCGTAAGAATTATTCTGTATTATTCTAAGTTTTACAGTGTAAGGGGTAGCTATGCCCAATTGTATTTGAAAATAAATTTTTGTTTAATAAAATAAAACACAGAAGTATTTAATTTCTATCATCATCCTGCACAACCTGACGAGTTTGGCAGGATTTTCAAAAGTAGACATGGGGTTGAATAGCTCGTCTCTATGCACGCTGTCATATGCGGAAATTGAAACCGACCAACAGATGGTGATTCCTGTTAAGGGACTTCCCCTCCAGGTGCAGAACTGAAAAGTATGGTAATTTGTTTCTTTGCAACAGTAAATCCGTCAATATCCGAGACAAGTGGTTGTCTCTGAACAATATTGTTTTTACGTGGTGAGGGTGATAGTCTCACTCACAACCCCCAACTGGGAGGCCAGGCCCATTTATTTTAGCCTTGGTCGAAACGAGGTTGTGAGTGCCACCGCTGACTCTATGGTATATGATAGGGTTTCTCCGCCACCAACTCTACTCCAAAATCCCGACATGATCCTAGACACCGCTTGTTCATGTTTTATGGACAACATCTAAACTTCTACAACCACTTGCTCGTTTTTGGGTTGCAGCAACTGCTTGTCGCACAAATGTCTTACCATTGTGTATTTCTTCAAGCGATTTTCGGTCTAACCCAGAGTCACCACAAATCTCCGACATTGTCAACCGCTCTAGACAGGCAGTAACCGCTTCTACTTCCATCCGACATGCAAGATTGTCCGAGGAAACGTTATAAAAATGGTTTACTTGGTAAATATGTACAAAAAACTGAAGTAAATATGTACAAAAAACTGGCCCATCACTTGTCGTGATCTTAGAAGGCAACTATGTCGAACTAGGTATGTACAAAACATAACGATGTGGCTCACTTCGGCCAATAGGTTGTCTCAAGTGTCTGCTCTCTTGTCTTATTGATAAAACAGACATATTAGCAGGGTACATATGCATGTCGAAAAAGTAAGCACTATTGAAAAAGTTTAGCAAACTAAATTTCAACAACCACCATAACTGGACTGGAAACTGAAAAGTGCATTAAAAATATAACAAAAACGACCACAAGAAAGCCCGAAGATATGACTCTGTTAGTTGAAAAAACACTAAACGAAACACCCAAACAATTTAAGGAATTTTTACGAAATCATTCAAACACACTATTCAGACTACAATAAGTTGTAAAAATAATTGATATATTAAAACCTGATAATGATTCAAAAAATCTGCCTAAGTGAACACTACTTCTTTGTAAAATATAATGACAAAGAATCCAATCGAAGAAATTTCCAACAAAGCCACGTGTACTCCAAGGATCTGTAAAAGGACGAGTGCTGTCTGTACTGTATACCGACATTCCTCTCGCAAGAGGACCAAAAAGTAATACGCCGATAGCTTTATTTGCAGAGGATGCAATATTACCGACGATGTAAATGTAGATAATGTAACTTCTAAGGTCCAGTGATTCCTGGACCGTACAATGCAATGGTTTGACGACTGGAGCATTCAAATGAACGAAGACAGCATGTTATATTCACCAATAAATCTACCTTCCCCTCTATTCCAATAATAAAAAAATGAAGGACAAATTTATACCAGCTGACAACGTAGCAAAAGATCTTGCAATGTGCATGGAGAATAAGTTCACCGGAAAGTCCTGTACTAAAGAAAAGAGATCCAATACGTAAAATTGTCTCCGTTCCCGCTCTACCCAAAGCTTCGTCCTTAAATGTTTCCTTAGACTGTCCACTTTTTCATTTCCTTGATTGATTGCGTTACCTGGTGCCACGCATTGTGTCACCGTTTTCGCCAAGATTATCGCGCTCAAAAATGGTAATCGATTTATCAACTATATTGTAGTCTCCAAACACAAGTGCCGCTTCGTGTATCACGTCCACATTGGCTTGAAAACGCCTCTCCATGCCATAGATTTCTCAAAGTGGACACAGAAAATTCACGAACCTGTTCTCGCTCTTGTTTTGAAGCCAGAGGGTACGAGCCTAGTTTCTAAACCAACTACCAGTGTCAATCAGATGTCAGAAATATTTATCGTCCTGGCTTATCACCCTTGAGCTTGTGCTCACTTATTTACTGACTTTAGTCCCATCCACTTATCTGGCTGACTATAAGTCTTGTCAAAGCACGCTACTCAATTCACAGACAAATTGCAACGTTATTTTTTAAATATTCACAAAAATAAATGAAAAAGCAATATTGAATCAAAACACAATCCATTCCCGGTAATATATTACATATTCCAAAAGCTATCGCACTTAAATTGTTATGTACAACAGCCACAGTGTACAACAGACGCCAGTTCACGCTACGAAACAAATCCGCCGCAATAAATTTGTTGCTCCTCACCACGTCTTCCGCGTACCGCATCGCATCATTGCACAAAAATTCAGCATTATACGGTCACGGAAATCGCGAATTTTACTTTTAAATGCAATTTCGAAGACACCACAGAGTAAAAACCACCAAACAGGACCGCAGAAGATGCAAAAAAAAGCATCATCAGCAATAAAAGTTAATATCGTGGGCATTAAGTATGGCAATATTTTGTCTGGCTTCGTGAAACGAGACAAGAGGGAGCGAGGACAAGGACCGCGAAATCAAAACACACAAAAAAACAAATAAAATTCACCCGCCAGAGAAGGGCCATAATAAAAGACGACATGAATGAAAATTGCTTCTTCTCCGATAAGGATCAGAGTCCATACGTGTGCTCATATGAATGGCGCATGTATGGGAGACTGTGCGCTCCACCGAAGACGGGTATTGTTTCGCCTTTCGGGACTTTATTTATTAATGCGATTCTGATAAGAGACACAAAGAAGCATGAGTTGTCCGCGCCACGATCAGCGTGAACTTGAACCGAAGCGCACGACATTACACTCATATCTGTCGGTTGGTATCTAGGTGGCCAACTGGAACCACCACATTGCAAATAATTTGAATGCTGAAAACTGGAAGGTTCAAATAGACTGAAAATGGAAGTCGAAATAGGAGGAAAATGTGTTGTCTTCCTAATATTCGGAAGCACTTTTTTTATTTGTAACAGTGCTTGGCCCTTGGCGTTTGGGGTGGAAATTTATCAAGTAAACGAAACTATGGTCAATATATTCTCAAAATGATGTTTGACCGTGGGACACAAATCGAGCCAATCAAAGGCTGATTGGATTGCTCGCCTTGTCTCTATCGTAGGCTATATTAAAAATTTAAGTCAGTTTTGTGTGAGCTTTTGAAGTTGCAAATCATGAGCATACAACGCGCAGTCAATTGAGAGAATCCGAACACATCGACATGCACCATCATTGAGATGATTGGAAGGGCAACTGTAGGAGGAGTGCCTGATCTATTTGCTTCACAATCTTGAAAAGTACATCATATGGGGCGTATACGCAACCCAACTAGTAGTACTACATGTCGAACAATCAGGCCGCATAGACCAATTTGTACTAAGTCGTACAAGTGTGAAACTTCAAATTTATTCTTTGGTCGCATAGTAGGTAGCACGATTGGCGCTATTAGCGAGGATGGCATTGTACTACTGCGTCGTTCGACTTGTGGTACTCACCGATTATAGCATCGTTTATCTATTAAAACATAAATTACAGTGTTTAAATGAGTAATTTAATTGCTCCTTAAATACTTAAGGAGCAACACTAAGCATAGAATACTCACATTGGGTGTGACAGAATATAGCTACAATGTCCCAAGCAGACAGAAAATAGCTGCAGTGTCCCAAGCAAAAACTTTTGGTCATTTGTGAAAAACATAAAGAATTCCGCCTCGTCCTCAATTCCCACGCCCATTTACAATGACATCCCAGCTGTCAGCTCTTTGGACAAAGCCAATCTGCTTGCGGCGCATTTTGCAGCCAGCTCATCACTGCAAGATTGTAATTTGTCCCCACCTGTACTCGAGAGCGTTGGTTTCACCATGGGACCAATTCACTTCCGCACTCGTACAGTTGCAAGAGTACTTAAAGATCTCGACGTGCACAAATCCGCTGGCCCGGATGGTATTCCCCCAGTGCTTCTGAAGAGGTGTTCTTCTTCGCTGGCAAAACCACTGCGTAATGCTCATCAGTTTGCCCTTAAGCCTGCTTTCGGACGCACAGTGAAATTTAGAGACTCGTTTTTTAGCCGCAATACACGAATATGGAATGCTCTTCCCAGCTCAATATTTCCAATAGATTACAATTCGCAGATGTTTAAGACCAATGTGCACAGGTACCTCCTCTTTCTCTCTCCCTCTATACCTTCGGCCCGTGCTGTGTCTTGACCCCGGACAATTAAGGGTATTACTAACCCCTTGAGCACGCGCAAATTATAAAAAAAAAAAAAATTGGGTAAACACGAGCGCTATTTCATTTACATCTTCCTGTTCATGACGTTGAACTTGAAAGCACTTGTGTGAATCAATATGCGAATGGGATTGTATATAGCAGCTATGATTTGTGTTGGTACCACATTATACTTGTGATTATTGAAAGAGCAGGTAAGTCGCATGTATGACTCCAAACTGCGATTGTGATTTCACAGAAAAGAGCAGTGTGAACTTTCAATTACTAAGAAAAAATCTCAGTTAGGGATTTGTTAAAAGCGCCACCTATGTAGTTCCGCTCGCGTGGTGTGACAATGGCTCTATGTTGGCCTAAGTTTGATTGCCATCTGCAGTAAGCTATTATCACCAAACTACAAATTATCTAACCCTAACACTAAACTGCATGTGGTGGATATTTTAAAAATGAATACATAAATTCCAATTACCGACAAACTTTTATAACTTTCACTGCGTATCGTACTAGTCGATGAGCATGACTGCTGTTGCGAATAAAAGCATTCTTCCCTTGTGTGGCGCCACAGTCTAGAAAGGAGCACAGCATCAACTAATGAGCCCTTCCAGGAAAATCGCAGTTTGGGTAGCTGTACACAGTCCTTGGTCAGGTTGGTCGGCCCAATACGTATATGTTGCAATTCATTTCGTAAGGACATCATACTTCTACTCAACCACCCCCAGGCCCCATGTGGAAGGAACGAGATTTTTAAAGTTCTGCACGATCATCATCGAGAACAATGTCGAGCGAGTCACGTGGCAATGTGGCTTTGTGTTAAATTTCTTTCTTTTGGAAAGTCTCATTTGGTTAATAGACTATAGTTTGGATACAGATGTCTTATGATTTGGGAACGCATTTGAATTGGGTGGGTGAATATATTAGGGTGGCAGGTCGCGTAAGTGCTGCTCGAATACATTGGGGCGGGGGCGAAAATTATCTTCTAGCTAATGATAATGATCCGAAATACATAGCCAGAATTACCAAAGCAGTGCTGTAAAGTAAGCATTTTGGAGTACTCGATTGGCCACCACAATCTCCCGACCTCAATCCTATTGAGCTTCTTTGGAATGAATTCACTACCATTACAAATATGCAGTGACTGTCCAAACTTAGAAAATTGATAGCACTGCACACCAGCTGCTTGGAGAAATACTGGTCACACTCCATGCAAAAGTCCACGCCAAGGAGAATTTAAGCAGTTGTTAAGGCAAAAGAAAGCCTTACGAAGCACAAGACAAATGCTGTTTAGTAAAGTCAAATCATTGATCAAGCATCCCATTTTTATTTTTATTAAATTAAGGCAATGAAATTGGATTTATTGTTTTTGTATATAATGAATATTATTTTATCTTTTAATCTTTCCAGTTAATGTAAAATAACAAAAAGATTATTATGGGAAATGGTTAGGTGAGTGGTTTGGCTACAGAAAGCCCTCCATACTTAAGTCTTTAAAGTTGAGTGAGCCCGATGTCCTAATGAACCAATATAAAGATATTGACATTAAGGTCGTAAAGGTGAATTTTTGAACTTATGGAAAATAATACTACTATTCGTGATCATAATATTTTTTATCTAACAATAATAATATATTTAACATGCTTTGCCAAGAATTAGATCAAATACCCTCTCTCATTGTTCAAATTATGTTCGTATTGCAAAATATCTGACTCAATTCTTTTTGTCTTGAGGACTTATAGCCTTATTGACATATAGCTTTCCGACTGCATCATTTACGCTAGCACATTTTTCCTTTCGCTTTGAGTGATATTTTGTTAGTAATTAACGAATGCAAAGTTTAGAATTTGTTATCAATTTACCACATTCGAATTTTCCATTTCAACTTAAAAATCAAATTTTTTAGTTTTTTTTACTGTGAAAATCAGCTGTCTAAGCTTACAATATGGAATAAATAAGTAGTTCTGTTAACATAACCAAAATAAACAGTACAAAACAACGACGTATTACAAAAATATGGCTTTTATGACAAAGAGTGCTCTCTCGAGAGAGTAAACAAATTTCCCACCATTGTTGGTCTGCAGTCAAATCAATTAATGTGACAACGATTCGAATTTAGTTTACCCTGTTGACTTATAGCATCTCTCACAACATTTACTCTAGAAAATCGAGAACGATGTATACTAGATTTAGCTTTTAGAAAATCCGTCATGCTTAATGAGTGAACATTCATTTCAAATTGAGGACCATTCGCAAGAAAAAAATTACTAACTTTACAAAAAAGTACGAGGCATAATCATCTACAGACTAATATGAATGAATGTCTTCCTTTCCGCAATTTGTATGTAAACAAATAGCAACTTCAATTGCTCTCATCTCGAACTACGTTGCATCAACAACGTCGTAATCTTGTATAGAACATTCTCGCTAGAGTAAGTACAATTTGAGGATGTAATGTGAGGTGGGTGTAAGCGGTGCGCCCTCTCTATTTGAGCTTTGGTAAACGCAAAGCGGAGCCAACTTCACAAATTTCCTTCAACAGACCGAGTGACTACATTAATTTCGAGTTTCGTTTAAACTGATTAAACTGACTTAAAAGTACCCTGGCTATACCTAACAATATTGGACAGACCGAACCGACTTTCCTATTTCTAATTCATACTAAGGGGCATTATAATTTGAAGCTCACATTGTAAAGTGGGTTATATTTCAGTAACGCCCTGTATATTTCGTATATAACCGACATATGCCGATTGCCGATATGAAATAAGTTCGGAGTAGTTATCCAGAAAGTTTTTTTGATTAATAAACATCCAACCAACCTTTATTCCGCACTAAATTAAAATGTGCCTTATTGAATATCCAAACCGAATTTTTAAAATATAAAATCTGTATAGCCCCCTAGTCTGTGTTAAATGTTATCATTGGATAATACACAGCTACTTCATGAGAAACTCCACCCTGCGCCACTACTAGTTGTCGATTTTCAGCCGATTGGCTCGCCCGTTTACCAGGAAATGCATTCAATAAAAATAACCCTCGCCACCGCAATCCCACACATGTCTTCCTCAGTTCCTGGAAGATTACCGACCACACCATAACGCCCCAATGGATCAACTCGGCAAGTCTGACTTTGTACTCGAATGGAAGGTATACTACGACAGATTCACGAACGATCGCTTTCGATGCGTAGTCCGTGTCGGAGTCGAAGTCGATGTTAGAAGCCAATCCAAACCAAATTTATTTGCTCTCATGTAACGATTCAAATAACATCGCGGCGCAGCTTAGAGCATCGCCATCGAGCCATGTCTACACAACAATGGTCAAGTTGTCCTTTTGTCTTGCGATCTCTTCTCACGAAGGATAATTTATCGTTTATTGTACCCATCGTGACATTAAGACCGAGATACTAATCTACAATCGCAACATAAGCGAGCGCGCATTTTATATGATGACGTTTTTCTTTTTCGTTTTTTCTTCTTATCGTTTCTTTCTTCGAAGAAGAAGAAGCAGCACACTCTGCATGCTCTGCGTTTCCGATCGCATTGCAAATGTAATTTATTTCAGTGAACCGTCAGCGAGATTTAAGTGACATCCGCACGAGGTAGGGGATCAATTAACTTGTCATAAAGGAACACATGAAAAAGATATTCATCTTCTCTGAGCCGCCACACATATCCGTGCGGATATCGTTGGCATTTCGTGAGCGGTTTGTTCCATGTGCATGCAGCCGCCCCATGTTGGTGTGATTAATCAAATTCCGAGTCCGAGATAAATTCTCCGATGCGTCGTCCCGTTTACTTGATTTTGTACCACATATTCAGTGCTCACAATCACGGTCCACGGTCGTATGGAACGGCAGCTACGTTGACATCTTCGAAGGAGATAACTTTGTCTGCTGTGCCCAGCACTCACGAACGCAAATATGTCATAACTTAATTTGATATCTGGCATTCCTACATTTTCGTTTCCTGCTCATAACAACGTTGATGCGTTCATAATCGAGGGGATCATATGCGGGGAATGTTTAGAAATTTTACTTAACTAGCTGTTATTTTCAGTGAGTGTGGATGGGTGAGTATATCGTATGGACTTTGGCTTGGTGCACTTGTTTAGGATTAGAGTGCATAGAATGATGATGAGACAATCAGTCACATGGCAACATTGAGGGCAACGAAAAGGCGGGTGCACAAGCAAAAAGTACAAATCAGTCATTTATGTTGTAGCTTGTCCCCAAACGGGACAAAGACAAGTCCATCCCTACAAATCTCCGGTTGATCAGTCTTCTTCCTTGCATAAGCAAGGTTTTTGAAAAGATTGTCATTTCCGGGGCAGTAGGTTGTGGAAAAGAACATCATATCAGACAACAAGTTCGGATTCAGGGCAGGCCATAAGACCATACATGCCGCGTTTAAGTTGGTTTCCGACATTCAGTGGAACAAAAAAAAGAATCAATGCACTGGTGCTTGTCTGATTGATTTCGTTCGACACCGTTTGATTCTCCTCTTCCTCAAGCTAGTCTGAAGTCGCATGTGTGAAAAATTGCTGTACATGATGTATATCATGATAACGGGTAGAAAGTTTGTCGTGAAATGAGCGACGTAACTTCCAACACAGTCTTTGAAATTAAAAATGGTTTGAACAGGGAGCGGTTGGTTCGCCAATTTTATTTTCTATGTTCATTGCGGATCTTTTAGTTTTCATGCCGCACTTAATTGCGTACGCCGACGACATAGTAGTGTACAGAACTGGTCCTAAGATCGAGGTAATATATTGATGAAGCGTGAGTTCGATGAATTTCAGCCATTTTGCGACGACTGGAAGTTGGTTTTCAATTTTCAGAAGTGAGAAACTGTAATTTTCAGGACCCCGTTGTACGTGCTGGATACGCTAAAAAACTGGCGCAATAGCAAAGTTGACCCGCAGGGACGACCGTTAACTGTGAAGAGTATGGTAAGGTACCTCGGCATTTGGCTGCATCAATATCTGTATCTATATTAACACATAGATATTGCTCTAACGAAGGAAAAGAAAAGCTTTTGCTGCGGAAAGAAGGTTGTTTTTCAGCAGCCAACTTCAAGATGATGAAAAAGAGGAGGTTGTTCGTGAGACAATGTCTTCGCGCATGCCTTCTGTCTGCATCGTACACCCGAATCTGAGTACAAGAAGTTGAACAGGATAGATAATTTTATCAGATCTAATCAGAAGTCATACTGTGGCTTCATCCAACAGCCTTTGGGGCTTACTACGCTTATACCACGTACCATGAAAGAATGCGACTCAACGGCTTTATCAATCCTGAAGTCTAAGCGGCGTTCTTCCTCTACCTCGATAGAATTGGCCTGATAAAGAATGAAGAAGGATGTCCTATTATCTACCATGTTGCATGCCGAACAGTTGAGAGACGACGCCGATACGAACGGTTGGTCGCTCGTAGTCATAACTATCTCCTTCAGTAGAGTGATCTGTGCTCGAGATAGGAAAGAGTGTGCACGGCACTTTTACTGGTAGTTACATCTCGGCCTCCGCTCGCTAACCGAAAGGACGAGACACTTAACAACAAAGATAATGAATAAATATTAAACTTTCCATTGGAAAACCTTAAGTCCACCACAGATACACCTCAGATTTTAACGTTTCCGCTCTCAAGTCACTCATACTACTTTATTCTGGTGCACATTTGTCAGGAGTACAAATCACCGCCATTTTGCTTTTAATATCTGCCCTCAATATTGCAAAAAAATAAGTGAGATTGCCCATGGTAATGTCAGAAATGGCCCGATTGGAAGTTATTCCACGATACTGCTTGTTAAGCTCATACGTTCTTAAAAGAATTATTGTAGCTGGTTATTGATTATTCATTAAAAAAGTCGTCTAAAATACCAACCATTCTAACAAAATAATTCTTATAAATATATTGACAAACATTTGAACATTGACAAAAATGTGAAACGTCGAATTTAACGTCGTTATTAATAAATACATACACACACATGTAACGGCTATGAAGAATTTTGCTATCTATGGGGGAAAAACATGTGAATGTGACTCCTTCGTTTTCATTTCCATCGCTGCATACAGTCTCCGATCGTTGACTCCAATTAGGTGGAAAAGCCCGCACGCACAAAAAAAATTAAAAAAAAAAATACTTTAGCAAGGTAAGGTCGTTTTGTTTTCTCATGTAAACAAATGCACACACAATATTTAATATAAAATGTCAGGAAATTCACCTCATCAGCTGTTTGCATAAACTTATACATATTCACCGGCACGTAGTCAGCTGTTATCGACTTTTACAGGTATTCACAGACTCCATCTGTGATTGAAGCTGCTCAGATTTGAAGCAGCTGTGAAATGTTGTAAAAAATGCTATCATATGAATCTGAGGGGCAAGAAACGTAGAAGTTGCATATCATTTCCTCCATTATCTCTGGTTTAATTTAGTTAAAAAAAAAGTGCAACTGGGCGTATAGAAGCGCATAACCCATGCGCACTGGCGCACTTGTCTGTCCCAGCGGACATAGTTAAGTCAGTTTAAGGTTTTTATTAGTTTAAGTAAATTATTGGGCTTATGGTAGTTTAAGTTAGTCTTACGATTTTTAAGTTAGTTAGGCTAAACCAAGTTTTTCGAAGTTTTCTTGGTAATTCAAAATTTAATAACAGATTGTCTCTCAAGTTTGTAAAAAAACGTAGTGTAAGCCCTAAGGCATAAATACATTTTATTCAATTAGCTTAGAATACCCAAAGATTGTCAGTCGGTTAGGATTAATTTCAATAAGTTATTGATTATTGAATTTAGCTAGTCTTACGTATTTGCCCTCAAACTATAGCGACATGGGAAGCCCTGTTGTGGCTAGAAAAACTGCATAGCTCACACGAAATGACAATCTTAAAACCATTTTTGCCATTGTAACACATAAAAATAAAGTACAGAGGCATAATAATACACACAGCTGTTCATGGACCCAGCTCCCTCACCGAATAATTCTCACCTACACTCCAGGTCTCGTGAGCTAATCAGCATAGGACAACCTCTGAGAGACACCTAACTCAACCAAAATGGCATTCGAAAGCAGTCAACCAGATAGTAATTCCTTTAGTCCAGCAACACTAAAGACTCCTCCAGAAGCCAAGAAGGAGACTGTGTCAGCTAATATCATTGAGCAAGAAATGCAATTTGTAAAAATAAGGTAAATAATAACTACATCGCATCGTCGCAACACAGTACATTGCATGCACGTACATTTGCACTGAGCTCGTCTGCGTTACCCTCCACGTCCACACGTCATAGTTCAGAGTGCACTACCTCTGCTCGCTGACTGCAATTACAGAGCCCACAGCAAACAACGTCAGTTAGCGTAGGATTTAAATATGCATCAGTGAATAGTACACCAGAGCGATTTACATCTACCAAGTGGTTTGGTATGCTACTAAAACATTCAAATTACAGCACCATCATATTTTATGCAAAATTAATAAATCCCTCTTGTTGTGGCAGCGCGTCGTTGTCGTGCGCCCCTTCAAGCAATGACGAGCTAATGGAGGGGAAATAGGCTCAGCTCTTCGATGAACTTAGCTCGGAGTATCATGCACATTGCATATGTGCATACGTCCGTGTGTCGGTGATAATGATGATTGCGAGGTTGATGATGGGTTCGAGGGCTATGAGGACTCCCAAAGGTGCGGATATGCCAGGTGATTAATTACTTTAGGAATATTAAGAGGAACGAGTCTAGCTCTAGGTGGCATCATGTGAGTTGATGTGATGCAGTTCCCCGGTACGTTCAATCTCTGCAGGGGATGATGGACTACTGTACCGCACAGTCTCGGTTTAATGTATTCGTACACACAGGGTACATTTGCTCAACAAAACAAGTTGGTAATGTAAACGAGTTGAAGTAAAGCGTGATCTTTTAGCTATTATCTTTTTGGCAACACTGATTTTAACAGCTGAGTCACGTTTCGTGTTTTGTTTCACTGTCAAACATCTTTAGTTTGGTCTTAGAAATGACCAACGCTTGGTTTTTGGTGAATGGGCTCTTGGAAAGTTAGCCGAAGATCCACTTTCTTACCGAAAAATTGTGTTCAGCGACTCATTTTTGGCTCAATGGGTACGTACATAAGCAGAACTGTAAATTTTGGAGTGAATATCAGCCAGAAGCATTGCAAGAGCTACCAATGTATCCAGAAAAAGTCACAGTTTTGTACGGTTTATTCGGTGGTTGCATCATTGAACCGTACTTCTTCAAAGATGATGCGAAACTTAACGTTACTGTGAAGGGTGAGCGCTACCGTGAGATGATATCCAACTTTTTTTTGCCCAATATGCAAGAGCTTGACTTGCATGACATGTGGTTTCAACAAGACGGAGCCACATGCCACACAGCACGCGCAACAATGGACTTATTGAGAGGCGAGTTCGGTGAACATTTTAATTCACGTTCGGGACCGGTCAATTGGCCGCCTAGATCTTGCGATTTAACGCCTTTAGACTACTTTTTGTAAGGTTGGGCTATATCAAAGCTCATGTCTGTACAGATAAGCCTGCTTTAATTGAAAAGAGTATGCCGAAATTGGACTAAGCGGCGCAGTCAGGTAAACATTTGCATGAAATAATCTTCAAACATTAAATTGTATGGACCGTGCTATCGACTCAAATAAATATTTCATTCATTTTTTTTTTAAAACTTTCCTATGGCTTTTAAAAAATCACCCTTTAGTTTTGCCAAGGGCAGCAGCTGCACATTCTAAATATTCTTCAGAGTTGTACTCTTGAACTTGGTTCACCCATCGATGAAGCACAAGCACCAAATATGTATGAATATGATTTAAGCCTTTTAATCTTGAGGAAATTGTCTGTGGATATATTTGACCGACATTCTGTCATTCGTGGAGTCTACAAAAATTTGTTCAACGAATGTCCGATGCCAACGTTACCATGAGAAAGATAAATATGAACAAAATCGAATATCAAAACAGAATTTTTGGAGATTTCTTAAATCAATTACAAAAGATCAATTCCTTCTTAAAAATAAACACAATATAAAATTACAAAACACAATATAGAGGCTGCTATGAACTCTTATAACAACAGATCAGAACAGGATTGTTGAGTGTTTCAAGCTGAAGAACTTAACGAATTTTTAAAACTGTCATGTTCAAACATTTTCTTTCCAGCCCGACTGTGTGCACGGAACAAGTTCCAAGTCCAGCACACACACTTTTCCACTGAAACCCAACAGTATGACAGACGCGGTTGCCATTTGTCATCGGCATAACTTCTGTCAGCGATTTCCTTCTCCGTCTGCATGTCTGTTGGCCTGTCTGTTTGTCGACCATATAGCTGTTGTCTGACTGCTGTGTGTCGGCCTCTTTTTCTTTCCGTGATTCGCCTTCAAAAGATCCATCACCATGTTTCCCTTTCCCCAACAAGTCTGACCATAAATTAATTTTTCCATGAAAATGTCAGTGGAGCGTTATACGCGATGATAAGTCACAACAGGCAATGCAGGAAGAGTGCAGTGCGGAGTGGTGTGCGGTTCTTAGGTGAAAATCAATTTCGAGGCGCTTCCACGAATGAGTAGCTACAACAGCTGTCACGCGGGTTAATTGCTTTGAATATTTTCATATTCATTCTGAATTCAAAACACGGCAGGGGCTTGCACAATAGATGAAGAAGTGCCACACTCTGACAGAGAAGATGAATTCCTGTGGAACGTTGCGTTCGTTGTGCAGTTCGTTCAGAGCCTTATTGGAGCTGTCACTTGGATGGGCTTGTGCGTTCTTTTGTTGTTCTGTTTTGCATCATTGTGTGCTTTTATTGTTTTATGAATGCCGTCAGACTGAAGGATATGCAGATGACACAGAAAAAAAGCTTCACTGATGCGAAAGTACTTGTGCTCGTGTGCCTGAATAAATTCGCTGATATACATATGAGACAACAGCCGTTTTCTTATTTATGTCATCCATACACATGTACACAGCATAGATCTTGAGGCTATGGAGTGATGGGCGTGATGAAATGCACAAGCTGAATTTTATTGAATTTTATCAGAATGACACTGATAGAAAACGCATTTTATAAATTCTTTTATAAAACGAACTCGGAAGGAGAACAAATAAAATATAGACTCTCGAAATATATTCCACAAATGGGAAAGAAGTCATATCTCACCAAAGAATCTTTCTCTTTGGCATTTTGCTTGTCATTGACCTGCGATTTCAGAAAACCGCAAAAGAACATGAGCTGATCATCATAAAGAATTTATTTTCATATGACACGTACAGCTGTCCTGTTGAAACAACATGTCGTTGGAGTACATATCATAATAGAGGCATCAACGTATAGCGCTCGCCAATTTCACAGACTTTAACAATATCACCGCTTTCAACTACCTCTATTCGAAGACCCTTGACAATATCACGATATAAATAACGTGATAAAATTATGATTTTCTTCGTCTTTGTGTGGCGTACAGGACCTGGGCCTCAACCAACATGCCTCTCCAACTAGCGCGATCTCTGGCTACCTGTCTCCAGTTTCGCACACCTAGTTGGTTGAGGTTCTTCTCCACTTGGATGCGCCACCTTAAACGTGGGTGTCCTCTGTTGCGTTGCCTGGCAGGTTTTGATTTGAAGATTCTTCGGGCCGGAGTTGTGTGTCCAGCCGCTTTACATGACCTATTCACAGTAGGGGTTGGATCCGTAGACGCTTAACTAGACTCATGTCGCTGTGCAGTTCGTGGTAGAATCTTCTCCTCCAGAACCCGTCAACCCAAACAGGACCAAAGATCGCACGTCATTCACTTTCGAGATTGTCGATGATAGCCTCTTGAGCCCAAGGAAACAGCGGTTGGCAAGAGTTATCCTACGCTTGTTCTCGGTACTGATGTTATTAGTACAGTTTACTCCGGAGCCGAGGTAAGTGAAGCCCTTGACTAATTCGAAGTTATAGCTGCCCATTGTTACGCTCTGTCCATGACGTCGATGTTGTAAGTCCTTTTTTGAGGACAGCATGTACTTCGTTTTGCCCTCATTAACCGCCAGACCCATTTTAGCCGCTTCCGTCTCAATGTTAGCAAGAGCCTCACTGACGGCTAACTGAGTTCGTCCAATCGCGTCAATGTCATCGGCGTATGCTAACAATTGCACGGACTTCTGGAAGATCGTCCCTCTAGTGTTGGCGTTTGAGTTTCGCACGATCTTTTCCAGGACGATGTTGAAGAAATCACATTTTTTGGCATTAAAGGTCTCGGTGAGTTCGTTACCGACGTCTTCAGTCGGGTACACAAAACGGCAGAGAAGATCTTACACGCGATTTTAAGAAGACTGATCCCTCGATAGTTGGCGTAGTCAAAGGGGTCTACTTTCTTATGGATCGGGCAAATGATACTATATATATTATAATTGTTTTACCCTTTGATAAAAAAAAAAACTATGAATTAAGTTCAAGTAAAAGTTCTTAATGGGTCTTTTATAAGAGTTAATAACGAAGCTTTTATAAAAGTTAATGATGAAATCTTAAAAATACGGAAGTTTATTTTATGAAAACAAGTTGTTTTCTGCAGTAGCTGTTGATCATTTTTGACGTTTGAAGTCTGCCTTGAACACGTTTGCTGGCCTTGCTTTGAACTGGTACTCTATAGTCTCCTGAAAGCGGGTGTACTCATAGTATTTCAACTTAGCGTAGTGTGAACTTAGCGTGAACATTTAATGAATACATTCTTCAGATGCCCAGTCTGTTAAGCGCTTCTAAGATTTTTACATGATTCACGTTCATAAGCTAAGCTGAACCTTGAGCAGAGTTCAAGTTTTTGGTTGAACTCGTCCAGTTTCACAGACAAATCGGGACTTCATGGCTGATGTGTACAACTAAGATTGTAACGACAACATACTTAACATTTGCAAAACTCAGTTTAAGGCTTAAGCAAAAGTTATGGAGCATTGTGAAACTGGGCACCAGTGTATATTTGACTATCGAAAGAAGCATTTAACATATTTTCGCGATGATGTAAAGGTATTGGAAAAAATGTATGCATCCAACGTCGTCCAGCGCTAATTTAGCGTGAGTTACTAAAAGAAAAACGAACAACGTTTGATATACATTTGAACCGTAAATCATAAGCCCTAATAGATCAACCAAAGTATATCCAAAACCGTGCATTTGAAAGCACGAAATGAGAGATGAGAGATGAAGAGGTTGTTAGACATTCTCAAAAATCGGTTTCGGTCTATTTTCGGACTACGGTCGTTGCTTTACAATCAAATGAACTAACAACTGAGCATTACAGTGAGTATATAATGCATTTATTCTAAAATTAAAATGCCTCAGTTCTTAATTTGTTCATACATCTCTTGTTGGTAGATCGAAACTGTTAATATTCATTGCAAGAAGTTCCCATTTTGGTCTGGTATTTAATTTGTTAAGACCTCTGTTAAACTCTAACCAACCCAGGATTGTTGTTTCCATTTCAACTTCTTAAAATATATGCACATATTTCGTACTGAAATGTGTCATCAAAACAATTTTCATCCAAGTTCTGGTTGTTGTCACTTGCTGTAGTCCACTCAAATGCAAACAAGAGAAATTGCCGTCATTAGGCAGGATATCGTGTAGAATCATATTAGATAATTAGGAAATGGAATAGATCAACGACTTAAAATCGATAGCTGACGTGTCTGCAAGAACTACATACAGAATCGCGATTATGTGTTGTTATTTTTCTTCTTGTCGCTTACGACAAGCGAATGTCTTTGTACTCGAAGCCTTCGTACGTAGCGAATAGCATCGGATGATAACAAGATGAAAGTTATATATATATATGATTGTTTTTCTGTAATGTTTTCAACAGGAGGAATCCTGTTTGACATCAAATCATACCACTCCTTTTGAATTTTTTGAAAACGAAGTTCTTGCTATGCGTCATTTTTTTCCGCCATCACCACCGTCCCGCATAGCAAGGATTGTCTACAAAGAAAAAATGAACTCATTCATACACTTTACCAGAAACGGATATGTCACTGGTTTGATAAACTAAAGGACTAAAGAAAGATGTCTAAAATCTGAGGATACAACTTTCCAATTTTTGTATTTACCAAAATGCCAGAATGCCCGCTCTTCATCGCTTTTTCTTTATAATTCTCACTCCCTTCTTCTGTGTTGCCAACTGTTTTACAATGTTTTGTATGGTGTTTGGAGCTCGTCGACCCGTTAAAGCTGTCGTTCAGTTTCCTCCTACAAGCACAATCAGTATATACGGAACCAACGATAATTCGAAGAACTTTCCTCTCGAAGCGACAGCATATACTTGGTCTTACCCTCACTAACCGCAAGCCCAATCTTTTCCGCTTCCTAATCGATGCTCACAAACGCCCCACTGATAGCCAGGTGTGTTCTTCCGATGATGTCAGTATCATCGACGTATGCGAGTTCAGATTTGTGTAAGATCGTGCCTCTGGTGTTGACATTTGAGTTCCACACGATCTTCTCAAGAATGATGTGCAATTTTTCTATATATTTTAATTTGCTACAGCGAAAATTTATATCAAACACGCAAAATCACCCTTTAGAAGTATTCAACCGGGAGAACATTTCTTGCATACATATTTTAACTTTTCTGGATCTGGTGATGGAAATGTCAATGGTCCAGACCCGTTGGAAGAAATGTCATTGCCGTCCCAAAAGTTCAACCGATCCAGGTTTTGCATTATATTTGGAAGTAATATTTTCCAAAACAGCTTGAAAGTTGTTTATTTTTACCGCTCTTTCTCCGATACAAGCACTTATACGTCCAATAAATTTTGATATTTTCTGCCAATGCGTATTGTCTTTGGCTACAACGAAGGCAAGTCCTAGGTTGCAGTTGAATTTGGCCAGAAGAGTCTTACTAGATAAATAGCCAAGCCAGACCCTTGTATTATGTGGCTGGCACTTAAACTAAAATCGAAGATAGGATCTTGTTTAATGGAGGCAATCTTAAACTCCACTAAGGACATCTTGGAATCTCCTTCGGCCAATGTTACTTATTCAGTTTCTTGACCAAACTTGGGTCAAAATGCTTGACTCGAAGAATCAAAATAAATTCTCTAAAAAATCCTAAAACGCAATGCAGCTTTGACCTGATGATTGAAACCAGCGGACCTGGCTATTGTGGAAAGAAGTTAGTAGCGTTCACAGCCGCAAACTAAATATAACACGACGTTCGACCAATGTTATTAAATAGCAAATTTGTTCTGCTCCAGTTTCATTGAAAATACTTTTCAAAGCTCTCCCGCAATCATTTTAATGCCTCTTTTATTAAATAAGAACTACATTGCTTCCTTGCTTACTTATCAAAGTTTATGAAAGTGCGGTGTTCTGTTTCATAATGGGTTTAGGAATGGACTTTTCGTGGCGATCTGTAATTCGACATAATTAACGTTAGCCTTTAATGTGTTACCAGCCTTTAATTAGCTTAATAACACAATTAATTTTTGTTGTGCAACTCATTCACGAAAATCAACTAATTTTCATTATTTAATGTACACCCAGCTAATGCCTGGGTTAAGAAAAGAGTTCCCCCAAGCATAGCATATCCAGTCTTATGTACCCCGGACCGAGTTAAGCATCTTCCACTCGCCCAAAGTAAATGACGAACCCAAGGATAAGTCTGTACATTAACAGCAACCTAGAGAGATTTCGAATTTGAGATAATGGGTGGTGTGAATAAAAACTGAGAAAACACTCGGAGTAAAAACACTTGAGTCGAGTATGTTCGTCAAAGGAAATGCTCAATTTGGTGTGAATAAAAATGTTCCTCAAAGCAGGTTCTTATCCTCAATTTGACGTTTAAAAACTCTGCTGGAGAGCTGGCAAATTTATTCGTCAACATTCTTCAAATTCAATTAACAAACGCAAACACATGCGAATTATTCATTTTCAATCATGTTTTTAAATATAGAAACGCGAAAAATAAAACAATATAATTCACGGCGTTTCGGGGACACAGGGGATAATTTCAAGAAACATTACAGATTCGAGTTTCGCAACATGGAATGGTTAACCAATCAGTCCTCTCCGATATTCCTGGAGAAAACCGTGGTGGTGCAATACCAAGCATGGAGAAGATGAAAATATTCCTTCGATACATTGGTGACCCGGGTTTCCAAGTTGGAGTTGGAGAGGACTTTGGGGTTCATTACACCACTGTACCAAAAACAGTTTGGCAAGTGTGTTGCTATATGTGCAAAGGCGGATCTGTGGATGAAATTTCCTTCTTCGATCGAGGAATTGCGAGAAGTGAAATTGGCGCTTTAGATTGTACTCATATTGCAATATTAAAGCCTTATTTACATGGCGATGAGTACCTGAATCGGTTTGGCTTTTTTCCAGCAAACGCGGATACAGTTGTTAACACCTGATGAAATCGCCATCGCCCATTCCAGATTTTTTTTGTTTAAGGAATAAGGCTTAGTCCGTCAAAATATTCCTCCTCCGACGCAGTAATTTCCATTATTTTTATTGTTTTTTTACTTTTTTGTCTCTTGAGTCACCTCCTATGCACACTCAACTTCAACGATTGATATCTGAATACATTCCATCTTTATTCACACCAAAACTGAGGTAATACTCAACTGTGAAAATATGTGAGCGGAGAGGATTCGTTAAACTTAACGAAATACATTTTTATTCACGCCAGATGGAGCATTTCCTCCAAAATTCTGAGGAAATGCTCATACTCAGTTTTTATTCACACCACCCAATATCCAAGGATTTGATTGCAACTTGCTCTGTGTTCTGATGATGATGATTCTTTTGGTAACTATGTTAGAAGAGGAAAGTCGCTTAATCGTCTTAAAGAAGATGTAAACGCTGATCATACGTAGTGCTGTAATGACATGAACCCATAAACTCAACATCTACAACTTGCGTTGAATGGACAGTGCATTTCCATTTGGCAAAATTCGTAGAAATGACCTTATAATCGTATTGCCACATTTGTACTCAGCTCTCAAAACATAAGACCAAACTATTTTTTCCAGTGTAGAAATATTGTGCGTTGAAGGCTCATCAATTCTACTGACGTCCAAAGTCGGTCCGACATTTACACTGTCAATGGCACAATCCCCTCTGCATGTGATATGTGTGTACTTTCGCATCCCTTCAATAGATCTAAGTCGTACCGATTCGCAAATGCTAACACACATACAGACGGCCAATATATCATCGTCATCATCATCATCAGGAGTCCCGATCCAGTCCAACTATAACCATCCATCTACCATCTAGCATCTTCAGGCAGACGATGCCAGCCATGCGATTTACTTCTACTGGTGAACCTGAATTGGACACAAAATAAATGTGCACATGACTGACATTGCTCCGTAGGAGGATGGACAACATTGCACGCCAGCTTGGGGGGGAAAGCAAATGCAGATGCGATGCACAGCACACACACAGTGTAATACAATAGCAATGAAGGATCAAGTTCGTAGTGTGGTAACCCAAGCAGTACTCCAGCCAGCCTTCCGACAAAACTCACTTCAAATGGGAATTCACTCATAAATAACAAATGAAATTTCTGCGAGAGTCTAAGTCAACCATTACAACAGGAGTTTTATTTAAATTATGAACGAGATAGATGCACACAAGATGCGCTCATAAATCAGGGCAAAGCATTGAATCATCTACCGGCGGTGGTGGGAGGAACGCTCCGGACGCCGGAGTGGCCATCTCCTGCTGTTGCATATTTCATAGAGAGTTATGAATGTTTCGAAGGTATGCACTGTTGCAGCGCTACCACACATGAAATATCATGCCACTGGGGCATTGCAGTGATAGCAGATATTGGATACTGCCTTAGATGGCAATTCGTTCCAAGCTTCCGTTGGGTTGGAAACCCCCTGCCCCCAGTCTCTCATGAACGGAAGTGTTGAGCTCTTTGAGTAGCTGCGTTCGATGGAAAATATTTGATTTCTCCATTCAGATATTCTGCATCAGATCCGGAGAAAAGTTACGGCATTCATTTAGGCTTTGTCTCTGGGTACGGGTATTTTTAATCAAACTCCAATTTTCGAAACGAACATATGGTTCCAAACCATTTTCCTGGGAATAATCTGGAAAAACTGCTGCAGTTCTGTATCGAATGTATGGCTATACTCGAAAATTGTAGGTTTCTTGGTACGGCTGGGAAGGAGGAATTCATTTATTGGCTCTCTCGAATTTATACACTCTAAGGGTGCTTTGAAAATATGTGTTGAGTAATTATTCGATTCCAATGCGTGCAGTGAAGCAGAATACGGTGTGCAGACTATTGCTTTGATTATTGCTTCATTTCTGTTGTGTAGTGATGGATGAAACGTTTAGTTCACAAACAGGAAATGGGGTAGAACATGTTTTCAATAGCAACATATGTGTACCCATTTCATCTCATCTTCCCTATTTGATGGAATCTAGGTAGCTTATCGAACCTACTAGCCGCGTTCAAGGCACACTTCGGATGTGGAATTGCCGGGGACATTTGAGCCACGTGACCAAACCACTGACGCATAGCCTGTTCGAAAGAGCAGTAGCCCAACATTGAGTGGCCTTAGCATGTACATTTGAGCCACGTGACCAAACCACTGAAGCATAGCCTGTTCGAAAGAGCAGTAGCCCAACATTGAGTGATCTTAGCATGTCACGGCGGGTATCTCTCACAACAGCATGAAAAAAGCGGTTTCATCTCTCGGTTATTTCCCAAAGTGAGTCCTAGAACAGATACCGAGTTAAAAGCTGCTATCTTGGCCTAGAGCTCAAACTCGGGCTTATTGATTAAAGATCTTCTGAGTTGTTTCAATATTGAGCCAGATTGACCAATCCCACCGGAAATCATTACTCCATAACATAGGCAGACGGAAACGAGCATAACCTCTGATTTGTCCAAGTTATGACTGAAACACAATGGTGCGTTGCTGCGTTGTCTTTCAACACACATATTTCAGTGGCCATACATAGAATACTGCGACGACCTACGTAAGTTCGAAATAGAAGCGATAAAAGGATCGTAACACTTAAGACCATCGCATGTCATTATCAAAACTGTTGGAACATTTTTGATAGATTGGTGCGATGCTAAACAGCTGAATAAGTTTGATTAGGAGGGCATTGACCTGCGCAAACAGGCAAAGTTGTTGATTGCTCTCAAGAGATGCCAGCAGCGATCCCTGTAAATGCGGAATTCAAGTTGACACACAGCCTTTTAGAGGCGCCCTCTGGATAGCCTTTGAAGCAACCGCTTTCGAGGTGAACCAATGTATACAGCGGCCCTTTGTCCAGGGACTTAAACTAGGACCGGCTCCTCCAGGTTCGGTGGTTACGCGAGTTACATACATCAGCACTCAAGATCCGACAACAACAATAAATGCTGACATTGAACTTGCCAACGACCTACCAAGTGCATAGCAAACAAAACCGCTTGCTTGGTAACTTGTAAGAAACAAACGGCGGTCATTCACATGTTCAATTTCCGTTCATTCTATTTTGTCGATGAATCGCAATGTTAAGGTAGGTCATAAGTTAGAATGTAAAATTTGAATGAAAGAATATTGTTTCAATCGTGAACCAATAAAGTCGTGGAAGCTCTATTTCGTATTCCCTTGGAATTTTGAATTTATTTGTTTTAACTCGCGTGGGGGTATCTTCCCCACCGTGCAAATATAAATAGTTACGAAGCAACAGCAAGCCTCGGATATGGATGATCTTACCGCTGACGACCCTAGCAAACGACATAAGGACAACAATTTTCGAATCTGCACGTGGAATGTCGGTGCGGTTTTGTCATCAGCAGCAGACGTAGGCAAGAAGCCTTGAGCTTTAAGTGTATTAGCGAACCCTTGGTGATGATCCGAATAAAGGCTAAATTCGCCAACATAAACCTCATATGTGCGCACTTTGGCAGTCGGGCGACACAGCCTACACGACGCCACTTCCGATAACAGATTTAGGCTAATCGACTTTGTCGCGGGGCGCAACCTTAATGTAGCAAGCACATGGTTTCCACACCTTAACATCCACAAAGGAACATGGCGATCTCCAGATCAATCTACCATCAACTAAATTGATCATATTGCGATTGACGGAAAACATTCTAGGAGACGCAAGACATTTCTCATCAATAGAGCTATCATCTCGATGAACCAAGATATCTCTATGTAAACCCTGATAGTCCACGTCCTGCTGTATGGCGCAGAATCATAGACACTTACTAAAGCGGATGAGCATATTTATGGTCGCTTGGAGAGAAAAGTCCTCCGAATTATCTTCGGTCCCGTTTGTACGGATGGAGAGTGAACGACGAGCTGTACGGGCTGTACAGCGACATCGACTTGGTCAAACGAGTTCGAATCTCTCATCTCAGATGGATAGGTCACGTCGAGCGAATGGACACCAATGGTCCGGCCCGGAAAGTCTTAGTCTCCAACCCCGAGCGACAAAGCGGTAAAGGAAGACCAAGCTAGAAGGGGACCTAAATAAGTTGAACGTGCGTGGCTGGAAGCAACTAGCACAAGACCGAGCATATTGGCTGAGGCCCAGGTCCACCCTGGACTGTAGCGCCAACCAAAGAAAGAAGAAGAATGCTAATGTCAATCACACTTCTCCTAACATCGGAATCAGTTTGTGCTTGTACCGAAGCGATTTAGTTGGCCTAGAAACAGCTGACTTTGAATTCGGACCAAGCAGCAAGTTTCGAAAGTTGAAAGAAATTGTCTGTACCCTAAATCTATTGCAAATTAAAAAAACTTACTATATTATAAAAATATCTTATTTTCAGATGTCTTTTGAAGAAAAATTAATAAATCTAGTGAGGGATGAGCGGTTTTTGATACGACACCAAGTCCCGTGCATCTAAAAGCGTTTCAAAAAGGGACTCAAAGTGGGGCGAAATGTCCAAGTGCTAAGCAAGACAGGTAATTTATGAAATAGATAACATATGTAGATGAATTTAAATGTCCAGGATTACAAATTCACACATGAGTTAGTTTTCAGAAAAAAATGCAAGATGCGCTGGAGGAGCCTCAGAGAACGCTATGTAAAAGAGCGAAAGGAATTGTAAAACTAATAATAATAATGCTAATAGATTGCTGAACTTTGAATCCGTCCATATCCAAGGCCTGTTGTCGGTTCGTAAGCATTGGTTTTTTATGTGGGGAGGGAGTTAACCTCACACACAACATACAACTGGTAGGCCAGGCCCATTATTTGACCCTAGGGCAGAGGGGGATCGCTGCAGTTTTAGTTCACCACACAACAGTTGTTGTGATGGCTATCCAGGGGCGCCACGAGGAGGCTGTATGTCAACTTGACTTATGCACAAGCAGTGATCGCGCTGGCATCCTACCAGGTTGGGTGCAGTCAGCAAGTTTGCCCTGTGTACATAAGCCCATGCCCCCAGCAAACGATCAAAGGACAATGATTTTCGTTTCTGCACGTGGAATGTGAGGTCCCTGAACAGACCACGTGCAGCCGATGAACCCGTGGAGGCCCTGGACTGCTACAAAGCAGATGTCACCGCCATCCAGGAGATGCGATAGGATGGGCCGGGCAAAAGGAAGATGAGAAACTGCGACATCTACTACGGTGATTGCCACAAACAGGGAAGGCAGCGCTTATTTGCTTATTTGCACACGCCCTGACGGAGGAGAAGGATGACGATAGCAAGGATGACTTCTATGATCTCCTAGAAAGAACATACAGCACAGCTGGGCAAGGAAGAAATCTAGAGTCATCGGAAAACACAGCCTACACGACAACACATCCGGAAACAGACTCAGGCTGGTAGATTTCGCCTCGGGGCGTAACCACTCTGTGATGAGCACGCGGTTCCCACACCTCAACATCCATAAGGTCAATCAACCATCAACCAGATTGATCACGTTGCGACGTCAGACACTTCTCCAATATTCTCGATGTCCGAACGTTCCGAGGAGCCAACATCGACTCGGACCATTTCCTTGTTGTAGCCAAGGTAAGGATGAGGATATCGAGAGATGAACGGAGTCGAGAAAGAACACTACGGTTTGACGTCGGAAAGCTACAATCGCAACTGACCGCTAGGAACTTTGCCAACCGAGTCTCCCTGGAACTCTCTGAAAGTTCGACGCTTCCTGCACATTCAATAGAAGAAGAATGGAAACGTTGTCAAAAAGCCATCAAAGAAGCTGCCACTGACGTGCTGGGTTTCACGACATCACGCAGAAGGAACGCATGGTTTGACGACGAGTGCAGGCAGGTACATGCAGCCAAGCAGGCGGCCTACAAGGCAACGCTGCATCGAACAACGAGAGCTGTTCGTGAGCTCTACGAACAGAAGAGAAGGGAAGAGCACCGGCTTCTCAGAAAGAAAAAGAAAGAGCATGAGAAGCGCGCGGTCGTGGAGATGGAGAGGTGTTATGACAGGAATGAGGTCCGAAAGTTTTACCAAAAGGTAAAACAAGTATCAGGAAGATATAGACCTCGGACCGAAGCCTGCAGGGAAGAAAATGGACAACTAGTAGTACTATCGCAGTCGATGCTGAGAATTTGGAAAAATCATTTCTGTAGACTGTTAAACGGCGATGACGACACAAATTCCGCTGTCAGGCAGAATGTTTCACTCAATTTGGACGATGATGAACACGATTTCCGTCCCCCCGACATAGACGAAGTCAAGATAGCGATATCTGGACTGAAGTCGAACAAAGCTGCTGGAGCGGACGGATTGTCCACGGAACTGTTTAAGGCAGCTGGAGATGACCTGGTTGGGCGCATGCACCAGCTCATCTGCACCAGCTCATCAGCATGCCCGATGAGTGGAATCTCAGCGTCGTTTGTTCGGTCCACAAGAAAGGAAACCCCTTTGACTGCGCTAACTATCGAGGGATCAGCCTCGATAACATCGCCTACAAAATACTCTCTGCCGTTTTGTGTAAACGCCTGAAAATCTTTGTCAGCAACCTGATAGGTCCTTATCAGTGCGGTTTCAGGCCAGGAATGTCCACAATAGACCAAATATTTACACTCCGGCAGATCCTGAAAAAGACTAAAGAAATGCAGATCGACACTCACCACCTATTTGTCGATTTCAAGGCCGCATATGACAGCGTTCATAGAGACGAGCTATACAGCGCCATGTCTAGTTTTGACATTCCTGCCAAACCCGTCAGGTTGTGCAGGATGACGATGGAGAACTCTCGCTGCTCCAAGGTCGGTAACGAACTCACAGAGACCTTCAATGTCAAAAAAGGTTTTAGGCAAGGCGACAGGCTGTCATGTGACTTCTTTAACATCATACTTGAGAAGATCGTGCGAAACTCAAACGTAAACACCCGAGGCACGATCTTCCAAAAGTTCGTTCAACTGCTTGCTTACGCGGACGACATGACGTGATTTGACGAACACAGCGAGCCGTCAATGAGACGTTTGCTGGCGTTGAAGCGGAAGCGGCTAAAATGGGTCTAGCGATAAACCAATGCAAAACAAAGTACATGCTGTCATCACGGAAGGACGCACTACATCGACGTCTCGGACTGAGCGTCATATTGGGCAGCAGAAACTTTGAGGTAGTCAAGGACTTCGTCTACCTAGGCTCCGGAGTAAATAGGGACAACAACGCCAGTACCAAGATCAAGCGCAGAATTACTCTTGCTAATCGCTGCTTCTTTGGGCTCAAGAGGCAATTGAGTAACAGAGCCATCACTCGAAACACCAAATTGACTTTGTATAAAACTCTGATCATCCCAGTCCTGCTCTATAGTGCAGAGGCATGGACGCTATTGAAAGCGGATGAAGAAGTCCTTGGTTGTTTTGAGACTCTGTTCGTGAATATGATAAATTAAAATATGCTAAATGTTATTAAAAGTTTTATCAACCAACTTGGTGTGCGCAACGGGAGGCGGCTGGCGAAAGATCGTGCTGGCTGGAGAGGCATGTTGGTTGAGGCCCAGGTCCACCCCGGACTGTAGCGCCAATCAAAGAAAGAAGAAGAAGATTGTTGAACGTTTTTTTACAGTATAATTGAGATATAAGGTCTGTTCCGTACTTTCTGCACAAAATTGTGAAGACTGTCATTTTTAAAGAATGTTGGTAAAAACTTCTCAGAGAGAAGCGAAATATGAAGAAAGTACGGGAACGCAATTAAACCAAATGCGTAAATGATGTCATTTTTAAGAGTTTTTTCGTTATTAATGACGTCAGAGGTGCCATATATAAGCAATTGCAGCAAAGCACTTGAATTAAATAATAGGATTTTCTTGGAATTTCATTTATTTTTCTTCATTCTGACGAACTAATAATTGAAAAATAACAAAAAAACTTGAATAAATTCAAAACGTTGCAATACCAGTCAAAACTATATTCGATTCTTTCACACATCGATTGAAAACCAACATACCACCCACAGAAATTTCTTGGGCTCAAATGCGCAGAGTAGTTTCTTACTCTCTCGATTGAGCGCATATTTGACGTAAGACCCATATTTTCGTCATACCGGAACCAGACATGAAGTACTAGTGAGATAGCCTACTTTTTAACGGTAATTAATGAATGAATGACAGTTATTTACGAGTCATAGCACATTTGCTCACTCTTACGCACTCTTATTTGGCTGATTTGTGCATTTGTGCCCTCAATAAAGTCAAAATTCGTGAATTGCCCACATAAACAAAACAATTCATGAATGTCTGTCAAGTTCATAAATCATTTTGGGGACTCTGTTCGTGAATATGATAAATTAAAATATGATAAATGTTATTAAAACTTTTATCAAACGTACATGAACATATTATCAGAAATTCTTACGAATCTATATATGTATATATTATATTATATCAGCCCAACGATATATGCTTATTGGTACACACAAATTTACTTTTATATGTTTCTTTACAACAGTAAAATATTTCGTAAATATCAGACAATCATTCGGTGCCCACTAAATACTTAGACATGAGGCGTATTTATTAAGCACATTCATATGAACGGCGAACTGCGAACGCGAACTTTCGAAAACACTTCTTTTTCCGGCAAATATAAGCAAAATGTTATACGTCTTGGTATGCAAAAAGATGGGAACCGAATTATATAGTTTTTTCATATAGCTTTTTCATAATCTCTGCAGTCCTTAGACCTATAGTATTCATAAAATATTAATAATATTTCTAAATATTTCGTATCTATTTTAGAGATTTCATAATACATCAATATTCACCAATAAGCATCTAAATATTTCGGGAATCCAATCTCTATGAAAGTGTGCTACACACGCTTTTCTCTTTCATGTATAACTATGAGGAATACGAGTAGTATTGATCTTTTTGTATATCAGAATATGAATATATTTACGAAACATTAGTTTTAACCCATCCCTTATCGAAAATATATAAAAAAAAGACGTGACTCAAACCATGAGTCAGCACAATCTACATAATTTTATTTAAAACAAAAAACAAATTGCTTCTTCTGGTACACACAATTTTCTATCAAGACATATACCATATTTTTATTTATTATTATTAATCAAATAACATTGGATTAACATAATTAGTTGATAGTTATTTTTAGTTACTTTAACATATACATGTTTTTTTACCCTTCTTCTTCTTCTTCTTGTGGCGCTACAGTCCGGGGTGAACCTGGGCCTCGGTCAACAATCCTCTCCAGCTGGCACGTTCTTTAGCCAGCTGCCTCCAATTTCGCACTCCAAGTTGGTTGAGGTCTTTTTCCACTTGAGTGCGCCATCGGGTTCGTGGTCGTCCTCTATTGCGTTGTCCCACTGGTTCAGAGTCGAAGACTCTTCGGGCTGGAGCAGTGTTGTCCATGCGCTCTACATGGGCTAGCCATCTTAGGCGTTGAATCTGTAGACGCCTGACTAGACTCATGTCGCTGTACAGCCCGTACAGTTCGTGGTTGAATCTCCTTCTCCAAGAACCTTCAACGCAAACAGGACCGAAGATTGAACGCAGAACTTTTCTCTCGAAGAGACCAAGTGCGTCTTCATCCGCTCTTGAGATAGTCCAAGCTTCCGCGCCATACAGCAGGACAGGGATGATCAAGGTCTTATATAAGGTGAGCTTGGTCTTTCGAGAGAGGGCTCGACTACTCAATTGCCTCTTGAGCCCAAAGAAACAGCGGTTGGCAAGAGTTATTCTGCGTTTAATCTCAGTACTGATGTTGTTCGCACTATTTACTTGGGAGCCGAGGTAGACGAAGTCCTTCACTACCTCGAAGTTGTAGCTGCCTATGGTGACGTTCTGACCGAGTCGTCGATGTTGTGTGTCCTTTCTTGATGACAGCATATACTTTGTTTTGCCCTCATTCACCGCTAAACCCATTTTTGCCGCCTCCGTCTCAATACAAGCAAACGCTTCATTGACGGCTCGCTGAGTTCGGCCAATCACGTCAATATCGTCCGCGTATGCTAGCAGTTGAACGGACTTCTGGAAGATCGTGCCTCTAGTGTTGGCGTGTGAGTTTCGCACGATCTTCTCCAACACGATGTTAAAGAAGTCACATGACAGCGCGTCGCCTTGTCTAAAACCTTTTTTGACATTGAAGGTCTCGGTGAGTTCGTTACCGACCTTGATGGAGCAGCGAGAGTTCTCCATCGTCATCCTGCACAATCTGACGAGTTTGGCAGGGATGTCAAAACTAGACATGGCGTTGTATAGCTCGTCTCTATGCACACTGTCATATGCGGCCTTAAAGTCGACAAATAGGTGGTGGGTGTCGATCTGCATCTCTTGGGTTTTTTCGAGGATCTGCCGTAATGTGAAAATTTGATCGATAGTGGACTTCCCAGGCCTGAAACCGCACTGATAAGGACCTATCAGGTTGTTGACGAATGGTTTCAGGCGCTCACACAGAACGGCAGAGAAGATTTTGTATGCGATGTTAAGGAGACTTATCCCCCGATAGTTGGCGCAGTCAAAGGGGTCTCCTTTCTTGTGGATCGGGCAAACGATACTAAGATTCCACTCGTCGGGCATGCTTTCCTCCGACCATATCCTACAGACGAGCTGGTGCATGCGCCCAACCAGATCATCTCCAGCTGCCTTAAACAGTTCCGCGGACAATCCATCCGCTCCAGCAGCTTTGTTCGACTTCAGTCTCAATATCGCTATCTTGACTTCGTCTAGATCGGGGGGACGGAATTCTCTTCTGTCGTCGTCCATTGCGTGGAGTGGAACATTCTGCCTGACAGCGGTATTGGTGTCCTCTTGGCCGTTTAACAGTCTGCAGAAGTGATCCTTCCAGATTCTCAGTATCGACTGCGACTCTACTACGAGCTGTCCCTCTTCGTTCCGACAGGCTTCTGTCCGATGTTTGTACCCTTTGGATAGTTGTTTCACCCGCTGGTAAAACTTTCGGACATTATTTGTGCCGTACCACCTCTCCATTTCCTCGATCGCGCGCTTCTCATGCTCCTTCTTTTTCTTTTTGAGAAGCCGGTGCTCTTCCCTTCTTTTAAGTTCGTAGAGCTCACGAACCGCTCTCGTCCTTCTATCCAGCGTCGCCTTATATGCTGCTAGCTTCGCTGAATGCGCCTGCCGACACTCGTTGTCAAACCATGGGTTTTTTCTAGGTGGCATTTTAAAACCCAGCACATCAGAGGCAGCTTCTCTGATGGCGTTTTGACAACGGTTCCACTGTTCGTCGATTGTTTCGCCTGGCAGGGTTGGACTCTCTGAGAGCTTCAGGGAGACTCGATCGGAGAAGTTCCCAGCGGTCGATTGCGATTGTAGCTTTCCAACGTCAAACTGTTTTGGTCTTGCTCTACTCCGTTGTACAATCGATATCCGAGTTCTGACCTTGGCTACAACAAGGTAATGATCCGAGTCGATGTTGGCACCTCGGAACGTTCGGACATCGAGGACACAGGAGGAGTGTCTGACGTCGATCGCAATGTGATCAATCTGGTTGACGGTTGATTGATCAGGGGACCGCCAGGTCCCTTTGTGAATGTTGAGGTGAGGGAACCGCGTGCTGGCTACAGTGAGGTTTCGCCCCGTCACGAAGTCCATCAGCCTGAGTCCATTGTCGGACGTGTTGTCGTGTAGGCTGTGTTTACCGACGACTCTAGCAAAGATTTCTTCCTTGCCCAGCTTTGCATTAAAATCTCCTAGAACGATCTTGGTGTCGTAGCTGGGGCATTGATCGTATGTTCTTTCTAGGAGATCATAGAAGTCATCCTTGCTATCATCGTCTTTGTCCTCCGTTGGGGCGTGGGCGCAAATTAGGCTGATGTTGCCGAATGTTGCCTTGATGCGGATTGTTGTGAGGCGTTCGCTTATGTATCTAAAGCTTAAGACTTCTTGCCTAAGTCTGCCTCGAACAACAAAACCGCATCCAAACAAGCGCTGCCTTCGCTCTTTGTAGCAATCGCCGTAATATATGTCGCAGTTTTTCATCCTCTTTTTGCCCGGCCCATCCCATCGTACCTCTTGGATGGCGGTGATGTCAGCCTTATAGGCTTCTAGGGCCTCCGCAAGTTCATCGGCTGCACGTGGTCTGTTCAGTGACCTCACATTCCACGTGCAGAACCGAAAATCGTTGTCCTTATTTCGTTGTCCATGGTCGTCAGCAGTAGGGTCATCCGTATCCGAGGCTTGTTGCCGTCTCTGAACTATTGCGAGTTTTACACGGTGGGGAAGTTAACCCCACGCGAAACCCCCGAACCTGGAGGACCGGGTCCTGGTTTAAACCCCCGGACAAGGGGTCGCTGCATACATTGGTTCACCTCTAAGCGGCTGCAGTAGAGGTTATCCAGAGGGCGCCGCGAGGAGGCTGTATGTCAACTTGACCTGTGCATTTACAGGGATCGTTGCTGGCATCTCGCCAAGTTGAGAGCAATCAACAACTTTGCCCTGGATGCACAGGCCCATGCCCTGTTTCTTTACCCTTAACATATACAAATATCGTTTACGTCTGTAATTCGTAAAAACTGCCCAATATTCAATTCTTTGCACATGAACTAGCACTTTGAATTCTAGAATTTGCATTGAATTGTAATATTTTTGCTATGATATTGTGGTCGTCGTGGTGACCATTAAATATTCCACCTCAATAGCTTGCAGGGGAAGGCTATCAGCTGTTCGAAGAGCTCACACGTATTCTATTCCCCCGTGTCGGTTTTATCTTAAAATTTTATTTTCTAGTACTTTATTTCTGAATGGAACAGACATTTACAGATACGTGTGGTTTTGTACTGTTCTGTACTGATTATTTTGTGTACGATAACATACCTATTTATAACGTCTTCCCAAGTCCATATGTACATTCACAATTATTTATTTGGTATAAATTGACAAGATATGTATTTCAAATAATTGAGATAATACAATTGAACAAGTAACAAATCAATAATAAGAAATAATAGTAATAATAATAATGCTTCTTTATTTCATATACCGAATTTGATTCTAACAGATTGCTGAAAGTTTTTACAGTATAATTGAGATACAATGTCTTCCTAATTATTGATTCTGTATAAATTGACAAGATATGTGTTTAATGTAATTGATTAATAACGAATCGAAAATAAGAAATATATAAGTAATAAGTATGTACAAAATTTAAAGATAGTAAATAAATAATAACAAACAATAATTGAACAATGAATAAATAATTAATAAATAATGAATAAATAACAAATACATAATAATAAAAAAATAAAATAAATAACAAATACAAATACAAATACATAAACAAAAGGTAATAAGTAATTTGAACACAAAGTTTGTTTTAATACAGGTATTGATTTTTTAAAAGTTGATCTTTCATCACTGCACAAACAGAATTGAAATTACGGATAAATCTAGTAAGCGGTTCATTTAGACCATAATTGCAAATGTGTCTTGGTAGCAGTAACAGATTTCTTGATCGAAGATTTCTTTCCGGGGCATAGAATTTAACATGTTGGAGAATATCAGGACAGTTAATACCGTACGAAAGAATATCATGGATGAACATTATACATTGAGGAGGACTTTTGAACCCTTTCTAAACGTAAAACATGTTTTAAGTAGACAGGACCCCATATAACAGAGCAGTATTCTAAATATGGACGAACAAGAGACATGTAGATCGACTTTAGTGTATATGGATTTGAGAATTCGATACATGTACGCTTAAGAAATCCAAGCATTGAGTTGGCTTTGGAGACCACGTAATCTATGTGAAAGGAAAATTTAAGTTTTGAATCAAAAATCACACCTAGGTCTTTTATTTCTGTTTGTCTACAGAGACTTGTCCCACATACAGAATATTCAAAAACAATAGGCGACAAAACATGACAGAAAATGAGTTACATTTATTTAAGTTTAAAGCTATCTGATTGAAGTCACACCATTTAACTAACTTGTCTAAATCAGTTTGAATGTTTAAACAATCCTGTGCATTGGTAATCCGAAGAAAAATCTTGAGGTCATCAGCGTACATCAAACAATTAACATGTCTAAACATTGAAGGAGTATCATTGACAAACATATTAAAGAGTAGTGGTCCTGTAACCTTGGGGAACACCGGATAAGACATTAATATTTTTTGACTGACAAATACCAATTTTAACAGATTGAACTCTATTTGAGAGGTAGTTCGAAATCCAATTGAGAAGCATGGAGAAATGACTTAAGTTTCTTTAACAAAATTGCATGGCAAACTGTGTCAAATGCTTTCTGGAAGTCGGTGAATATCACATCGACTTGATACCCTGACTCTAATGAGTAAAAAAGATACTTTGTAAATAGAGTCAAGTTATTAATGTAGATCTTCTTCTTCTTCTTCTTCTTCTTCTTGCGGCGCTACAGTCCGGGGTGAACCTGGGCCTCGGTCAACAATCCTCTCCAGCTGGCACGTTCTTTAGCCAGCTCCTTAGCTTTCGCACTCCAAGTTGGTTGAGGTCCTTCTCCACTTGAGTGCGCCATCGGGTTCGTGGTCGTCCTCTATTGCGTTGTCCCACTGGCTCGGAGTCGAAGACTTTTCGGACTGGAGCAGTGTTGTCCATGCGCTCTACATGGCCTAGCCATCTTAGGCGTTGAATCCGTAGACGCCTGACTAGACTCATGTCGCTGTACAGCCCGTACAGTTCGTGGTTGAATCTCCTTCTCCAAGAACCTTCAACGCAAACAGAACCGAAGATTGAACGCAGAACTTTTCTCTCGAAGAGACCAAGTGCGTCTTCATCCGCTCTTGAGATAGTCCAAGCTTCCGCGCCATACAGCAGGACAGGGATGATCAAGGTCTTATATAAGGTGAGCTTGGTCTTTCGAGAGAGGGCTAGACTACTCAATTGCCTCTTGAGCCCAAAGAAACAGCGGTTGGCAAGAGTTATTCTGCGCTTAATCTCAGTACTGATGCTGTTCGCACTATTTACTTGGGAGCCAAGGTAGACGAAGTCCTTCACTACCTCGAAGTTGTTGCCTATGGTGACGTTCTGACCGAGTCGTCGATGTTGTGTGTCCTTTCTTGATGACAGCATATACTTTGTTACGCCCTCATTCACCGCTAAACCCATTTTTGCTGCCTCAGTCTCAATACAAGCAATTTTGCTTCATTGACGGCTCGCTGAGTTCGTTACCGACCTTGATGGAGCAGCGAGAGTTCTCCATCGTCATCCTGCACAATCTGACGAGTTTGGCAGGTATGTCAAAACTAGACATGGCGTTGTATAGCTCGTCTCTATGCGCACTGTCATATGCGGCCTTAAAGTCGACAAATAGGTGGTGGGTGTCGATCTGCATCTCTTGGGTTTTTTCGAGGATCTGCCGTAATGTGAAAATTTGATCGATAGTGGACTTCCCAGGCCTGAAACCGCACTGATAAGGACCTATCAGGTTGTTGACGAATGGTTTCAGGCGCTCACACAGAACGGCAGAGAAGATTTTGTAGGCGATGTTAAGGAGACTTATCCCCCGATAGTTGGCGCAGTCAAAGGGGTCTCCTTTCTTGTGGATCGGGCAAACGATACTAGGAGTCCACTCGTCGGGCATGCTTTCCTCCGACCATATCCTATAGATGAGCTGGTGCATGCGCCCAACTAGATCGTCTCCAGCTGCTTTAAACAGTTCCGCGGACAATCCGTCCGCTCCAGCAGCTTTGTTCGACTTCAGTCTCGATATCGCTACCTTGACTTAGTCTAGATCGGGGGGACGGAATTCTCTTTTATCGTCGTCCATTGCGTGGAGTGGAACATTCTGCCTGACAGCGGTATTGGTGTCCTCTTGGCCGTTTAACAGTCTGCAGAAGTGATCCTTCCAGATTCTCAGTATCGACTGCGACTCTACTACGAGTTGTCCCTCTTCGTTCCGACAGGCTTCTGTCCGATGTTTGTACCCTTTGGATAGTTGTTTCACCCGCTGGTAAAACTTTCTGCCGTACCACCTCTCCATTTCCTCGATCGCGCGCTTCTCATGCTCCTTCTTTTTCTTTTTGAGAAGCCGGTGCTCTTCCCTTCTTTTAAGTTCGTAGAGCTCACGAAACGCTCTCGTCCTTCTATTCAGCGTCGCCTTATATGCTGGTAGCTTCGCTGAATGCGCCTGCCGACACTCGTTGTCAAACCATGGGTTTTTTCTAGGTGGCATTTTAAAACCCAGCACATCAGAGGCAGCATCTCTAATGGCGTTTTGACAACGGTTCCACTGTTCGTCGATTGTTTCGCCTGGCAGGGTTGGACTCTCTGAGAGCTTCAGGGAGACGCGATCGGAGAAGTTCCCAGCGGTCGATTGCGATTATAGCTTTCCAACGTCAAACTGTTTTGGTCTTGCTCTACTCCGTTGTACAATCGATATCCGAGTTCTGACCTTGGCTACAACAAGGTAATGATCCGAATCGATGTTGGCACCTCGGAACGTTCGGACATCGAGGACACAGGGGGAGTGTCTGACGTCGATCGCAATGTGATCAATCTGGTTGACGGTTGATTGATCAGGGGACCGCCAGGTCCCTTTGTGAATGTTGAGGTGAGGGAACCGCGTGCTAGATACAGTGAGGTTTCGCCCCGTTACGAAGTCCAACAGCCTGAGTCCATTGTCGGACGTGTTGTCGTGTAGGCTGTGTTTACCGACGACTCTAGCAAAGATTTCTTCCTTGCCCAGCTTTACATTAAAATCTCCTAGAAAGATCTTGGTGTCGTAGCTGGGGCATTGATCGTATGTTCTTTCTAGGAAATCATAGAAGTCATCCTTGCTATCATCGTCTTTGTCCTCCGTTGGGGCGTGGGCGCAAATTAGGCTAATGTTGCCGAATGTTGCCGAATGTTGCCTTGATGCGGATTGTTGTGAGGCGTTCGCTTATGTATCTAAAGCTTAAGACTTCTTGGCTAAGTCTGCCTCGAACAACAAAACCGCATCCAAACAAGCGCTGCCTTCGCTCTTTGTAGCAATCGCCGTAATATATGTCGCAGTTTTTCATCCTCTTTTTGCCCGGCCCATCCCATCGCACCTCTTGGATGGCGGTGATGTCAGCCTTATATGCTTCTAGGGCCTCCGCAAGTTCATCGGCTGCACGTGGTCTGTTCAGTGACCTCACATTCCACGTGCATAACCGAAAATCGTTGTCCTTATTTCGTTGTCCATGGTCGTCAGCAGTAGGGTCATCCGTATCCGAGGCTTGTTGCCGTCTCTGAACTATTGCGAGTTTTACACGGTGGGGAAGTTAACCCCACGCGAAACTCCCGAACCTGGAGGACCGGGTCCTGGTTTAAACCCCCGGACAAGTGGTCGCTGCATACATTGGTTCACCTCTAAGCGGCTGCAGTAGAGGTTATCCAGAGGGCGCCGCGAGGAGGCTGTATGTCAACTTGACCTGTGCATTTACAGGGATCGTTGCTGGCATCTCGCCAAGTTGAGAGCAATCAACAACTTTGCCCTGGATGCACAGGCCCATGCCCTCTAGTTAATGTAAATTAAGTTTTTTGGTTACAGTTAATTCGAACAATTTTGGTATCGCTGATAATTTTGATATACCCCTATAGTTCTCTACTTTTTGGCGAGATCCCGCTTTTAATAAAGGGTTTATAAATGAACTTTTCCATTCCTCTAAAAATGTTCCAGTGGATAGTGCCAGATTAAACATCAATTTCAAAGGCACAGACATACATACGTTACACTGTTTAAGAACGACAGAGGGCACATTGTCAGGACCAGGACTCAAACAAGAGTTTAAGGATCTAATACCTTGCAAAATGTCATCTGTGGATAGGTATAATGATCCAATACTAGTATTATAAACATCTTCATTTAGTGAAAGTGGATTAATATTCGTATGATCAACATATACGGACTCGAAGAACGAAGAACGAAGATTGTCTCTAAACTATGAGATACTATACCATTGAATTCCATATTTTGCAAAGTAATATTTTCATTCCTTTTCGAGTTGAGAAATAGCCAGAAACATTTTGGGTTGCTGGATATATTAGATTCAGTGTTCATTATATATTGCTTACTCATAAATTTATTCAAAAATTCGTACTCTCGACGTAGTTGGCAAAACCGTTTTTTGGAGCTTTCAGAGTTGGTTTTTTTAAACACCTTTAATGCCCACTTGGTACAAATTGAATGAATCCGAATTGTAATACATTTAAGACAGCTGTATTCATTTCTTTAAGACCTAACTCGAAAAGAATCTTTAACCAATCAACTGACTGTAGGTATTTATTTAAGCCTTCATAATTGGCTTTGGCAAAATTATATATAATTTCATTGTCCTGTGTATTAAACATTTATCATCTGTTGAGTATGACCATTTGATATCACCAAGGTTGAAGTCTCCTAGTACGATGAGATGTTGTTGTTCCATCAGCTGATCAGCAATGAACTCAATGTTAGCAACATGACGTTCATAAACGCTAAACGGACTTTCTGGTGGAATGTAGCTTGCAACAAAATAAATGTCCTCTCGCTCAGCAACTCGTTCACTTATGTTGACAGCAACACCCAGTTGTTCACTCACGATGTCACAATTTGGAAGAGCAATGATATTCATTGAGAGTGATGAGCGCACCGCAATTAACACACCTCCCCCACGAAGATGACCACTTCTCGCTGTACGATCAACTCGATGGACAGTACAAAATTCATCAAAGAATTCAGCAATCGAAAAGTTGCTATTCAGCCATGTTTCTGTGATAACTATGATATCATATTCATGTAGAGCGATAGCAAGAGAGACATCCTTGACTTTAGTTCTCATTCCCCCTGCATTTTGGTAATACACAGTTAGATTCGATGGTGGGGAATCAGTTTTGGAAGAGTGAAAACAATTTTGCACATTGTATACGTTAACACATTGACAGCGCTCTCGTTTTTTTGAAAAAAACGAAACTCTCTTACACGAACATTCAGCGGCCAATTTTCAGCTTTCATGGCTTCATTGATGATGCAGGCCGGAACACCAAGACGAAAATTGATAAATTTGAATGTTGATAGGTCAGCATCTCTTTTGTGGAGGGGAAGACAAGACAGCAGATTTGTTGGGATACCAAGTCTTCTCGATGCATACGAAGCAATTGCGTCCGATTTTGTTGTTGTGGAGAATCGAGAGAGGTGAAGCCATTCAGTTATCACTTCTACTTCAGTGTAGGCAGTGTCTTTGCCTATGATCTTTTTACTTTTCTTCATGTTTCTTTTTATTTTAACAGCTTTCCATTGAGAGCACTGTGTGTCAATCAACTCTTCTGGATTGTTGCTGGACATGCAGTTATCAATATTTTCTGAAGGAATTGTTGAAGCAACACTAACAGCTGTATTATCAGACACTTCCATTTTTTTGTTTGCACCGGTCACTGAACCTTTTGTTTTGACGTATTTATGTGTTACTCTTTCTATGTATATTGTTACTATTTCACAGAACTCCGTCGCAATGGCACTCTAGTCGGTGTCATTTGGTTGTGACATATAAATATAAAGGCATCAACGATGTCCAAAATATATCACAAATATTATTTCATATATTATGCTGGAAACTGTTAAAAGTCCCATAGGAAATATCCACGCCAACGCTTGTTACGGGATTCCTTGCGATAAATATCTATAAGTATCACTTGATATAGACTAAAGTAAATTAAGTAATACTGTAGAATGCTTATAAATAGAAGAACTAAAAAACCATCTAGCACTGGGTGCACTTGGTTTCCTTCATGAAGATTTTTCTAAGAGAGGCTCAATCACCACTCGAAGTACTTCAAACGTTTTTTGGCGACATTCTTGTTAATTCGATGAAATTTTCGGGATTCTTTTAAATCATTTGCAGCAACGCACTATTTTGTTTCAGACATTAAACTTTTTTCCCATTACCAACTCCATCCGGCTAAAAACCTACCGAGTGCGCTCGAGAATTCCTTCTAGGAGACTATGATTATTACTGAGTTGTCCGCAAAAAGAAATTGACTTTCAACCCTCCCGAAGTGAACAGATCAGAGGTTATGTTCGTCTCTGCCTATGTAATGGAATAATAATTTCCAGCAGGATTGGAAAAACTGGCTAAATATTGAAACAACTCAGAAGATCTGTAATCAAGAAGACCGCGGTTGGGCTCTAAGCCAGGCTAGCAGAATTAAACTCGGCATCTGTTCTAAGACTTACTTTGAATTTGAGAAATAAATAAAGAAAATATTTCTACGTGCTGTTGTGGGAGTTACTTGCCGTCGAAAACACTTATTGTGGCAAAATGAAACATTCCTCGCCTCGGCTGCGTTGGACAATCCAGTCTATGTACATACATGAATGAGAAAGAGAGGTGACAAGACACACTATTGACGCCGTCATCTAACACCGTTAACCCCAACACAGAGCACAGACTCAAAAGAGGACCATCAATCCCAGACGCCTAAAGGTCACACTTCTCATCCACCTGTCACTTCCAAAACATTGTGATCGACAGACGTGTTTGGTCCCTCATTACCTTCCCTGTGTAGCCTCCAAATTGATTTGTCTTTTCAGCTTCTACTCGTAGGATTTTCTCAATCTCGACATAAAACCCATCGTGGATTATTGACCTACTTACTAGCAAACTCTTCACGATCAGTTCACGTCGCTTTGATCAACCCATCATGATTTTTAAAACAATATCAAAATAACTCTGCATCATCGAGTTAGGCTACTTCCGCCGTAAAATACACGCTTGATGTCATTCTCTAGAAGTGTAACTTTTTTAAAGAAGTCTGCGCTGCGCCGCCTTTCTTCAACGTGCCCAGTGCATCAATAAAACCAAAGATAAAACCACCTCCCATTGGGTTTAGTAGCAACTAAATGAATATTTATGAATCTTTATAAGCTAGCGGCTGTGGCACTTTGTCTCGGGGCTTTATAATTTTTTTGGCTTTCTCCGTTGCGCGCACTAAAGATCGATATCTCGAGCAAGCTTATTAATTTAAATACAAGACTGTCTGACCGGGACAACAATGCCCCAGTGACAAATTGGAATGTTTTAATTTCACTGCGCCGTGAATTGTTAATTTCGTTTCGTTTTTATCGTTTCATCGTTTTCAACTGATTCTTATCGAGACGATGAAATTAATTTCTTTTGGAATTTAATTTCTGCAATAAATTTGGGAAATTTATCTCTGAAACATGTGGTGCTAGACAACAATAATTAATATCTCCCTGATTCCGAGTGGCATTCCCATTGCATTCGGGTTATACAGTAGGTATAGTATAACCGACCCGCAATGGGTTGGGCAATAAAATATCAGATTAGGCAGAGCAGGTGGGCTGCTGTTCGGCGGGCGGGCACCGGGGTGCTGACACTTTTTCACGCAATTAACATAAATTATTTGCCACTAATGAGTTTTGACTGTTTGTGAACAGTGATTGGCCGTAAATTATTGCGATTGACTGAGTTGAGTGGCTCTCTGACGGCCATGGCAACATGAGATTTTCATTAACGTGATGTGTCTTGTTTTAAGTGGGGTCATTAGAGAGCTCTTTTTTACTTTTTTTTTTTTTTTGTTGCAAAGATTTCATATTTCATATTCGCTTTTGTCATTTGGTTTATCTTCTTCTTTTTAGTAAGCCTTTGAGTTAGCTTAGATTTAAGTGGCCGGCGGCATAGAGCAGTCAAACGGAGGCCATCATACGTTCAATAGTGGGTTTTTTCAGCAAAACCATGAAGATGGCAGACACTGATCTAGATTGGTGGTTCGGCTAGCTTATCGAAACTATGTGCCAGCATCTACATTTGATCGATACATATCATAATTCGGAAGAGAGTAGAGAATTTGACACTGATAATCGGCCTTAGTGCTGCGTCCCACTAGGATCATGTCAAAGCTGGAGACTAACTGTTGTAGCTACGCAAATGCAAGTACGCACTTGTTAAAGCCATACTTGGAGGCTGAGAGTATATTTCGACACCGTTTGCCTAATGTGATGAACGATGATATTCTCTAATGGCTGAGATGAGAAGTGTGAGTGAGGTTTCATTAACCTTTAGGCTAAAGGCAACATAAAAAAACGCATATGAAGTCGTTAAATCCGAGCTGCATTATAGCCAAGCTTCTATAACAATCACTCGTGTTATTGTTCATTTCACGTAGTCACCACTCCTTCATCCATCATCGATCGATTTCTGAAGATGGTTTTATGGAACATCCATACCATTACTACGCTTGTGCTTAAGAAATGTTATTTTTATTCTTTATTATTTTAAGTCCATCACAAAGCAATGCAAAACAATAGGTTCTCTAAGGGTAGCTTAGCGAAGTAGCGATACTCTCAGTATTGCTTTGCATAGCAGATATTTACTGCGTGAATAAGGATCATCTACCGACTGTTCGTCTTACAGATTACTTCAAATAAACAATATCAATCAACAAACAATTTAAAAACATTTCAAACGCTATTCAATGTGTTTGCACCTCGAAATGTGTTCATTGCAACCATACTTGATTCCATGCCTTTTTTCAAGGAGTAAGTTTCTCACCCGAAGAGATCTTTCAGGAGCGTATATAATCATGAGAAAAAGTTGGTCTGGTGAATTTATACTATTAATAATAATGTCGCGGGTAAGAACTTTAGGTTTGCCCTAAAACTTTAGGTTTGTAAGACAATTATTTTACATTTTTCGACATAGTTAAGAAGCTCTTCAAAAGAATGTAACTTTCGGCAGCTAATCTCGTGATATTGTCGTTAACTGTTTCGAGTCTAAGTTCTCGTGTATCATATGGAAGACGAATCCCAAATGATCGATGAATATTCCAAGTACTATCTTGCTAACGAATTATATATGCACTTTAACACTTTCACACATAATACTAAAACACACAACTACGTATTTGTTATCACGGCGACTAGTTATATAACTAACGAGTAGATTAATTTTCATAGTTAAGCAAGCAAATGGCTTACTATCTTCTATTTTTCGGATACACACATAGCTATGATTAAGAGTAACGACGGCATAGATGGGATTTATTCTATCCCCAGCTTTGGAGGATAAATTTATTCCGAGCGCCCCTTTTCCATGTAGCTGTAGCTCTATTAAGACCCAAGCCCATAGAATCCGGTGCGTGCGTTGCAGTTGACATCAAAAATCGTTTTTGTCGGACTGCAAAGAGGTTCCAAATGAAATACGTACGTTGCGTCCGAAATATGTATACATACATACAATCCCACACGACCCTGAGAGTAAAATGATACACATGCATGCATGAATGATACACACATGTGAGAATAAACTGTCAAACGGACGAAAAGTTAAAAGTTCGCCAACTTCATGCATTCTGATGTATTCCACATATAGCCCACACTTGTTTTCTCGCTCCCTCTTATTAGCTCTTAAGAGTTGTCAATTTTTTGACAAGACGCAACGCATGCACCGGATTCTATGGGATGGGCCTTTACTATTCGTTGTTTACGTGGTGTCTCCAATTGACTAGCAAGATCCGAGGATTTTATGGTGTATCTCCAGAATTTAGCGCCTTAGTTCCAAATTGGTTTTAGAATCTGGCGATATGAAGAATTTTATTATTAATCGATAGTTACTATTTTCTGCTGAAGCGCCTATTTTTCGCCATTCAATACTAAGTTCTCTGGTTTTGAGTTTAACGTGTTCCTCTCAACGTCTTCTTAAAGTGCTTCTTTCCAACGAAGCTTTCCATCTAGGGTCATAACTAGATACTTTGTTGTATTAGCGTAGGGTATTGTCTTGCTTGTTAAAACTTAACGTCAGTATTGCCCAGAAATCAACGTTAGGATTACCGTGTCGTCGGCAAAGGTTGCTGGCTTAGTGAAAGGCGTAGTTTGTGTTTGGTATAGAGGAGGCATACAAGCGCCCAATGACACTTTCATTGAGGAACTCCGACTTGGATCGGCACTATGTCTTATGCAAAAATGTTAAGTAAAATGTCAATAGTACTGTTCTGGCAAGAGCACCTTCAATTTATTTAGTAGACTGTACTATGTCAAAAGCCTGTCCTACGTCTAAAAAGATTGTAGAACACACCTTTTTACTTCTTATGCTTCTTCAATTTCTGTTGTTACACTGTGTACTTGCTCTATTATCAAATCCAGTCTGATGTGCAAATTTTGACATGTTGTGTTCGAAGAGTATTAAAGCAATTCAAACATGCTCGCTTCATGAAAGAACTTGATATTGTCTCTAGATGAAACTGAAATTGATGACGGCTATGAAGTTCTTACCGCGAAACATGCCGTATCCTTTCTGAGAGTATAACTAAAGAACGATTTATATGCTGTACTTTTTAACGCTCTCTTAGCTTATGTACCAGTTAACAGGCTTGCCTACGACTGTTTACAGAACTGTGACTCGGTTCATTAGACTTTGTCTAATTGGACCGTGGACTATGTAAATTTACAAGATCTCTCCGATATGAGTAATAACATCAATTCGCTTCGCCGATGGAATAAAAACTTGTCTGTTCTGCCACCCGATCGTTACAGTCATTCAAGTAATATTTTTCGCTCCCCGCGTGATATGATATATATTCATTGATTAAGACAGCACGGCAATATAATATACACCTGGATGGCTGCCGACTTTACGCCCCACCCGCGATTGGTACAACTTACAACACCCAAACCATAGCTGCAAGAGGTTAATTTGTATCTTGTATCTGTTCGACTTTTGCGACTCATTGAATCCTGATTGACTTGTTTGAGATCACACTCTCGACAAGTAGTTCGTCTAAATTGTCTTTAAATCACGAACTATCCGTAGGTCATGTTAATTTAACAACCTCATACCTCCAATTCAATCAGAAAAAATAGCGGTTAGAAAAGACCAATTTGCGCGGGGGCACCCCATTGAAAATCCGCCTCAAGCAATCGCCACTGAAATGGATATTTCATTTAAATCCAGACGCCTGAGACATTACATCCATTAAGCGAGTAATTCAAGTGGTGGCTTTGTCTGACCGCAGGACACAAACATACATGGACAGGCAATTTTTCTATTCAACCAATCAATATCCAAAATAAGCTGTTCTCACCTAAGGCAGTCGGTAAACTAAACCGCAACAAGTCAGCGCAAGCAACTCAACTACACACAAGGATGCCCGTCTGTCAGTTGCAATAAATCATGTTTTTTGCTACAACGTTGCTGACTCGTAGTTGACATGAATATTCCCGCGTCGTCGTGGGTATACATCGAAGCTTGTTAATCATTTAACGTACATATGACATTTAATTTTTTGCATATGTCTCCACTTGTCCCCTCGGCGGATCTGTTGCCTCGGCTGTGTCAATTCACTCAATAGCTATTAGCTGAGAATGACCTGTGCAGACATCATTCTCGGTGTCCATTCCATATCTGTCTATCTTAATCTCAGTCGGCTGCACAATCGCTAAGCGTCAAATGATTAATTCATTCGCTCGCTCAACATGAGATGCAGTTGTTGGATGATGTTGTTGTTGGTGTTGTGATTGCACAGTCAGTCGGTGCAACACGAAGCCTCGCATTATGGTCGTGAGTCGCGACGTCGATATCGACGTCCATCGATTGAGTGAGTGCATAGCCCGTTTAGGCAACTAATGGCAAACGAAATGGTAATGGTAATAATGACAACAACCGCAGAGCATGTGTCACCTTATGTTCTCAACGACCATAATTAAATGCCCCAACGGCCACACGGACAAGTTGTAATAGACTGGTGGTAATTTATAGAGCAGTTTCGCGCACTTTTGCTGGATTACAAACTGATACACTGAGAAAAATCCATACGTACAGTTAACTGTCAGGCAATATAAAATGTAGAAAATCATGAAGACTGATCTGAGCTTGAACAAGAATGTGGTTCAAAGTCAACAGAAGTATTTTCACACTACCATGCCACTAGAATTCCTTCTGTGCATTTCTTGATGTCATATTCATCAAAATATACCGAGAGTCGTGCTTAATATTGAATTAGAGGGAGAGGAATTGGCCAAAACTTTCTTCACGTAGCATCTCTCGATTTTGCAATCAGGAACATCGATTGATAAGGCTGTGTTGAGTATTTGTTTTGTGAAATTGATTGCGTAGGTGTCATTGACACTTGGGACACCAATAATATCGATCGAGTTGCTTAGTAGTTATTGTTGTTGCCAATTTAACTTACTCTCCACAAAATTTACTTTAGATCTAAGTTGATTATTTTCTCTTCTCAGATCAGTCAATTCTCGGAAAAAAAAGGTTGGTTATATTCAGCGTTGCAGGTGTGGCACAATTGTGCTATTAAGCACTATTTTATTTAGATTGCACGGTGACACTTAAATTTGGAATTTGGCACGCTGGCTGACCTTTGAAAAATTAGGATTTTTAAATCAATACCTATAATACATACCCTGGCCATTGTTACCGAAAGAGTTGAATGCTTGAATGCTGACATTTGTAATGAAGCGCCATCGAAAGCTAGAGCAAATATTGTTTCTGCAGATCAAAAACAAAAGTTTGTATGCTGTTGAAATATGAAATGTTATGAATATGTATCTTCAAGCAAATATTTTAAAAGTGAGAAATTATTTGAGATTTATTCCGAATTGGATGAAGGATCCACCGCCGCAATGCTTATGGAAGAAGCATCGAAAGAGACAAAAAGAAGGATGTAACTCTTTTTAGCACAAACAAACTTGACATTGAGTTTTTCTGGAATAACACCAAATCGACAACTTTGTCCAGATTGGTTGGATGAATTAAATTCGCTAACATTTTAAAATTAAGCCAATTTGCAAAATATGCTGTAAAGCGTTTTGATATCTTTTTAGATTTATGAAGCGCAATCAATGAAATCTGTGTTAATAAAATGGATTAAAATTGGCAAAAACCCATTGTATTTTGGTACATTTCCGTTTGTGGCACCTAAGACCTTAGAAAGACACTTTTTGTGACTTGTCAAAAATAATTTCCGGCAACGCTAGTTGGATTCCTTAAATTTTGAGAGTATGTATACAGTAAATCATTTGAAGAGTGCATTGACTCTCGCCTTTCATACTGTGGTGGTTGATTTTTCAGATGTTGCCTGGTTATTGGACCTTCCCGCTTGATGTGTGTTGGTGTTAGAAGTAAGAGGTGAATTGATGTTGTTCTGCTTAGTTGCCAATGCTCTGGCATATCATTAACGACGTCTTAACACCGTACACACATCGAAATTATTTTCCACTTGATTTAAAGTATTTTTTTTTCACTTTCAGTCATTTTAACACAACCGACGTGGAAAAATCCACACAGTCGTTGCATTGTATTTTTAAAGAACAATTTCGACCAATTTTTAGTGAGCGCAAGGAGCAATTTAATTTTTTTATTAATAGTGTCTTATATATGTACACCCACGACAAATACAGAGAGACTGACGCAGTGCATAGTTTAGCTTGCACTTTTTTTAAGAAGTAAGCCTCTAGCACGATTGATCTAAGAAAAAACTGGCATGTTTCCTGTCTAATTTTGGTGACGTAGAATGAGATGAGCGAATATTAATTTCCATACAACTTTCTCCAATTTTTATTAGAAACGATTGAGCTTATGCAAAAAGTGCAAGAATATCATTTGCAAAAAAAATTTGCTATACAACTTAGTTTACAAACTTCAATCAATGATAGCAGTTAAAATGCTCCTGGGTGAAATAAAGCAGCTATTTGGTTTTTGGTATATTCAAATATATCGTCGTAGCTAAAATGTTTTAGAAAACTTTTTTGGCATATTTGGCGACAAGAGGGATGAAAACTTGAATCTTATTTTCCACAATTTGTATTTAAACAAATAGCAATTTCAACCGGTCTCATCTCGATCTACGTCACAGGCGAGGAATTGTCAATAAAGGTGTAATCTTGCGTCTAGATGAATTTTTCTCGTGTAGCATAAGCTCTGTCCGAACAGTAAATTTAGCAGAAGTTGGTGTGTTCTACAGAATTGTAATTTACATTGGTCAAGTATTGTCCAGGTTTGCTTTGCTATCTGGCCCGTGGTGCCATCGTACCAATCTTGACGTAGCTACCTGGGCGCCTCTCCAAATTCTAAACAAACCAAACATGCGGCCCCTGACGACGTCATTCCTCTTAGCTCTTGACAGAATAGACTGCAGACTACTTACCGGCGTATTTAAGGCCCACTTCACCTTTGCCAAGTACCTGAGCGATGACACAGTCTGCGTTAGCATGGAGAAGAGTACGATACTGCAGACCACTTCCTCTGTCACTGCCACGGTTTTGCTCTGGTCAGGTTGATAAGGTTAGAGCTGATGGCGTTCTCATCACAGAAGCGATACATTTGGTATTCCTGCGGAAGTCAAATAAATTCTTCAGGAAAATAGTTCTGGGAAAGAAAGTTCAGCGAAAATTAAGAGATTGTGAGCTGTTAACACATTTCACATGACCATCTTATGGGTCACCTGCATCGGAAAATATATACTTTCCAAATGTCAGACCTGCCCGAGATGCTACTAGGTACATACCTAGGTATGTTGGAACCAATTTGGCGTACCATAAATTCAAATATCATTAAACAAATAATTTTCCTCAGTGCATACAATCGCTATGCGAGCTTGCCATCGATCCACTCCAAGCGCACATAAACTTGAGTTTAGTACGCACAAGATAAATTCTGCCGTCCAAACACGTCCGTTGACTGATTTATTGACATAACATGATTTTTAATTAGTTGTCACTTTTTTCCTCAAATCATTCCCTCAGTGGCGTGCACGAATTAAACGTTTTACGCAACACGACCGCCATTAAAGTGTCGGCGTCTGTGGCGGCGGCGGCGCGGCTATGTTGCATGCCTGCAAACCCGACCCACCAAACCTCAGTAGCCCCCACATCTAGGCAATACCGCATTGAGATATTGTTTCTGAAAAAAAAACGATGGAAAATTATAAATCATTAATCACCCATGCTAATGCTCACTGCTAACGATCCCTGTTTTGTGGCAACGTAGGCTGGTAGCAGCTGTTTAAGCGCCGAAGGTTGTTGTTGGATCCGCGAAACTGGTCCGCACAAGCGGCGATCCATCTGATCGCATGGACGGACTGCTCTCCCACATTGCGGGACTGATATGATAAATTGAGCAACTTCAGAGCCAAAGAAACCAAAAACTGGAAGCGCTCGCGTCGGACAGAGTGCCGAAACAAGCTAATTTCTAATCGCAGCTACCAGCAGCGGTAATTTTTAATAATTTTGCCCGCAACCGTCCCGATTCCGTCGACTTTATGGCGGCGATGTTTTGTAAGACCTCGACCAACTCACTTACCAGCCAGTACCCTAAGTAGATGCACACGATTGAACGGATTAGTCTAGCTGGAGGTGGTGGGCTGGATGTTGCTTGTGGTCGGCTACTGCTGATTGTGGCATCCATCGTGTTCGACGTTGTCGATATTTTTGCCGACTCTAGTAACAGTGGATCAATTTATTATCGCTTTATCGGCCCGCATTGCGCCGACATCGAGTCGGTTATATTTTTCTGTGCGCCGAAGCAGTGTCGTTAATTCATTCATAAATTGCCTGTTATCGTTCATTAATATTGGTTAAGCTGTCAGATTTGCCTTATTCATGGTGTCATGTTAATTCTTAATTATGTCTATGCATCGAATTTTAGTAATCCACCATCGGCCACTGGCGCGGATAGAAGAATGCAAAGAACACTACCCAATCCCCGCTCGGGACAGAAAATGGTCGTCGATTTAGTTCATGTGAAGATTTATTGCAAATCTAAAGGCCAACTAATTGTTAACATTATTCAGGTTGCTGTTGACTGCTGGAGCAATATAATTTATCGATAAGTTTAAAATGCGGTTTTTAATTGGAATCTCTCCACGAAATAAATATAAAGATTAGAAGTAATATTCTCAATTTAAATGCTAATTCCTGGGGTTGTGGGGCATGTTAGTTTGGGGCTTGGCGAGATGAAATATGATGTTGTTAACTGCGAACCTTTGACAAGTGCGATATTATTGAGTGTTCCACTTCTCAGTGATTGTTGATTGTCATACTGTGTTGTTACTCACGCTGAGAAATAAGTTTGTTAGTAATTAAGTAGAGTTGGTCTATTACCAATGGAACGGTTGGAGTTAATGTTCATCTAGCTATAATGTATATGCAAATGTTGACTTGTACATATGTATTACTTAACAAACTGATTTCGTTCGGTATTGTTGAACCACAAGGACGAGTGTTAGATGGGAAAAAATGTAGTTATATGTATATATCGGCATTTGATTGGATCAATATTTATATTTTGACAAACATATAGATATTACTTTGAAGAAAGCTAAAAAGTCCTTCACTGTGCCAAGGGTGTTATTTTTCAGAGGCCAACTTGATACCAGGGTGAAGGTAATCTGCTGCAATATTGGCGTACTGTTTTCCTCTGTGGTGCGACGTGTCGCGTGCTACCTAATGGAATGATGAGGTTGATCAAGATTAATGTCATCGGACTTGTATACGGCTGTATCGTCCACCTGAGTCTCAGTAAAAGAAGTAATAACCCAACGGAGTCCTATACAGCGAGGCATACTTGAACAGGATAGATAATTTTATTAAAAGCTTCCAACAATTTGAGCTTTGCAGCTTACTACAATAATGTACCATGACAGAGTGCGCCCTACCGGCTTTATTTTTTCTGAAGCATTCTTCTGTCTAGGTACAATTGGCCTGATACAGGATGAGTAAGGATTTCGGTACAAGTAAGCTTACGTTGGCTAACCCAAATTATGAAACAGGTGGTGGCCAACTTACATGGACTTTAGTTTGTGTTAAAATAAAAAGAATTTAAAAAACGAAGGAATGCGAGCAACAGCGGATAGAAGTTAGACATATACCAGGTATACCGGTATTTTTTGAAAATAAAAATTAATTATTGATGGAAAAAATAAAAACATTTTATTCAAAGTATTGGCCATTGTTTTCTACACATTTTCAACCACCTTTCTGACAATTTGTGAATACCACGCCAATAAAATTGTTCGTCTTTTAATGCAAACCAATCAGACACCCAATTTTCGACTCGTGTTGTGCGGGCTATTGTTCTCTCACGAGTGGAAGGGACCTACAGTTTTGAGCCCGACTGTTTCAACAAATCATAGTAGGATCACTGCGATTCATTTCAGAGTTAATTTTTTAGAGTTCAATCGGGACAACAGCATCAGTACCGAGATCACGCGCAGAATTACACTTGCCAATCGCTGCTTCTTTGGGATCAAGAGGCAATTGAGTAAAAGAGCCATCTCTTGAAACACCAAGAGGACTTTATTTAACTCTATGGGCACTGTGTTTCACTCAATTTGGACGATGATGAACACGAATTCCGTCCCCCCGACTTAGACGAAGTCAAGATAGCGATATCTAGACTGAAGTCGAACAAAGCTGCTGGAGCGAACGGATTGTCCGCGGAACTGTTTTAGGCAGCTGGAGATGACCTGGTTGGGCGCATGCACCAGCTCGTCTGTAAGATATGGTCGGAGGAAAGCATGTCCGACGAGTGGAATCTTAGTATCGTTTGTCCGGTCCACAAGAAAGGAGACCCCTTTGACTGCGCCAATTATCGAGGGATCAGCCTCCTTAACATCGCCTACAAAATACTCTCTGCCGTTTTGTGTGAACGGCTGAAACCCTTTGTCAACAACCTGATAGGTCCTTATCAGTGCGGTTTCAGGCCAGGAATGTCCACAATAGACCAAATATTTACACTCCGGCAGATCCTGAAAAAGACTCAAGAAATGCAGATCGACACCCACCACCAATTTGTCGATTTCAAGGCCGCATATGACAGCGTGCATAGAGACGAGCTATACAGCGCCATGTCTAGTTTTGACATTCCTGCCAAACTCGTCAGGTTGTGCAGGATGACGATGGAGAACCCTCGCTGCTCCATCAAGGTCGGTAACGAACTCACCGAGACCTTCAAAGTCAAAAAAGATATTAGGCAAGGCGACAGGCTGTCATGTGACTTCTTTAACATCATACTTGAGAAAATCGTGCGAAACTCAAACGTAAACACCCGAGGCACGATCTTCCAAAAGTCCGTTCAACTGCTTGCTTACGCGGACGACATTGACGTGATTTGACTAACACAGCGAGCCGTCAATGAGAGGTTTGCTGGCGTTGAAGCGGAAGCGGCTAAAATGGGTCTAGCGATAAACCAATGCAAAACAAAGTACATGCTGTCATCACGGAAGGACGCACTACATCGACGTCTCGGACAGAGCGTCATATTGGGCAGCAGAAACTTTGAGGTAGTCAAGGACTTCGTCTACCTAGGCTCCGGAGTAAATAGGGACAACAACGCCAGTACCAAGATCAAGCGCAGAAGTACTCTTGCCAATCGCTGCTTCTTTGGGCTCAAGAGGCAATTGAGTAATAGAGCCATCTCTCGAAACACCAAATTGACTTTGTATAAAACCCTGATCATCCCAGTCCTGCTCTATGGCGCAGAGACATGGACGCTATTGAAAGTAGATGAAGAAGTCCTTGGTTGTTTTGAGAGAAAAGTTCTGCGTACGATCTTTGGTCCTGTTTGCGTTGATGGAGAAGGTTCAACCACGAACTATACGGGCTGTACAGCGGCATGCACCTAGTTAAGCGTCTTCGGATCCAACGCTTACGATGGCTAGGTCATGTAGAGCGGATGGACATCACAGCTTTGGCCCGAAGAGTCTTCGACACCGAGCCTTTGGGACAGCGCAACAGAGGACGTCCTCGCGCTAGATGGCGCACACAAGTGGAAAATTACCTGAATCAACTTGGTGTGCGCAACTGGAGGCAGCGGGCGAAAGATCGTGCTGGCTGGAGAGGCATGTTGGTTGAGGCCCAGGTCCACCCCTGACTGTAGCGCGAATCAAAGAAGATGGGCACTGTTGAAAGCGGATCATTAAGCGGTTGGTCCCTTTGAGAAAAAAGTTCTGTGTGTTATCTTTGGTCTTGTTTGCGTTGCGTTGATGGTGCCTGGAGGAGCAGATTCATCCACGAATTGTACAGCGGCATGCACCTAGTTCCGCGTTTTCGGATCCAACGTTTGATATTGTATCCAACGCGCATGTAGAACGCATGGACGCCACACATCCTGCGCACACTAGTAGAGAAGGACCTCAACTGGAGGCAGTTAGCCAAAAATCGTGCTGACTGCAGAGGCTTATTTGTTGAGGCCCAGGTTTACGCCACACTGTAGCCTCAAGCAAAGAAGAAAAACCTCGAACAACAAAATTCATTTTACATGTTACTTTTTGGCTTACTTAAATAATTCAATATCGATTTGTCTTTTGTTGCTCACAACTTGTATAATGTTGCTACGAATACGATTGAAAAGCACGCTTATAAGAAAAATTCAATCTGTCCTTGTGAACATTTTCACTCATTATTATTGGGCCGTTTATTTTGAAAGTTGCATAAGTCACTTTTTCAAAAAAATCGAGTTAATGGCAACACTAAATACAATTGAACGGTATCTTTTCATTTTTAAAAAATTTGCACTCAATAAGTTGAGAACTATTGAGATTTCTTCGAGAGAAGTATTGGTAATTAACGGTATAACAAACATGTTTATTTTGAAAGTGGCGTAAGTCGTTGTACTCAGGAAATTAATTGCGGGGCTTAGTGTGAAAGAAATAGAAACATGTGATGAGTATGTGTGAAGTATTGATTTGAATTATTTTCAGAATTCTTAAAAAAGTTGTGATCATTGGACTTATTTTTATAAGTGCGAAAGAATAGTGCAGCTTTGTAAATTATACTATAGTGACATCTAGTATAGTACACATGATTAGCATTATTTTATTAAAATTACTTTTATATCATGTTATCAGACAGCAAATCAGGTAAAACATACTAATTTTAGTTATGGAATTATGTGGCTTTCAATGCGTATTATTATTTTATAGAAATATTTTCTAAAATGAGAAAAAGCGTTAACCCCCGAAAGAGACATATGAGAGTGATTTCATCAGACGAAGAATCGACTTCTACGGAGTCATCAGAAAAGGAAAACAACATAACGGAAGGAACAGGAACTCATCGTGTACGAAAAATGGGATGCAGAAATGAAAAAAAATATGCTCAAAACATTATTTAGGATACAAGAAATAGTGGTAAAAAATATGTAACAGCAAACTCCAAAATTATTTTTACCAAAAGAATTGCAGTTAAACCTTGTTGTTCACAAAATTGTAAAGAAAAAAATAAGTTCTTTTAATCGACAACTTATCTTTGATAAATTTTGGAAGTTAGCAAACTCTACGAAGCAAAATTTGTTTTTACATAGTATAGTTAAGCGAGAAACACCCAAAAAGAGAAGACCAAGAAACTATAATTCAAAGCCAAGACAATGCCAATTTAAGTATTATTTGACACATGGAAATGTAAGTGTGTTGGTTTGTAAAACATTCTTTCTGGATACTTTCAATATCTCAGAAGGACGTCTGGCTCGTGCTCTTAAAAAGGATGTTCCGCCTTGATAGATAGATAGATAGAATAGAAACGGCCTTGAAAAAAACAAATGTTTTATGCATTCCAAATGATTACTATAGCGTTATAGCCGCCTGCCGAAAAAATCCTTCACAGTACACAACATGGCGGAAAAAGATTTTATTTCAACACAATCATTGGAAAAATCTGTTTCAAAAAGAATAGTAAATACAGACCAAAACAAAGTGAATTGGCTAAAAATTCAATGGATACGATTTTACCATGATATTCCCTATAAAATGTTTTATAAACTAACTTTAGATGAAAAGGATGAATTTTTAACTTTGGATTTGACACCAAAAAGAGGAAGACCTAGGCGTTATTCACAAATAGAGATGGATCCGTTATACGTTGGATCTCGTCCTGTTTCTTCAGCAAAATACAAAGACATGATGGACTTGCTTAATTATATACCCCCAATATACCACAGTTATCTTAAAAATTTGAAACAAAACACGATTTCCGAGGACTTAATCACTCCTATTGATGACGAAAATTAAATTTAACTGATGTATTTTCATATAAATTATCATATTGTTTTGTATGAATATTAAAATAAAAAATACTTAAATCAAACCCTTATATTAAATATGTTGATGGTATGAATTATTATTATATATGTAATTTATTCAACAATTTTAGTAAATCACTGCCCTTTCAAAACATCACTTCAGTAAAATACGTCGGACAAAATTAATATAAGTCAGTCATTTATCTAAACTATTTATTTTGAAAGTGGCTTCAGTCACTTTGCCGTGTTGAAAAGTGGTGATTTTTTAATGTTTATACGAAATTATTTATACTGAGAAAAATGTCAGTATCATTAGATAACAAATACAAGTAAATCTTCTCGAAAGTTGGCATCCATATTTTTAAACGTGTTAAAACGCAAACCCTTAAATATCTCGACTTAAAAAAAAGTGACTTATGCCACTTTCAAAATAAACGGCTTTTAAAAAATGCTTTGCTATGTACTCCTCTTTAAAGGTGTAATCTTGCTTATTTCAAAATATGTCGGTGCCAAAGGTAAGACAGACTCACAATTTTTAAACATTGGTGTGTGTTTTAATTGAAGTGCATCAATGCTAGCAAGAATATGTCAACAAGAAGATTCGTAATGTTGGTGCACTCAACCAGAATTTATCAATCAATCACGTACGTGCTAGAGCTCACAGCAGGGTGGACAAATGCTTGCATCCACTAAATTGTTTGTCTAAATTAAATCTTTTTCCAATTATCCGAAGTCCTCATAAATGCAAAACCCGGTTAATTCAACTTAACATTCTGGTTTTTCGTCATTTGATATGAACGGATTCGAACGTACCTCTACATACATAACTACATAACTTTATCTATCGGTCATAGCCTACGTCGGATACATAAAACATACAGTTATTTGCCATGTTATTTGCAAAAACATATTTTACAGTGAACTTTCGATAATTCGAATTGCATCGAAAGCAATACTTTTACTGCTCCATAGAGTAAATAAACTTTTTATGCAAGTAATACGAAAAAAATGTGTAATTTGTTTTCGAAATTGGCAAGTGCAAACAAGCTCGGTAAACAGAGCTCTCGACTGTATTTAAAGCTGAAAAAAGCTATCGTGGGTCGATGTCAATGTATGTGATGATTTCCCTTCCATCCAAGTTACGCTAGTTCCCCCTTGTTATCTTCATCATGAGCCCAGTTTTTTTTTCTCTGGTGATAGTGTAATGTCTAGTAGACGGCCATTATCTGGTTATCATTTTGTTTTCATTAGTCATTTTTGTCATGTACGCATTTTAATTTCAGTTCGTTTTTTTTTTTTTTTGTTTATGCTTAAAAATGCCTCAACCTTAAGTAAGTTAGACCCTAAATGCCGTTGTATGTCTTTATTAAAAAAAACTATAAATGAGCTTAGTTTCAGAGGAATGCTTCGGGACTACGTAGCAGAATCCGCATCTAAAATACATTTTCACGTTATTATAAGTTTATTTCTTAGTACAGAAAAGCCGCCAGTTGTTGTAATTAATACTAAATGTATATAAATTATCTCATAAAGTTGTCTAATGTTTCCGTAACATTATATTAACAAATAGCTTAATACCTGGATTCGAATCGGATCCTTGTACTAATTTTGTTTTCACAATAAGATCAAAAGAGTACAGCATTAAAACATCATATAGAAGCAGTCCGGATGACATGTCTGAAAAAGAAGCAATCAAAGTTTTACCAACGACAACTTTCAGCCACCTTTGCTTAGCTGGCTTGTACATATACTATTATGTAAATACGTACAAATGTAATATATGTATAGCATATACATTTTTTTTACAAGTAATGTATCATGTAATGTATTAATTTGTTGTGTTAGGTTAGACAATGGAGAGAGTCCATTGTGATTCCCAATGCCACTATTTTGATCCCAACGGCAAATGGCTTGAAAAAAGTATTAACTTTGGATCGAACCTGGGACCCCTATAACAAAAGGTTGACATTCAACCAACGGCACCATCCAGCAGATTTTCTGTTAGTAATTATTGTTAATTTAATTAAGCTTTGATTTTTCAATTTATAATAGCACAAGCCTGGTGGTTATAACCTTATGGTATGAAGTCGGATGGCTGTTTCGTGTGTAGGAAATCTTGTATGTAAAGAGTAAACTAACCAACATGACAACGAAACGCCGCACCGCAGAGTATGCAATTTCATGAACCTAGGGAAACTTTATTCAAAAATTAGTGTCGTCCGAATGACAAATATAAAAGGTATAGAACTTTATCTAAATATATTAGGTCTGTTTCCGTGCCCAAAAAAATCAGTAAAGAACAGTACAAAACGACACAAATCTACAAATGTCTGTTCCATTACGACAAAAATATGGGTTTTGTGTCGAATGTGCGGTCTCTAGAGAGAGTAAAAATTACCCCACCCTGTCCATTTTAGCCCAAGAAATGTCTGTTTGTATTTTTGGGTAGTTGGGTCAAATCAATTGATGTGTCAAGAACTCGAATATGGTTCTTGCGTTAATTCAAACATTTTGGACAAGATGAACATTCTAAGTTTTTTTTTGTAAATTTCTGAATTAGTAGTTCATTAGAATAAAAAACAAATCAAATTCCAATAAAAATCTGCTTATTAATTTATGTTTTGCTGTGACTATTGATATGTGATACCTCTGACGTCTTAAAAAATGGCATAAGTTACACATTTGGTTTAATTGCGTTCTCCTACTTTCTTGATTTCCTATTATGTATGCGAGTCCAATTTATTGTGCGGGTTATGTCGGGGTTGGTGACCACCAGCAGAGAAAACGACATGCACTCATTCATCCAAGTGGAAGAGTCAACAATAATAAACACCAAACGTTCATCCGTCAAAGATGACTACTCAGCAGTAATATATACCACACAATCGTTCGCCAAAAGAGAAAAGCCAGCAGGTATGATCAATACCAGAAAGAACACAAAACAGACGATCATGCTACTGTCGCCGAAACAATAACAAATCAGTTAGGAACACAATGAGCATAAAGGCGAGAAAAGTAGAATTGAGATTTTAGTCTTATGACACACTTCAATGAATAAAGTTCGTTTTTTTTTTAAAAAACTCAAGCGGCTTGAATCCTCATTTAACTTGCGCGTATGAACTAGGCAAAAAGCTATCCTCTTAATTCCATTTCATTGCTATTAACTACAAATTCTGCTGGCAAAGTTTGAACCTTGTATGAACGTAGGAAGTGGTAATCGTTATCGTTTTGTTCATTGTATTCTTATGTGGCTTTACGTCAAATAAATCAAATGCTTCTGGTAATATCCGACTGCAAAGGTATCGAATAGAAACGCATCTACCTACCCCTTCCTCCACGATTTCACTACAATAGGGCTTCCAGTATTTTGCATGACTATAGCAGAAAGCATAATTATTTCAAATTTTGTTTACATTCCCAAAACATCTTTGTAAACTCCCTTGTCTTGTCGTCGATCATCTAAGCAAAAGTATTTGTGCACCACACAAACAGAACTCCCAAACCCAATTAAAACACATATGTGATAGTTAAAGGCCTCAACCCAAGATGTCACGCAGCATATACTAGCCGTAATTAACTTGGCTTCCACGTCTGCCAATCTCCTTATCCGATGACAATATCGGTTCCAGATGTCTGGCTTGTCCGTAAATTAATGGAAACCGCCCAACCAACTCTTAGGTGTCACACGAGTGTCGGCTGTCACCGAGCTCGATATACTTACTAACAAAACAGACACGAGAAAGCGGTTACCGCCTTACGTACCACAGCTGTCAACTGTCAGTCGAAGTAATATGCCTCCATTACTGCCTTTCAACTGCCCCACCACTCACCAGACCAAACACACACGCACTAAATACCCAACAAATTTATTCCAACAATTGAACCGCGGTTCGGTCTCGGTCAGCCACTCTCCGCAGTAAGGAGCCAGACCGGAGCACTCGTATGTGTGTAGCTCTCAAAGTCCGCACCGCTGTCATCCGTGAGCCAAAAGTTAAATGCCGAAAGCCTTTTTGATTAGGTTATTCGCAATTTTCAATTCGAAATCAATGACATTTCGATTACTCTCGGAAATACATTTGTTCGGTGTTCACTACCGCGCTGTCCTCCCGGTCCGCTAACGTATTAATGGAGTCCCTCGCGTTTATTACCATAAATAATCATGTGCCCCCATCCTTGTGACATGCTGCAGCGACCGAAGGTTTCCTCCGCTCGCTGCTGCATGCTGCATGCACTACCACTAGCCAGCGCACACGGTGCCCAAGCTCGCTTCATCGTCGTTTGCCATTATTTATCTGCGCAGCTACACGAAATAGCGCCTTCGGACAAACAACTATAAAATGTTGACATAAATTCAATTTGATTTATGATTGCATTTAAAACGCCATCAATGAGATAAAAGTCCTCAAGAATGCAAATGAATAATGTGTCTTTGGGTCTTGCTCTTTCTCTCCTGCGGCTGCTGTATTACCATTGGAGTCGATCCGGCGAGGCCCGGCCGCGACGTGCCAGCGTCCGACTGGCAAAAGATAAAAATGTTCAACTTAAGAAAGTAGTCATAGAGTGGTGCTTGTGGGACGGTGTGATCTGTTGGAGCAATCCGCAACGTCGTCGATCGAATTGGCTAATGCGCTTGATCTCTGAATGGTCGACGGGACAAGCTGCACGCGTACCCCCATTGGCGGACATGCACAGTGCAAGGGAGTCGATTTCGTGCACGGCAAGCGGTAAAAATGAAAGGATTAAAAGCGGATTTGGTTAAGTCAGCGGATGGTGTGGCTTCAGAGAAGACAAGATTGTGGGACTGATATTTATTTTTTGGACTGCATACAATGACAGTGACAATCATTTAGGTTAATTAATTGTTTTCCTTATTCGCGAACAATGGCTAGTACAGCCGGACAAGTTTTCATTCTTTGTCTTTGGGTCCTCTCAATGTTGGTGTAATCTAGGTTGGGAGCATGCAATAGTCCAACGCTGCATGTAGTTTACTGACCATGTTATTGTATAACACACCGTTTAAATTTGACATCCCCGCCAACCTTTCTAAGTCATTTAAATTTACAAAATTTGTTGGTAGAAGTAGGCGGTCGATACGGCAGTATTAGAAGGCTTAACACTCGTTTTCGGAAACTTGTGTTCAATGGTCGACACCAAAGGTAAAACCTACCGAGGGATGTAATTGTGTAAATTGTGCTGTTGATCTTGTGTAACTCTGTGACAGCTAGCTGACAACACGTGGAAAAGTCTTCCTAAATGTGTACATATTCTATCCTGCAAAATTTGTCAGAAAAATGTTTCCCATCAAGAAGTGAATTATAGGCTACAAAAATGTAAACGACGCTGATGTTATTAACGAAGCTGCTAAAATCGACGGTTCTACTTTTGTACTTGGTGGGAAGCTTAATCCAAATGGAATGGCCTGCACAAAACCCGGACTTCAACTCAATTGAAAATGTCTTGTTATTGTTAACTGCACTTGGACCGACTTTTTTAGGTTCGATTCCTGGTACGACGAGGTCCCACCTATTTCGGTTCACTAACAATGCTCAAATTGTGTGTCTGTACTAAGACATATCCTGGGGCTTAAAGATGGTCACATGTTGTACCTTCTGTTCGTTAAATACACACAAAACTTCCCATATGAAGACAATTAATCTCGCAAAACTTTCAGCTTTGCGGCTCTAATATAAATTCGGACCCCTTGGGAGCATTATCATTAACAAAAGCTAACATAGAGAATCGATGTTCGAAACCGGTCGCGTTGCCTTCGGTATGCTGGAAAAAATGTAAAGCATATCTCGTATATCCAAATGCATGAAGCTGACAATTTTTGAAATTTTTGAAATCTACTATACCTTTGGGAAGCGTTGAACGTGACTCCGCGAAAAAGACAAGCGCTACAAGTATTCATCAATCGTAGTTTTCGAAAGAAACTGTGCGTTTTCTGGGCTCACATCACCACAAACGCCGACCTCTGGAAATCGACAGGACTGCCGGAAATCCATTGCCGCAAATTGAAGTGGATTGGCCTTAAGCGACTAGTTGAAGCAAAACATATATTTTTATACTTTTACCATCTATATTTTTTAAAACTTGTTATATGCATTTAAGATGTTAGCATAACATATTTATAATAGATATCCTTTGCTTGCCGATATTTAACAAGATATAGCTATTCTATCACAACAACCGTTGTGTGGTGAACTAATGTATGCAGCGATCCCCCTCTGCCCGAGGGTCAAATAATGGGCCTGGCCTACCAGTTGTAGGTTGTGCGTGAGGTTAACTCCCTCACCACACAAAAAACCAACGGTTACGAACCGACAACAGGCCTCGGATATGGACGGACTCAAAGTTGACGACCCCAGCAAACGATCAAAGGACAATGATTTTCGGTTCTGCACGTGGAATGTGAGGTCCCTGAACAGACCACGTGCAGCCGATGAACTCGCGGAGGCCCTGGACTGCTACAAAGCAGAAACTACCCCATCCAGGAGATGCGATGGGATGGGCCGGGCAAAAGGAAGATGAGAAACTGCGACATCTACTACGGTGATTGCTACAAAGAGGGAAGGCAGCGCTTATTTGGATGCGGATTCGTTGTTCGAGGCAGACTTAGGCAAAAAGTCTTAAGCTTTGATTATATCAGCGAGCGCCTCATAACAATCCGCATCAAGGCTAAATTCGGGAACATCAGCCTGATTTGCGCACACGCCCCGACGGAGGAGAAGGATGACGATAGCAAGGATGACTTCTATGATCTCCTAGAAAGAACATACGATCGATGCCCCAGCTATGACACCAAGATCGTTCTAGGAGATTTCAACGCACAGCTGGGCAAGGAAGAAATCTTTGCTAGAGTCATCGGAAAACACAGCCTGCACGACAACACATCCGGAAACGGACTCAGGCTGGTAGATTTCGCCTCGGGGCGTAACCTCTCTGTGATGAGCACGCGGTTCCCACACCTCAACATCCATAAGGGGACCTGGCGGTCTCCTGATCAATCAACCGTCAACCAGATTGATCACGTTGCGATCGACGTCAGACACTCCTCCAATATTCTCGATGTCCGAACGTTCCGAGGAGCCAACATCGAATCGGACCATTTCCTTGTTGTAGCCAAGGTAAGGATGAGGATATCGAGAGAAGTACGGAGTCGAGAAAGAACACTACGGTTTGACGTCGGAAAGCTACAATCGCAATCGACCGCTAGGAACTTTGCCGACCGAGTCTCCCTGAAACTCTCTGAAAGTTCGACGCTGCCTGCACATTCAATAGAAGAAGAATGGAAACGTTGTCAAAAAGCCATCAAAGAAGCTGCCACTGATGTGCTGGGTTTCACGACACCACCCAGAAGGAACCCATGGTTTGACGACGAGTGCAGGCAGGTACATGCAGCCAAGCAGGAGGCCTACAAGGCAACGCTGCATCGAACAACGAGAGCTGTTCGTGAGCTCTATGAACAGAAGAGAAGGGAAGAGCACCGGCTTCTCAGAAAGAAAAAGAAAGAGCATGAGAAGCGCGCGGTCGTGGAGATAGAGAGGTGTTACGACAGGAAGGAGGTCCGAAAGTTTTACCAAAAGGTAAAACAAGTATCAGGAAGATATAGACCTCGGACCGAAGCCTGCAGGGACGAAAATGGACAACTAGTAGTAGAATCGCAGTCGATGCTGAGAATTTGGAAAAATCATTTCTGTAGACTGTTAAACGGCGATGACGACACAAATTCCGCTGTCAGGCAGAATGTTTCACTCAACTTGGACGATGATGAACACGAATTCCGTCCCCCCGACTTAGACGAAGTTAAGATAGCGATATCTAGACTGAAGTCGAACAAAGCTGCTGGAGCGGACGGATTGTCCGCGGAATTGTTTAAGGCAGCTGGACATGACCTGGTTGGGCGCATGCACCAGCTCTTCTGTAAGATATGGTCGGAGGAAAGCATGCCCGATGAGTGGAATCTCAGCGTCGTTTGTCCGGTCCACAAGAAAGGAGACCCCTTTGACTGCGCCAACTATAGAGGGATCAGCCTCCTTAACATCGCTTATAAAATACTCTCTGCCGTTCTGTGTGAACGCCTGAAACCCTTTGTCAACAACCTGATAGGTCCTTATCAGTGCGGTTTCAGGCCAGGAATGTCCACAATAGACCAAATATTTACACTCCGGCAGATCCTGAAAAAGACTCAAGAAATGCAGATCGACACCCACCACCAATTTGTCGATTTCAAGGCCGCATATGACAGCGTGCATAGAGACGAGCTATACAGCGCCATGTCTAGTTTTGACATTCCTGCCAAACTCGTCAGGCTGTGCAGGATGACGATGGAGAACTCTCGCTGCTCCATCAAGGTCGGTAACGAACTCACCGAGACCTTCAATGTCAAAAAAGGTTTTAGGCAAGGCGACACGCTGTCATGTGACTTCTTTAACATCATACTTGAGAAGATCGTGCGAAACTCAAACGTAAACACCCGAGGCACGATCTTCCAAAAGTCCGTTCAACTGCTTGCTTACGCGGACGACATTGACGTGATTTGACTAACACAGCGAGCCGTCAATGAGAGGTTTGCTGGCGTTGAAGCGGAAGCGGCTAAAATGGGTCTAGCGATAAACCAATGCAAAACAAAGTACATGCTGTCATCACGGAAGGACGCACTACATCGACGTCTCGCAAATTACTCTTGCCAATCGCTGTTTCTTTGGGCTCAAGAGGCAATTGAGTAACAGAGCCATCTCTCGAAACACCAAATTGACCTTGTATAAAACCCTGATCATCCCAGTCCTGCTCTATGGCGCAGAGACATGGACGCTATTGAAAGCGGATGAAGAAGTTCTTGGTTGTTTTGAGAGAAAAGTCCTGCGTACGATCTTTGGTCCTGTTTGCGTTGATGGCGTTTGGAGGAGAAGGTTCAACCACGAACTATACGGGCTGTACAGCGGCATGCACCTAGTTAAGCGTCTTCGGATCCAACGCTTAAGATGGCTAGGTCATGTAGAGCGGATGGACACCACAGCTCCGGCCCGAAGAGTCTTCGACACCGAGCCATTGGGACAGCGCAACAGAGGACGTCCTCGCACTAGATGGCGCACACAAGTGGAAAAGGACCTCAACCAACTTGGTGTGCGCAACTGGAGGCAGCT